>OX421451.1:46065515-46075515 GCA_949126865.1 Montipora capitata | reverse complement strand
TTAGTTACCGGCAAAATCGTAGCATCCAACAGTACTCTAAAATATTGATTCAACAATGAAAGTAATGATTCACAGAAAAATTTGTAAATCGGAGCCCCAATCCATCATTGCTTCCCCTGCTCTTTCCTGTTTTTTTTATTTAGCAAAGTAACAACGTTTTAATCAAATAAGCCACTCATCATTGATTAAACTTTCTAGTTCAGAAACAGCTGCAGCTTTTTAATAAATGTATTTTTAACAGCGCGGATAAGTTTTTTTATTTTTACTGCTACCAAAATCGTTCACAACGAAACAATTTTGAATGTGCTTGCTTACGAAGAGCCCTTAATATGTGAAAATATTGAAGGGCCGCAGCCAGGATGGAACATAGTTAAAATTTAAAAAACGATCTCTGGCTAAAATGATTAAAAAACTACGAGCTTTCGACTGCCCGAACTGCAGTCTTCGACGGGTAAAATGAATGATAAGAAATCGATGAGAAAATTTAAATAAAAACGTACATTGCAAAATGATGAGAATGTAGAAAATTTATGAATATTTGTTAAAAAGAATGTTGTATTGTCCAGGTAAAGGGCACGAATTGTTATTTGCGTTGGGTGTCACTGTGGTATCTCACAATATCATAAGTTTGGACTTTTCTCCGTTGCGTTTAGCTAAGGTTTTAATAATCCTCAAAAAGAAGCATTGACCGAGAAGAAGGGGTAATGCTCGTGCCATTGGCTGTTGTAAAATCAGCTTTAGGGCTATCTCTTTGGTTGGAGTATGTAAACATTGAACAAAATCTTCGAAAAGGAATATTTAAATGAAAATACCAGAGGTGATACACCAAAGGTCACGGTTTTTTTGCAATAATACTTTCACAATCACCTTGCATAATACGTTTCGTTTTGACAAAATTTTAAACCTCTTGCCTTTCGCCATGATAAGAAAACCCAAAGTCTTTTTATTAGCTGTTGATCATGTGCGAAAAACTAGGATGAAACGTTCGGGACTCGCAGTGAAAACGTGAACTGATTTGTATGAAGAAATAAACGTACCTCAAAAATGGCATCTGCGTACAGAATTTCTTGAAGTTCTGCCCAGAAATCCTGTTCCCATAACGTGAAACTATATTCTGTGTTTCTACATAGAATCCACGGTCTTTTATATTATCTCAATTAATTTGCATGCATAATGGCAATAGTTTCTTTAAATATGGATCTAAGCTTAAAAAGTCTGTATTGTAATGGGAAAAGGACAAACTTCTCTAAACAAAAGTCCAGAGTACTTGATTCAACGATGCACTTTCATTTAAAAAGTTTGTTTCATTAATTTAAGTGCAACGCGTTTGTGAGATGAAAGATTTTTATAGGAGGGCGTGGTCACCAATGATTTTAACTTAGTCCTTCTTTCATTAAGTGTATGAATACTTTTTTCATTACCAAAATAGACTGCAATCAACTTCACCTTCATTTCCCAATCGTCTTTTCATTCAATGTAAACGTCTCAGACTTTTGATATGGTTTCTTAAAATAACAAGGTTCCTACTCCTGAATAATCCAAAACCATGGCAGCTTTTACCATTTAGAATGCTATGATACTAGGATATAGTAGTTTGGGGTTCCACTCTCGTTCATTTCTGACCTTTGCAAACGAAGCCTTTTTCTTTTTAGTGAAATGCGCAAATGAACTTTGTCTATGGTCATTACTTTTAAAAGGTACGACATGTTTTTCATTGAGTAAAGGGCATTTCGCCTCTCAACAAGATCAGTGCAATCCACCGACATCATGCGGCCCCTGTGAGATGGATTCATTTCGAAACTGATCAATTTTGAACTAAAGCAAAAATGTCTCAGACTTTTGATATGGTTTTTTAAAATAACAAGGTTCCTACTCATGAATAATCCAAAACCATGCGGCTTTTACCATTTAGAATGCTATGATACTAGGATAGTAGTTTGGGGTTCCACTCTCGTTCATTTCTGTCCTTTGCTAACGAACCCTTTTTTTAAGTGAAATGCGCAAATGAACTTTGTCTATGGTCATTACCTTTAAAAGGTATGACGTGTTTTTCATTGAGTGAAGGGCATTTCGGCTCTCAGCAAGATCAGTGCAATCCACTGACATCATGCGGCCCCTGTGAGATCCTGTGAGATGGATTCATTTAGAGACTGATCAATTTTGAACTAAAGCAAAATAAATAAAATTCATGATATTAAAACAGGATGCTCATTTGAGAAATTTTCTCTTTTGCTTCGCTGGCGGGAAAGTGAAGTTCTTTTGAAATCGTGACCTTTTAGAGGTTTACATGGTTTACTTAGTTGAACTACATCAGGATGAAATTCGAAGGATAGCGATGTTCATCTGGCTTCGTGCACTCTTCACGAAAATTTGGAGAGCTACTATGATAAATTTTGGTTTCAATCTAGCCTTACTGATTTTAAATATCGTGCGCAGATTAACATCGCAAAACCAAAAGTTGAAGGAACCGGGACGCCTCACTGTGTGACAACCCAAAAGCCATCTTTTCGTGAATACTTTACCAAAACCCTAAGGACATGAATCTGACAAAAACTGTGCAAGATATAGTTTAATTTAATAATGGCTAAAAAGCAAACATCAATTTTAGATTTGCCTTGGAGTTCGTAATTGCGATAGCGGAAGATGCCAATGTTATGACAAAATGCTATAGGCTCAGTTTGTTCCTTGGTTTGGGCAAACTGTGCAACTGAAGACTGAAATGAGATGAGGACATCCCGGCTGGTGATATATGAGTAGACTTTCTCGCTGCCTAAGAAACGAAGCCAACTCAGTGGAAATATGACATGTGCTTTTATGCTTTTGAAAAATATTTTTGGGTGGTGAGTAAATTGAAAAGAAAATAAAGCTGTCACTTGAAAGAATTTCCATCGCCTGAAGCGTTAGCACGTAAAGATATAATGCACTTTTGAAAGTCAAGAAGTGAAAGAGAGATTTGCTTCATAAGTCTCCCCAGCTCCTAAAATACGTGTATGAATGATAAGCTCCAGTCTATCCTAAACTACTGTTAACTTCAGCACTATTATTGGCTACTGCTTTAGGATCGTAGACATGTGTTCATGCAGCCCCATGAAGCTCAAACGATTTTTAACATTTGCATGCGACATGGCCTGTTTGGTTAAAACACGTTTTCCGGTTCAGTGTTCCGCAAAGTGCCTTTTCACCAATTTATATAACAGTGAATTATGCAAGGCCTTCATATAGTTTTTGTAAGTCTAACTCATCTTCCCGAAAATTCGATCCTTAAATAACGGTATGTAGAAATATACAATGTTGAGTACTTGTTTTCGTGGACTCCTTCCATAAAGAGTTTATCATAAGCCGTCCTTATAGCTCGATACTTTAAGCAAGAGATGACGACCATTACCAAATTCCAAAGCAATTTTTGGTGTTCGATTAAGACTTTTATGGCCATATTTTAAGTTAAACAATAAGTATGCCAAGATAATTGGGTATTAAAATGTGTGTTGAATACTTCTGATGAAACCGTTCGTGTCATTCTCTGAGACAGTGTTTAAGACAAATTTTCTTAACTGATAACAAGGACCATGACTAGTAATATACTGAATTAGCTCTTTTGACAGGTTTTTTTATGTCAGTTATATCTGAGCCAATCGGAGCAAAACGCAGATCATTAAAAGGACCAAGAGAGCACCTCACATTTTACTAACGACAAATGGAAAACGGAAAACAGCATGCTTCTGCTTGTCATAAGAAACTTCGTTGTTTTTTGGCAAGAAAGAGTGCCAATTTCATCAGGCTTGTGTTTGCCGTTCGTTAAGCAACCCAGTTGGTCAATTTTAATGCTTGTAGCAAAACCATTTGCCGCCCACTCATTTTTAAGGAGAGGGGAAATATTGACGCTAATAGAAAGTGTACACGGGGGGTCTTTTCTGTCCTTTTCCCACATCAGTCCTGTAGAACCAAATTTAAATCTTTATTTGGCAGTGTCTTTAATCTTCGTTCGGTTAATTCAGTTTTAAGAAGACTGTGTAATTCAGCCTTCGAAATTAATCTGATCAGCACTTGAAGCTCGTGACTTTCTCATTAGTTGTCTGTGATCTTCGTCAAAAGAGCCACGGAACAGCGATGCGTGCAAAAATGACTTTTTTTAATTTTTAATCATCAGGTTCATATCGCGTGAGAAAAAATGTTATGTTATGTTTAGCAAAATACAAATACCTCTTAACTTTTGATACCAAAACAGTTGTATTATCGCACGGGCATAAAAATTACATTGATTAGATTTTTCAGCCAGCGTGATTAGAGAATATTCCAAAAGCTTGATTTAAACAGCTGTCAAAGTTTATAAAATAGTTAGGCAACAGCAAAACAATTTCTTTCAATCGTCAGTTTTTTCTCTTCGAAATGAGCAACAAAGTAATTAAGAATACAGTGGTATTTCATAACAAACCTTTAAAATAATTATCATTTTCAACTTTACAGAAAATAGGCGGGGGAAAATAAAGGAAATTTCAACATGTTCGTTTTCATTCAGAAAGAGAGTGAAAAACGCGTAGGTTTGTATAAATACCTCAAAATTAGTTCCAGTTTAGAGAAGTATTTAAATTCGATTTTCCTTTGTAATCATTGTGAACAAGCTGACATTCACTGCCTGGCCCGTCCAGCGAGGTATGTATTGCATACCTGTATTGAATGTGTTCTGGTTTTGTTTATGAACGTAACCTTAAAGTTACACAATGAATGTATGCGATTACACAGAAGAGCAGAACATACCTTACAAAGCGATCATCAAGTAAATTTTTATCATTTTCATCCCACATTTCTATTATGGACTTTCGAAATTACGGAAACTAAAACCCACTAATACTATACAGGAAGAAATTTATGTCAGTAGTTATTGAAGATGTCCACTGCTATATTTTAGTACTTAAAGTCTCTGACGGGCACACAAATGCAGTTTAGTGAACTTCCTGCATTGCGGATAAATATGAGGCAAATCAGCTACTTTGATGAACTATAAAGTTTGGACTGACGTATGTGGAAGACTTGTCGCGTAAAACGTGGCAGATATTCAGAGGTTTTTTCGGCTTTTCCTGAATGTGATTCTCCGGGCCAATTACATTGGCAAAGGAATCCCATTCATACGACCAAAATCTATAATAATTAGTATAGGTTGCTATTCCAAATACTATTCCAATAAGAGCCCTGGTGATGCGTTGTTGATTTGAAGCCTTTAAAACCTGTGAGCGCCGCAGTTTCTTGCTGCTAACCTTCCTCAAGTGAGGTTTTTTCTTTTGCTTGCCCTTTGTTGTTCGTGTGATTATAAGGACGCTATGTGTCTCGTCTATTTGTAAGACTAAGCATTGTATGTCTGCGTCTTGTGGCGTCACATAGTATTAGGGTGAGGTTAGGGTTAGGGTTAGGATAAAAAACACCGTCCAAGTGTAGCACTGTTGTCTTGCTTGGCTGAACACGGGGTTTTCTTATCCTGCTTGTGTATCGAAGTTAAATGATGGCACTGTGGTCTGGCTGTCTAACGTAGCTTAATGAACTCCCACTCCGTGTCCTTCCGGTAGAGTCAGGAAGACAAAGTCAGTGAAACTCGAGGCATAATTTCATTTGATTTTTTGAGTGTATTCTTCATTTTTGTTTAGATATTCAAGGTTGCCATTGTCATGAAGACTTCTATACTGTTCTGTTGTGGTCTTATAGCACTTTTTCTCCTCACTAATATGATTGGCTCTCAAGGAACATTGAGACTATGGACAAAGCGCCGCTGGGTCCCACATCGAAAGACAAGCACAACTCCCGTAAGGCAGGGAAAAAGTAAAAATGTTTCACAAAGTAGTAAGTACAACCAAAAGTTTATTACTCATGCAAAAACCTGAGACATAAGAAATAATACATCTTTATAACTAGTAGTAATCTCGGTTTATTAAAGTGCGTTCGACAATCGCTTTCGAAGAAAAGCAGAAGGGTAGGGAAAGAAACATTTTTTTGTAAAGGTGGTCTATCGACCACTTACTTATTTTTCTAAAAGGCTGTTGAAATTGGTTTTTGTAGTCAATCCTAGGGTTTAGAAAGCAGTTTATAAACAGTTTATAAACAAAGTCTCAATCCTAATATATAAGGTCATTTTCGAAGCAGCCTTTCGGGATGTCACGCAACGCTCCCCCGAAGGGTTAGGAGGAGCGTTGCGTGACACCCCGAAAGACGGCTGCGAAGGAGACTAATGTTTGATAAGCGCTATTATTACACCACGGTAAGACATCAACATTTGCGATTTTCGAAGAATTGACCAGGGTGTTCGTTTTGTAAAAAACCCCACCAAAACTACGAAACATAGACCCCTTCAAAAGCGTCTTCAAAGCACCTGATGTCGCTGGAAAACAGCCAGAATATGATCCTCGACCGAAGAGGAAACAAGTGACCTCAACATTTGCGATTGCGATATCGCTCGAAACGACGCACATTCTCTTCTCTGAGACCGTTGAATGTCCAAAACATTGGCAAATGAAATGCATTTCAACTGTAGAATCGGCAACACCCATTTTATCAATGAAACAACTACATTACCCGACTTCTTAACGAGGGAACGAGTTAAGGAGCGAATGATCATTGAAGCATATCAAACCTTGACCATGGTCTTCGTTTTGTAGAAAGGCTCCATCAAAACTACAAAACGTAATTATCTGGAGCCGCTCCACACGTTATTGTTCCAAATTAAACAATCAAACAACTGGCATCTCCCAGTGTGTTGTTGCATGTGACTTCTTTCCACCGGCAGATTATCACAACTTTTTAATACCAAACCCATCCTTACTATAAGAAGTCACATTTAATATCATATATTTTTGTAGAGATACATTGTTATGAAAATACGAGCCGCATCTGAAAAAAGGTGAACTGTAACGAAACCATTGTTCGTTGTCTCTCATTGTCATAATCAGCTGCAATTATTTTTTCTAGTTTTTCTGAAAAATGCGAACAGTAACTTAATCAACGTTCACTCATCCTAGGAGACCCAGGGGCAGTCAGTCGAGACGGGACGGGACGAGAAAATCATGGGCAAAATCGGGACTGGCGTTAAGTTTTTAAAATTCTAATCTTCTGATTGGGCGGAAATTTCCGCAACTGTCTTTTTTCCGTCCAATCAGAGAACCTCATACAGTGAAGTCAGATCGTGATGCCTTATATCAATTCTATCAATTGGTAAATGGTAAAGACTTGTTTCCATATCTCAAAGTGCCCTTGGACGTGAGGTGCATGGGAATGAAATTAAATCACTGAAATCGGTCAGTGTAAAATGCAGACTGAGGTTATAATGTAACTGTTGAAAAAGCCCAAACCCCTTAGAAATGCTAACCTTAGGCCTAATTAGGCCTAAAACAATATTTAGGCTTAACTGTTAGCTTTCCGATTCCAGTGATTTAATTTCATTCCCAGGCACCTCACGTACAAGGGCACTTTGAGATGTGGAAACAAGTCTTTACCTTGGTAAATACCACATCTACGGTCGCCATTTTATTTCTATCGCTCTCCTTGTCTGGCTCATACAACAGACATACCCTGCGACAAAAATTTGGGTCGCAAAGGGACCAGCAAAATCTAAAATTCGACAAATTCAACCTAAAAGATTTTGTTAAGTGTGGACAATTATCTGTACATGTGTAAAATCAAAATGCTTGATCAAAGCACCTTCGAAAAGCCGACTAGAAATTAATTGTTTAATTTGGAACAATAACGTGTGGAGCGGCTCCAGGTAATTACGTTTTGTAGTTTTGGTGGAGCCTTTCTACAAAACGAAGACCATGTTAAAGGTTTGATGTGCTTCAATGATCACTCGTTCCTTAACTCGAGCCATCTATATATTTTGGTTGATATTATTGAAAATAAATTTATTTCTTCTATATAATCACATTTAGATTAGTCACGCTGGCAATTCAGGCCTTAAAAACCCCTCTCTCATGATCTCCCTGCCTTTCGTCTGCGGGGGCTTAGATACAAGTCTTTAACCTGAGCTTTTCCGTTGTACTGCATTACTGCCCCTGGGTCGCCGAGGATGATGTTCACTCTTTGTAAAATTTAAAGTGCCCATAACCCCAAAATATTTTTTTCGCTAAAATGAATCTTTGCGCCTGTTCGAAACGCATTCCGGCTATTTTTTCCTTTTTCTGACAAATTCTGCCATTTTATAGGCTTCGAAAGTTGCGAGCTGATTGGTTAAAAATCGTGTTTCTATAACTCGATGGAGACACAGGTTGTTTACCATTTACTAAAAAAATCCGGAAATTTCGGTTGGAATGTAAATAATAAGCCTATTTTGGTCTTCCCAAACGGAAAATTTCGGGAGAAAACGGGATTTCTTGAAAGGTAGTCCAAAATTCCCAAACGGAAAACGTGTTTACCATTTGCATCCCCCCATGGTTTAGCCTCCCTCCAGACTCCCTCGGTAAACTTGAACGAATTTTGTAAATGGTACACGCCGATCCCAACTGAATTTCCCATTCGGGAGTTTTTCTTACCATTTGAACAAACCTAGTACCAACCAGTTTCTGCTTGTAAATGGTAAACAACCACAGAACTGGCACGAGCTGTTGACGTGGTGATAGCGCGAGCAAAGAGAATTTACATTTTGATAATTAGAGTTAACAAGTTGTTTTCCTTTTTCTCGTCGCATTGTTTTCTAAAAGAAATATAAAACATGTACTCCGTGTTTCCATCGAGTTATAGAAACACGAGTCAAAGTTTGGGAGAACTCGAAAAAGCTGTGGAAACAGCATTTCTCGTTCTCCCAAACTTTCACTCGTGTTTCTATAACTCGATAGAAACACGGTACATGTTTTCTCTTTCTTCATGATAGCATCAGAGACAACAATCCATCATAATAATCTTAAAATGATTTCTCGAGATAAACTAAGAATAAAGCCAGGATCCGAGCCAGGATTCGAGCCAGGATCCGAGCTAGGATCCGAGCCAGGATTCGAGACCTAACCAAGACCTAACCTAACCTAACCGAGACCTACCCTAACCCTAACTAGACCTAACTAGACTAGAACCAACCTAGATAGACCTAACCTAACCGATTGGAGACCTAACCTAACAGAGAGATTCGAGAATAAATAGAGGAGAAAGAATCATCTTAGCTCGAATCCTGGCTGGAATCCTGGCTCGGATCCTAGCTCGAATCCTGGCTCGGAACCTAGCTCGAATCCTGGCTCGAAGTTTAGATATTGGCTCTTACTTTGCGTACACTATCACGATTGGAATGAATGAACTCGAGTGGAATAGGTGAAATATCGTTGGCGGTGTGATTATTACTGAGGAAGTGTTCTGAAATTACTGTGGCAGTCTTGGATATATACGTTGATTGGTTTGTCGACTGGTCTGTGGTGTTCATTAAAACGGTCTTTGAGTCTTCGTTTGGTTTCTGCAATGTATTGCTTGAGGCAACGATTGCACTGTGCCATGTACATGTGGATACCATTTTTGGATTTGCAGTTGATTTTATGATTAATATGTCTGCAAAAATCCTGTAAAGTTTGTATTGAGTATACGCTACCTGTTGCATGGAGACAGTTTCAAACCCAGGACAAGTCTGGATCGCACTCCTGGAAGCCATATTAATTTTCGTACTGAAGGCTCCATTTTGACCTTCGCCTTGTCAAAAATAGGATGCGCGCACTGCCTGAACCGGTTTGACCGGAGTGACCAGAAACTTGGACTGCGACGACTTAAAAGACTTGACACGATTTCTGCAGAGCCTCTCTTGGTCGCCCTCTGGTGAGTTTTAGAGAGGCTCTGCTCGCAGGGTGAAAGTGACTTTGCCGAGTGATTTACTGAGTTCTATCATCTTATGAAATATCTGTAGGTCGAACTCTTTGCTAGGTTTATCACTTCAACTAAATTAAAATAGCAACATTTATTTCGCTGTGAGGCTATCGTTCCCCTCCTTCATTGCTGGGATTACCCAATCAAAATAAAGGAAATACAAGTCGGTCAAATCCGGTCTCAGGTT
>OX421451.1:46048015-46060515 GCA_949126865.1 Montipora capitata | reverse complement strand
AGTCTCCACGAGAGAGTAGTTGTTCCAAACAGTGTCCCTCCATCCACAACAGCCGCGCACACAAGCGAACAGGATCTACGACATCGTTTCGTTGGATCATTGCCAGAAGTAAATGAATGCAAATACTTAAAACGCGCCTCCGTCTTGAGAGAAGGTTCATAACGGTCGTTTGTAACAAAGGACGGCACCTTCTGATTGTGCTAAGCATAGATATCCATGTAAAATGGTCGAGACTGCCGGATTCTCGACTCATCATCCGCCAGGTTGGACTTAAAACGTCATAAGAGTAATAAAATGGAAGAAGAACAGCCACGATTTGCTCTCTTGAAGGAACAATAGATGACTTCATACTGATAAGCAAGAAAAAAAAAACACGAGAGCAAAGACTGACAGGGACGTAAGCCTGCTAAAAACCTTTCTTCAAAGGAAGGATGAGCTCAGAAACGCAGAAGAAATAACTCCTGCTCAACTCCGTCAATGAATTGCTGAGTGAGTTCGTTCTCACTGTCACAACCAAAGATGGAGATGACTACGAGCCCATATCACTGCGACGGATGATTGCCTGCTTTGAACGATATCTCAGGAGATTTTCGAATTGACTGATTTTCTTTCCTATAGAAACGAGATCACCTGGGAGTTCAGATGGTCCTCATCAGCATAATCACTTTCAACTTCCGTCATGTTTTTAGTTACTGTTCGGATCTAACAGAGAGTCTTGACTCGATCGAAAATTCTTGCCGCACTCCTTCCAGGAATATTTTTCGCTTCCTTTTACTTAGTGAAGCGACGGTTTCCTCGCCTCCTGCTTTAATGATGTGATAAAGTTGATAAGTTCTATAGTGACAGCATCAGCGATATTCTTCCAGCTGCCATCTTGGAACATGCATGTTACACCGCAAAAAATGTCTCTCAACGAGTTTCAGTTTAGTGCAAATATAGCCAACCAATCATAGGCCAGTGTAAGGAACCAGGGGCATGATTTTTAAACATCGTGAGGACGTTTAGGGTCCGTTGATGAAGCTGTGATCTGCTTACACTTACAAACATCGTTTTTAAAATGCTTTAAAGATTAAAACTGGTTAGGGTTAGTCCTTATATCTACATACGACATCGTTTTATATGATATGAATAAAAACTAATAGTGCACAATAATGACAAGAAAAAATTGGTCCGATGAAAAACACACCAGGGAAGAAATGAAGCGCTTACGGAACGAAAGATTACACATTATTCATTGTTAGGTATATCGCTTGAATTCTTTCTTCCTCAACAAAGGCAAAAAAAGGTGTTAGTTAATTCATGGGAAACCCTCTCGAAAATACAGTTTTTATATCACTTCTGTATATCATGACTTTTTCACACCAAGAACGTTTCGACAGAAAGTGCTACGTATACTGAAGCCAATCCATTGCATTTTAACAGGTTTGATGGCTCGACAGCTGGCTTAAAAACGGTCGAGCTTTACTAAGCGAAATACAAGGACCCGTAAAATCTGTTTGCCGGCTGTGTCATCTTCCTCCAAATCTCCCAATTTTACGACAGCGTGATACGAACAATTTCCCGTTTCCCTTTGCAGAAACTAAAACTATCAACCTTGAAAGCAAGCCATTGGCTCGATCAAGTTCAGTTGCACCCAGGCTGCAAACATGACTAAAGTCAAACAAAACAGCCTGGGGAGAGGAAATGTCATAAATGTTTGCACGCACAAATCTGCCAGTCAGTGCGGATCTGTGCGGACAAACTGTACGGTGCTGGGCGTTGTGTAGACGTCTGTTACACATCAAAGCCGCAAAATGGTTCCGTGGTATTCGAAAAGAATCCGAATGCTAACGTTGTTTTTAGTCCTTTTTATTTTGCTTTTTCTATTAATGGCGTCACTTTTCGCGTGGAGAGTCTTATATTATGAAGTTGGCCGCACAGTGCGTCATGATATCACAGAGGTAAGCTACTTGTTGTTGTTTTGCTCACGGTGTTCATGAGTTTTTGTTTTCCATATTTCCATTATTTTTCTTATCCATTCTCAGTCCATTTTGATTCCCCGTTTTGAATAATGAAGTTCTTTTTTTTACTAAATAAAGTACAAATTTCCAGCTCAAAGACGAAAAAAATGGAAGACACCCAAGCGCTCTAATCTCAGTTTTATTGGGCACACTTACCTGGTATTTACCTGAGGTCGTTGAAAGAGTGGTTTTCATTCCGCATGTGACCTTTTTAATTCTCCTGACTGACCTTGCTTCATCATTGCAAAATTTAGGTGACATTAAATTTGAAGCTTCATTATCATTGTCAATTCATGATGTAACACTGGCCATTAATGAAAACTGAAACACATCAGTCGAGTGGGTGTTTTTGCTGTTCACCGATTCATTAACACGTGCAGGACTGGAAACGTGTATCATAAGAATCTTACGAGCGACCTGAACTGAATCATGATTTCTGTTTATAGTGAAGTTCCCATGACATCTGTGCAAACAGGAGGACACACCCTTCATGTTTAGCCTTAGATAGTCCCTATCAGCTTAAAAAACTGCCGACCGCAGTATTTTTATGCCGGACTGTAGTCCGAAATGTGGGAGAAATTGGAACCTGAAACTCGTTCAGCTTTAGCTTCTTTCTTTCAATAGCGATGAAAATCACCTTAAAAAAATGCTTTTACTTAGAAAGCTTTGGAGAGTATGATCGGTGCCGGGTTAATTTTCTCAAATCTAAACAAAATTATGTGAGATGCAAAGTACTGAGGTGTGTTTTGGTGAGGGCAAAGTCAACAATCTATGGAAATCAATAGTGGTGAGTTTTTCATCGTTATTGGATCACAAAATCAACAAAAGCATTTGCATTATTTACACTATAAGGTTGTGATTATTTCTTTTCAAAAGCACATTTACGCATAAAAACGGAAGCGACAATTTTAAATAACAGTTAATGAACTGAATTTACAAGGTCATTCTTTCCAAATCAATCGCAATCAATCAGTACTCGATGTTTTGCTTTTTGACTGAAAAATGTTCTGTACATTATGGTTTCACTTGATCTTATAATCTCATGGATAATTTCGTCATTTTGGAAAGTCGATTATGAATGTTCTTTATGTTTACTCCTATCGTTATCACTATTGTTTTCAGGCAGGATCCGATGTATTCTTTTAGCGGTTCATCCATAAACAACACTTAAGAATGAAAGCCCATTATTAAACGGCCCGGAAGATAGAGAGGCATGTGACAAACGCCATGGAAATTTGTTCTCCAACTCCCTTTGTGAGATTATATGAGGATCCAATAAAGATAAAGTAACTCCAGAGTTTCTACAAGCAGATGTAAAGTTGTTATGCTCGTATTTATAATCTCACCTTAGATCCGGCACACAACGATCTTACTCTAAAGGACCGTGTGATGTATTTTTGTCCAATTTAATTATCGGGGTAACGACAGAGACATTTTTTACTGCAGGGCTTTTAGTTGCATAAAAATGAGGAACGTATAAAGGGCAACAATAAACTACAGCTCAATAGAGCCGAATAGTGCTAAAGGATGGATTCAGTGAAACTGTTAACAAGACGTGAGAATCAAGAACGCTTGGTACTTTTGAGAGTGGTCTCATCCTATCATCCCCTATCATTGACCAAAGAACAAACAAACAAACCAGCAAATTAAAAACAGAAAAGCGGTTTTTTTTATGAGATGCCAAATTAATTTTTTCCTCTCTTTTTTCTCACTGAAAACATTACATTAGAGCAAACAATGGCCACATACTCAGTTGTCTTCACTACTCATGAGGATGAAAAAATATCATTTCCACCTACGTTTAAACTGGTTTTCTAAGATGAATCATTTAAAAATAATATAACTGATGTTCATAATAAGTTGTTTCCAGTTTGAAGACTAATTTGCGGCTTTCAATAGATTTTGTGCATAAAGCCAACAGCAATATATATTCCATTTGATTTAGTATGAAGTGTCCACCCAAAGACCTACAACTGCATCGCCAGCTGAGTGTCCAGTTCGTGCAAAAGCCATGCAGCTGGCCACCCTGCCAAAGAGAATCAAAGATGAGTTGTCAGAAATTGAGAAGACATTAGAAAACAAAATTCACGGTGACACGGTAGGGAAAAATAAATAGGCTACAAACTGGAATGCTGTGCCTGATTAGATGTTTGTAAACCCTAACGAAAATACAGCTTCCTCAGTATCAACAAAACTTTTCATGGACAGTTAACATTGACTTCATCAACCTAAAAAGCCCCAAAGGCTGACTACCGGTGTGAATTTTTAGTATAGCATGTGATAGGATTGATCGCTCTGGCAAGATTCTTACACTACCTGATCGGTTGCGAGAAGCTCTCTGAACACGGATGTTTTAGTGTAAGATATTTTAAGATCCTCTTTATAAGCGCCTTATAAGGCCTGTTAATTTAGTTTAAATTGTCCTGTGTATGTATGAGGCGGATTCTTCATGCCAACGCTGTCGAATTCATCTTTCTGTTTGGAGAATAGAGAACGTTTTGACAAAAGTAGCTGCTCATAACCAGGTGTTTTTAATTTTCCGGATCACACGAGTGAACAATTTAAATTTCTAGTTAGTTTTGTAAGGCTTATGATGGTTGTAAAGGTCTTGTTTCGCGGGAGAATGAATCAAAAAATGACTGGATGCCGCATGACTATGTTGCTAAGGCGACTGACTTTAAATCGTTCCTGACCACCTGGTCTGATTCTCTCCAGTTGGGATTCTTACAAATTTAGGGTTGCTCTGTGAAAACTCCTGCACTTCAAGGAACAGATAGCAACGATTTTATATTAACTAGTTGGCTGTTTGTTTTCTATTGACAGCTTTTCATTTTAGCAAACATTGTGTACATGGATAAGGTTGTTTGGCAACGTAGATTTGGGAAGAAAAAAGCCGGCCGGTCAAATTACAGATCAGAACTTTCCGACACAACCGTGTTCCCCGTTGCCAGTGTCACCAAGGTTTTAACGGTAAGGTTACTGTCATTCTTGTGCTCAATATTATAAATAAGAGAACTTCTAAACTCCGACATTTAAGTTAGCTTGATTCAAAGTTTAAGTTCAAAATATTTCACAAGCCCATGTTGAGTACTCTTCAGTTGTATGAGTTTTATAGGGTGGCTATTTGAAGCCGGCAGAGGTGAAGAATTACGACACAAGTGGTCACTGTCGTACATTTCAAAAAAACGTGCCATGCTCCTAGGTTTTGCTCTGGGTTCCCAAACTCGTCTCGCAAATTCAAGTGAGCTGAGCACCAAAAAACTTTAAGCCGTACGACATTTGCCGCTCTCGTTTTCAATGTAATGTCAAATTTGAGTCTAACAGGCCATAACAGGAATTCAACAAACCAATGAAACAGCCGGAATTGCATTATTCGAGTTTCATCATTTTGCCAGTTTCAATAAAAGAAATTTTACGGTCAATAACCAATTTTAGAGCAGATAAAGCAAACGTACCGAGTAATAACAAAGGCAATGCATTTTTTGTTCCTGTAATTGTTTTAACGTTAGTTAAGTTTATATTGGTGTTTCTTTCCTGTAGGCGTTGATGCTGTACAAACTTTACCACGACAAAAAGGTTCAATCACTAGACGATCCGTTCAAAAACTACATGCCAGGATTTTCAATTAGGGATCCTTTTGATTCCCATGACATCACATTAAGGTTAGTGTAGCAACCTTAAGATCACCTTGTTCGACAAAATATTTTTTTCATGAGTTGATTTCATTGGTTTATTATCTCTGTCTCAAGGGAGATGGTGTCTCATATGTCTGGTTTGCCAAGAGAAGCTCCCTGCTTTTCTCGAATGCTGGAAGAGCAAGGTGTTTGTCAAGTGAACAACAGCATCATGATAGAGAGAATAAAAAATCTGTCTCTCATTGTGCAACCAGGAAATAAAGTCAGTTACAGGTACGACAAGTGCTTAAGGCAAGCGTAACAATGAATATTAGCAAACTTTGTAAAAATCCTGGTGGTGCGTGAGTTTTATTAAGAAACACTGGCCCAGTATGTCCTTTCTCAAATACCTTAATTTTTTGTTGCCTTAACATGTTTTCAAGGAGTAATAAGAATCAGAGAACGTAAGCTTTTGTTTTGTTCTTTTCGATCATTTGTATCATAATAACCGATAGGCTATCTATCAGAAACCAGTTATATGTGTGTAGTGTGAATAAACAGATACTCACTGGACTCAAAAGACGATTATTGTTTCCATTGAAACTGCAGTTATGACAATCTCAGACTGTCATTGAGAAAATCATCTATGACACATTTCTCTTCAGATGTCCACAAATGCACGTAATTAGATGCACAAGGATTTCAAAACGAATCAACAGCACAAATACCAATCAATTCTTACTATTATTCCTTCATCAGTAATTTAGGCTTTGGGCTTCTTGGCCAAGGATTAGCTGCCTCCCAAAACTCTTCCTACGATATTTGGATGAAGGAAAACATTTTCGATCCTTTGGAAATGAACAACTCAGGATTCAAGTTAACCCCCGAGTGAGTGATTATACTTCATTGAACTAGTGAGAATATACGTCTTCACTGACGCATCAGTGAAACCTATGATAAACTGATATGATCTCTTACCGTTTCAAACCCCTGCCCCTCCCTGTTATAAACAATTAATAATTAAATGTAACATATTTCCCTTTTAGTAAAAAGCTTGAGAGTGGAGAATCGGACAATTGATTCACACAAAAGGGCATCATCGACTATAGGAGTTCACACTAAACTAAACTGATACTTGTCACAGAATTTCTAAAGTAAGAAACAGAACAAGGTATCTACTGAGTTAAGACTTAATAGTTCATTAAAGTGCCCCTAACCCCAAAATATTTTTTCGCTAAAATGAATCTTTGCATCTGTTTGAAACGCGTTGTGGCATTTTTTTTCCCTTTTTCTAACAAATCCTGCCTTTTTATAGGCTTCAAAACTTGCGAAAAACCAAGCATCTTTTGTTCACGACCGAGTAAGAAGGGGAGTGGGTCTATTCCTGGTTTGACGTCATAAACTGATTTACATTGCGTTAACTCTGTAAATATTCTTGCTTTTTGACCATTTCAACTTAGTCAAAAACATAAAACAAACAGCGGCTACAAACATAATGATAAAGCGCATTTTACTTTTGACTTGACGTTTCATATGCTACAACATACATCTTCAGAAGTGACAACCTCAAGAGAACAAAGCCTCATCTCATACCTCTGAAGTATCAAACGAGACGGAATCATTAGCACCGACACATTTCAACAGATAATGCCTTGCGGTTCGACCCCTGATATACTTTACGGTCTTCCAAAGGTTCACAAATCCGGTTGCCCTTTTCGCGCAATCGTCTCCTCCATGAACACATATAATTACATTCTCGCGTCGTTTCTTGTTCAAATTCTGCATTCGATCTCCAAAAATCAGTTTACAATCAAGGACTCTTTCAGCTTTGTAGACTGGGCAAAGTCTTACAAACAACAAAGAGATTTTATGTTCCTTTGATGTCAGCTCTCTCTTCACTAATGTTCCACTTGACGGGACCATACAGATCTGCCTCACAAAACTGTACTCTCTCCCCGATTCTCCAACACTTCCACCTAACGTTCTTAAAAAACTGCTGGAGTTTGCGACAAAGAAAAGCCATTTCGTCTTTGATGGTAACTTTTACGATCACATAGATGGTGTTGCCATGGATCTCCATTGGGACCAGTTTTTGCCAATATTTTTATGTGTCATTTTGAAGGATTGTCTGCACATTTGGTTTCGCTACGTTGATGACACTTTCACGTTGTTTGAAAACAAAGAGGCAGCTGAAAAGTTCTTACGATATATCAACAACCGACATACCAACATAAAATTCACAATGGAACTTGAGGTGAACAATCAAATTCCATTTTTAGACATCCTCGTCAAACGCAATTAAGACCATACATTCTACACTTCCATCTTCAGAAAGAGAACCTTCACAGGCCTCTATACCAAATGGGATTCGTTTACACCCCGAAAATATAAAATTAATTTGATTCACACACTGACCTTTCATTGTTTACGCATTTGTTCTTCATCATCTTTACTTCAATCTGGTTTGTCGGAAATTAGGAAACTTTTGCTCCAAAATGGTTACCCAGTAGGAATTATTTCCTATAATATGAATGATGTCTTAAACAGGCATCAAGCTAAATTTTCTAATCCTTTCGATACAGTCCCCAAGAAAGATACCATTCTTGTTTTGCCTAATTTAAGGTTTCAAAATGAATTTGCCACACACCGCCTAAAATCGTGTATCAAATAGTTTTATGGGTTTGTAAACCTCAAAGTAATATTCCAGGGCACCTGTCGAATCAAGTCTATTTTCCCTTATAAAGATCGTTTGTGCAAATCACAAAAATCCAAAGTTGTTGGGACTGCAATGAGTTTTACATTGGTAAAGCGAAACGTCGCTTACGTGACCGTAAAAAAGATCATTTAAAAGTACTCAAAGGAATCAGTCAAACTTCCGCCATTGCAGATCACTCAGTAAAAACAAGTCACAACATAAAATAAGGAACCATTTTCAAGTTCTAGGAAATAGTAGCTCTGATTTGCCTTAAACCGGCGTTAAACGAAAACGTTGGCAGTGAAAAACTGTGGCTTTATGAATCGGTCAGTTTTCACTGCTATCTATTTATCTTACTATTTCTATCCACTTATCTTACTATTTTTATCTTATTCTCTCTAGTTACCAGTCTTCTTAATTTTATATATATCATATTTGAATTTGTTCAACCGTCACTTCTGAAGATGTATGTTGTAGCATACGAAACGTCAAGTCAAAAGTAAAATGCGCTTTATCATTATGTTTGTAGCCGCTGTTCGTTTTATGTTTTTGATTAACTCTGTAAACAGAGCAGTAAAACGAAGCAGAAAAAGTAGTTTGTGACGCCAAATCAGGATAAGACCCACTCCCCTTCTGACTCGGTCGTGAACAAAAGATGCTTGGTTTTTCGCAAGTTTTGAAGCCTGTAAAAAGGCAGGATTTGTTAGAAAAAGGAAAAAATGGCCGCAATGCGTTTCAAACAGGTGCAAAGATTCATTTTAGTGCAAAAAATATTTTGGGGTTAGGGGCAGCTTAAGGGCCAACTATTTGATTTTAGATTAGTGAAACGTTCGGTCCACTGTTCTATCTATTTTCAGAGTAAGACAAAAGATTCCAGTTGGGTATCTTGAACACAAACCTCATGAACCTGCTGAGTGGGGATGGGGAAACCCCGCAGGTGGAATGTTCACATCAATTGAGGATATAGCAAAGGTTAGTAACCCCTTGCTTTTTCCAGGCCAGTATTGCACATCCGGTTGCTCATGTTGATCAGGACACTTTCTTTACTGATAAATCGTTTCTTACTTACCCTAGTATCTCCAGAGATTCCACATCCAGGCATTATAAGCCGCCTACCTGGCACCAGAAACAGTCATTAGTTTTTCATCTTTAACAGCCTAGATAATTTATATATAATGCATTGAGACAATTCAATATCCATCTTATAGTTAACATGTTTTCTTCATCTTTGCCAGCTGGAGATAAAACTTTTTAATTCAACGGATGAAAACGACTTCCTATCCCCTGTAATCACTGAAGAATTTTTTTCACCAGGTAAGAACGCTCATTTGTCGTCTCATATAGCATTTGCATTTTTATTAGTTTTCGAAGGATATGATCACTGAGGCTGGATGTTGACATCCAGCTTAACGCTAGCTGCCAAAGTAACCTTAAGAGACCCTAACTAAAAATCACGGCATGCATCAAGTGGTTGAATTGCTTCAGTGAAGATACCCGGTTGAGGCAAAGGACATCTTGACTCATGCTATCCCTGCACATTCGTCGATATTTCACTATTCAGATATTTTAAATACTGAATGTTGTTTATGATGCATGCAGAATGGTGGGGATGGTAGACAACAATAACAAGCACAAAAGTATTTTCAGGGTAGTAGTTACCTTCATGGGGTTTCAACTCTTGTAGAGTTAAATCTTTCTGAAAAGGATTGCGGTTGGTGACTGATATTTGGACAATCTGATCGAAATTCGAATGGTTTGACGCCTCAATGTTCATATAAATATGATTATTGCGAACATTTGAGGCGGTTCTCTTGTTGTCCTGCCCTTGAAAAAAAGAATCGTTACCAAGGGGCAGTGATTTGCAGGCGGGCAAGCGCCAAAACTCCATTTGATCTTCTCATCAGAGTTGCAAAAAACTCTTCCAAGGAACGAACGACATCCAATACATAGTTGTTTACATTACGGTTTTTGCTGATTTTCATTCGGTTTTAAAGACCGAAGGAATAATTGTGATTTTTGAGCCAAAAGATGGTATCTCTGTATTCTACACTGCTACCGTGTTTAATATCTAATTTTGGTTATAGCCGTAGCTTCTGTGATTATTATACTCTTTTAGTAATATTTAACAATTATTCGCCGAAGGCGAAGTGATTATCGGTGAATATTCACCGAGACGAAGTCGAGGTGAATATTCACCGATAATCACTGAGCCTGAGGCGAATAATTGTTTTAGTATAAATACACAGGTGATTATTTCAAAAAAGAGAAAAAAAAAATTTAAACACGAAATCATCTTCACGACTACTGGCAGCCATCTTGTCCGTCGAGGTGATTATCGGCTAATAATCCGAGATAGCGAGCCAATGAGAGCGCGCGATTTTGTATAATCACCTGTGTATCTATACTAAAACTTAATAATACGGAGAATGGAATTATAAGAAGGCCTGCATTGTGCTAAACACGACAACGCTGCCAAGGCTTCCTTGTTATTCACACCCTGTCCTTCATAAGCTTCACCACAACGGACAGACAACCTTTTGTTACGTATTCATTGGTTTTCTTGGTTGGTTTTTTCTCAGCTTATGTCTTGGACGGTAAACAGTTTATCGGCTCTCCATGGGAGATGCAATTTATGGATGGCTATGTTGCAAGAATGAAAAATGGCTACGTGTATGGTTACTCTTCCAACATATTTCTCTTTCCCGATCTCAAACTCGGTAAGGAAATCTGGCCCTAGTTGTTCGAAGAGAAGATTAGCGCTATCCATTGGATAAATCACTATCCACTAAATAAGTCAATTGGTTTTACTAGTGTTTATCCGTTGGATAGCGCTATTCACATTTTGAACAACCGACGCCTGGTTGATACCTCAAATCCTTTCAGAAATCGTCTGAGTCCGAAAACGGATTCTTTCCTTGACTGATTTTTTTTGCATTCTTTTTTTTTTTGTCTCATTTCGGAACTTAGAAACCCCCAAAATCGGCCTGATTAGGGATATTCTCCGATGTAAAAAGATGACAATATTTTCCGTTTTGTTGTGTTTGTTTTCGATTTATCATTTGAAAGGACATTAACAAAATCGTTTTTTCAGCATTCAACGTCTTCAATGCAGGGTTTATGAAGGGATGCGAAACCATGGCCCACAAACTTCTCAAAGCATTTCACCATGAGCTAACTGCTTTGGATTATGAGGTAATCAGTCTTGAATTCATTAATCTCTTACTTCATTCAGTTGAATTAAGCTGATCACATTAATTAAACGAGCCTAAGTTAGCTCAATTTGTAAAATGGCAAATTTGTTTCAATATCTTGAAGTCTTCAGGTTCTGTGACAAGTCATGATTAGATCATTGTACTGCAATGATCCTTTTCAGGGATAGATTATTCGTTCGAAGTCAAACTTTTCTTCAAACGGTGTCATTAATTCAAATTATAACATTTGGCAAACGTTTTGATCGTTTCGAGTGGTTTAATTGAAGCCTTTGTCAAGTTCTGGCTTTTGTTTCTCATGAATTGAAGAAAACTTCTAACTTTTCTGTCTGAAACCAGGTTTCTTTGTGCTTTTTCGGTTAGCTTTTCTGTCTGAAACCAGGTTTTTTTGTGCTTTGTTTCTTAGCTTTGAAATGTTGGTACACTGACCCCGCTTTCCTTGGTTTTACTTCTAAGGAAAGGATAAGTTATCATACTTCATCTATTTTTTTCTTCAATTTGCAGAAAGAAAGAACCTTTTCCGCCAAAACGGCAGCTCCATTTTTGGGAGAATTTCAAACGGACGATGTACCTACCATAAGGAGAGTCGTCATACGTCACCGTAACGGAAAGCTTCTATTTTACGTGAACGAATTCCAGTTTCACCTCAACCATGTCCGTGGAATGACCTTTGAACTTATTGATCGGAGAAAGGTCAACTGCCTTCCAATAGTGATAATGGGAGTCAATCACGAAAAAGTACACTTTCACCCGCCAATAACTGATTACATTTCTCCAGGATTTACAGTGTTTGGATTTAACCTGCAAGGGAAGGCATATTTTTACAGAAAAGCAAACAAACGTAGCTAACTTTGCTTTGCATGGTACTGACATTATTTCAGGAACTAAATATTTTAAGCAAGAGCCGATACAACGTAGATTTGATTTTAGTGATGTACTATATTTCGGTTGGCCAAACCAGCCTTCTTCAGGTACAATGAGA
>OX421451.1:46043015-46045515 GCA_949126865.1 Montipora capitata | reverse complement strand
GAATGTCAAAGCAGATATCAACTCCCAACATCTATACCTTCCCTCAAGCACTGTAATATCAAGACATTGTGACAATGTCGAAATATGGTCACAGCGCGCGTAATATTTGCCGTGCGTACTCAACAGATATCCTGCGATATACGTAATTTTGTGTGTCGCGGAGAAAAATGATACTTTTCCCAACTTTTTTCCCAATAAACGTAGAATATTATGCTTTGTCATCAATGTGTTGAATAATAAAACAATTATCCTGCTCAATCTTTCGGAATATCGCCTGATTTTAGCCAACTCGGCGATACTCCGAGCTATTCGCAGAATAATGGTTAAAGAGGTTTCTGTATTCATACACTTGTCAACATTACTAGAGATCAAAGATCTACAACTGTACAATGCAATTACCGGTACTCGAACTCAGAGGCTCCAGATCTGTAATCCTGTGTCTTCACCATTACACTACAACGACGATCACGCTCAACCCAACACAGTTTCTTTTTATTTTATTACTTTTGCATAATATAAGTCAATTGATATCCATGTCTAATAACCAAAATTAATTCTAACCTGACCCTAATTTTTCTCTTTGGATAATTTAGGCTCCAAAAATGTTTCTTCAATTTATCTGAGTGCGTATTCAACCTAGGTAAAATGAGGATCACCAATTTAACCTTGGTCAAAATGGATTCAACCTGACAACAGATTTTACGGGCAACATTAATACCCAGTATTTGTATTAAGATCTGCTTTGCCATCTCTAACGTGTATATTTATTGTCCATATAATAAAAAGGAAATTACACGTTAGCTCGAAGAAGTAAATTTTATGTTCTAGTGGCTGTTCTCGCCACTCAAACATAAATTCATATCTTCTCGCCACCGTGTAATATTCTTGCATAATATAAGTCAATTGATATCCATGTCTAATAACCAAAATTAATTCTAACCTGACCCTAATTTTTCTCTTTGGATAATTTAGGCTCCAAAAATGTTTCTTCAATTTATCTGAGTGCGTATTCAACCTAGGTAAAATGAGGATCACCAATTTAACCTTGGTCAAAATGGATTCAACCTGACAACAGATTTTACGGGCAACATTAATACCCAGTATTTGTATTAAGATCTGCTTTGCCATCTCTAACGTGTATATTTATTGTCCATATAATAAAAAGGAAATTACACGTTAGCTCGAAGAAGTAAATTTTATGTTCTAGTGGCTGTTCTCGCCACTCAAACATAAATTCATATCTTCTCGCCACCGTGTAATATTCTCTATATATATATATATAGCCGTTTAAAACCGGCACATTCATATTCTTTAAGCTGCCTAAGGGGCACAGAAGTTCCCTTTTCCCTACATGTTTCTTTGAATGAGAAACATCATCTGTGATATTGCTCACACGAGTTTTGTATTGCTATCCACTATTTTACGTCTTTTGTATTCGCATGCAATTTTTTATGTTGTTCTTAAGAAGCTTGTCAGTATAACACGAAGAAACCCCATTGTGCAATGAAGCGTAGATCTCCTCAGGTCAAGAGGAGAACATTTCCAGTCATTTCTACGCTCAATGGAGTTAATCAAACCACCGCGATCATAACAGCAATACATGTAGTGGTTCAAAATATGGAGCTGTTTTTTATTCGAGTGTTTAGAAAACTTCGTAATTACCTTCAGTTCTTCTCGCATTTTTACGCTGTGATTGGCTTAAGAGTCTAGCGCTACCATTTTTAACCCAAAAAAAGCCAGTCGAAAGATCCAGGATTTTTGAATGTTAATAGATATTGTGCTTTACTATGTAGTTGCTGTGGTGAGAACTTGCGCATTATTTCTTTTTATTATATCTCTCAGATAGTACGCGCGCTGTAATTGGCTAAATTAGCGGGCCGTATTCTACAGTACGGCCCGCTGTACAGCCCGCTAAATTTAAAATTTCAACAAAACATCATCTAGCGAGTTTTTCATGTCATTTCTGTTGCATAAACTTGTACTGAAAACTGTTTGAATCTTGCAAGCAACTATTTCAAACTTAAGAGCCAAGAAGATTTAGTTTTTGGGATTTTGGCACGCCATTCTTTGTGGCAGTTGAACCTTCCGCTTCACTTTGACTAGTTTCCTTGCCCGCGCGCCGGTTAACCTCAGAGATATAATAAATATCTTACTAACCTCGTTTTCTCGGTCCGTACTGTAAGTTACGGATCCTCGTTTTTTCCCGTTGATTTATGGCCCGCGTGCTTCGCGCTTGGGCCATAAATCAACGGGAAAAAACTCGGTCCGTAACTTACAGTACGGACCTCGAACTCGGTTAGTAAGAGGTATGACTCCTGCCCCTAGAAATTACGCAAGGGATAATTGCTGCCACAGTGAATGATCCTGAAGCGAACGAACGAGACAGCTTTCTAACCGGGGAAAGAACACATTTTCTTCGAAATTCAAGGGATTGTGGTCACAGTAAGAACAAAGGCGCAAGGAATTGTAGTTAATGCGCGAATGGAGGAATTACGATGCG
>OX421451.1:46015515-46035515 GCA_949126865.1 Montipora capitata | reverse complement strand
TATTAAATGACTTTTCTACTTTTATTTTATTTTTTATTTATTTATTTATTTTATTTATTTGGAAGTTTTAAAACAGTTTTCAACAGAGAAATATCTATATTGCTCGTAAATTTATAGTTCTTACCTTTTGGAGATATTTTAATTTTTGTAAATATTTTTATTATGCAAATAATAAAAATTGGAGAGGAAGTCAACATAACGACTGAAGGTCAGCGCCATCTGGGAGCAGTTATTGCGTCGCAAGAATACAAAGATCAGTATTGTGAGGAGAAGGTTAGGGCATGGAAAGAGGAAATCGAACGTCTCTCTGAAAGAGCGAAGAGCCAGCCTCATGCGGCGTACATTGCTTTCACAAAAGGCTACAAGTCGAAGTTCACCTACTTCATGCGCACGATAGGATCGTTCGAAGATTATGTCGACCCAGTCCAGGAGGTGATTGAGGATTTACAACTTCCAACATTGTTCGGTCAATCAGAGCCTCTCCCTAACGAGGTGCGCAGACTTGCTACCTTAGCAACGGGGCAAGGGGGTCTAGGCATTCCTGATCTGAGATCCGAGGCACCGCAGCAGTTTGCTGCCTCGAGACTATTAACCACCGCGCACGTAGATTCTATTACATCACAGAGTTCCATCATGGTGCCAGGAGAAAGATCTATGGAGGAGCTAAAGAGGCATCAACAATTACTTAAGAGAGCAAGTGCCAAAGAGAAAATGGATAGCATCGATTCAAGCCTCTCCCCAGACCTGCTGCGACTGGTCAATCAATCGAGAGACAAGGGCGCAAGTTCTTGGCTGAATGCGATGCCCCTCGCAGACCAGGGTTTAGCCCTGAACAAGCAAGAGTTCAGAGACTCGCTACGCTTGCGTTATGACCTGCCCTTAGCCGATCTACCAAGTCATTGCGTATGTGGGGATAAATTCACCGTTGGCCAAACCCTCTCTTGTAAAAAGGGGGGGTTTGTAGCGCAGAGACATGATGGTGTACGGAACTTGTTAACGACATTCATCGACAAGATCTGCAATAATGTCGAAATCGAACCACGCCTTCAACCCCTGGACAATGAGCGATTTCATTTGAGGAGCGCTGTTACAAGTTCTGAGGCAAGGTTGGACATCAAAGCGGGAGGGTTCTGGGCAAGAGGAGTTACGGCATTTTTTGATTTAAGAGTTACGCACGTCAACTCCAAGTGTTACCAGAGCAAGCCAACATCGGAAGTGTTCAAGGAGCAAGAAGAAGAGAAGAAGCGCAAGTACCAGCAGCGGGTGTTAGATGTAGAAGTGGGTTCGTTTACGCCTTTAGTGTTTGGAACCAATGGCGGAATGGGAAACGAGTGTCAGCGGTTCTTAAAGCATCTCGCAGACAAGATAGCGCAGAAAGATACCGAGCCTTATCATATTGTTATCACTTGGCTCAGGACACAGATTTCGTTTGAACTCTTAAGATCGGTACATGCATGCGTTAGAGGTTCGCGAAAGCCGTTTCGTAGCAAGATAGAGCAATCATTACACTGTAAAATAAATGTAGCTAGTGCGGATATTTGAGATACACTGTCTATATGTTTTTATACTCGGGGCGTTTTATGGACACTGGTTTAGCTGTCATTAGTATAATTCGATTGTATGATTTTAATATCTCTGCATCATGGAATTCGTAATTTTATAGAATTTTGAATTTTTTATTATCAATCATCTCTATTTCTTTTAATGTAAGTAAGTGAAATAAATAAAGTTGTTTTTTATTATTAAACTGTCAAAAAAAAATAAAGTGATTATTATTATTAAATTATTATTATTATTATTATTATTATTATTATTATTATTATTTTCACTAATTATTATTATTATTATTATTTGACTTTTGAATTTTTCCTTATTTAAGGTTTTCATTTTTTCAAGTAATTATCATACTTTTTACTTATTTTTGCTATCTATTTGTTAATGTATTATTTTCCCCAAATAATTGTTATAAAATAAATTTGCCATGTTCCGGAATGTTCAATGTTCTAGATTTATCATTCTAACGCCCCGTCCGTAGGGCTCTTTATTATGCAATTGTGTTGGTAAAGAACTAAACAACATTGCGGTGTTACTTTTAAAAAACTTACAGGCCCACGCCGAGTTCACCCTACAGGCATTTCGTGCCGTGGAACAAAATCCCGCCAAAGCTGAAATTCACCCAATCAGATCGCTACGATGAGCAATTCGAATTTCCATAACAAAAACAAACGGTCGAAAAGCCTGTCGATTGAAAGTAGGCCTTCAAATAGCGACCTTCAGATTGGAGTACGAGGAGGACTACGCGAGTACGAGTTCTCAGTTCTGAACAGGCACGTTTCGAAAAATTTCGTTCTTTAAATTAAACGTAATGCGCGTGCCCAGTACGGAAAACTCGTACTCGCAGTCTTTCTCGTACGCCAATCTGAAGGCCGCTATGTTTCCAACTGACATTAGAAGTTACCGCATAGTAGACAAGAAATTTAACTTAACACAACTCTAGATTCTACTTTCTTTGCAGTTCAGTTTCAAGGCTCTTAAATTTTTTCAAAATATTTTAGTCAACAGCTGCTTTTATTTACGATCAACAAATACATTACCGACCTTTTCTTGATTTTAACAAGGAACCATGTAAATTGCGTACTACCAGCATTTTCATAATTTTGTTTGAGCTGTGTGTCAGTAAAATAGTCGACCCGTGAATGGTATTCAAATAAAACTATGGTCAAAGTACACAATACAAAACAAAGGCGAGCTATGAGCAAAGGAGACCGATTTGAATGAGTTCTGACTATTGTCTGATATTTAAAACTACGAGCAAAAAACAGAATCGCAGACCATAGCTTCCAAATTTTAGTCAGAGGTCCCGCGTAGAATAAGACTAGAAACGACATGCACAATTTTAAATCAGTTACCAGTGAAACCCTTTGTGACAGAAACTTGACCAAAGAATAAGAATCAAGTGTACATGTAAATTATTCTTGCCTCCTTACAATTTACGCAAAAGAGATCGGAAGATGCGAGAGCAATTCCTGGTTGCAAGACTGACCGTCGTTAAAAATAAATATTTGTTCAATTTTATCCTAGTCACGTCTTTTGTGACCGTATAATAAGCAATTATTGGATGAGGTTGAGCATGATAGCGAGAATTATCAAGGCCGAGGTTTGTGTTATCTGCCGAAGCCGAAGGCTGAGGCGGATAACACAAACCGAGGCCTTGATAATTTCGCTATCATGCGAAAACCGAATCCAATAATTGTTTTATTATACAATTATAAATGTAGAAGCGTTGAGACATTTCACAAAACAACAACAAAGTAAGCCACGCAATGACATGTTTCAGTGTAAACATCTTTATTAATGACAGCCGTGAATTACATGTAAAGCGGAATTCAAAAGGTTTACAGAAAGGATTTAAGCCTAAAACATCTGAAAACGTTTCAGGAAAAACTGAATCGAACTGAAACTTTTGAACAAAATTCTAAAGTTAAGTTGTACGGTCTTATGAAAAATGTTCCCGATATCGAGATGTAAACAAAACTTCATTTGCGTTTAATGAATGTTGACATTACAGTTAAAGAAATTAAAATTTTTCGTTATCTCTGAATGAGAGTTCTGTACAATAAATTCTTCTTGAGAAAGGCTAATAACAGGAGATAACTGATGCGGATTAATAGCCACTTCCTCACCTCTCACCTCGCACAATCTTGATCAAACCGCCGGCTAGCTTGTCAGGTGACGAAAACCATTGTCTGCAAAAACGCGTCATACCTACATGCATAAATGCCAGTGTCTGTAGATGTGACGCGATGACACAGCGCCATCTAGAATTAGCGGGGTGCTTTTAGCCAATCCAAATTGAGATAGCATCAGCATTGTATAATAATACTAGTTGGTAATAATCAACAAAATTTATTCGAGTTTTGGATTGTTTCCCTGTTTCATTGGTTATAGTAATCGAGTGGATTCAGTGGAATAGTTTACTAGGCTCGATTTCCGCCGCTCACTCGAGTTCAGGTAGTGAGTACTATGACTGGCTCATTTGCCGGAACCTCGGCTGGGAATCGAGCCTAACTGTTGACTTGTATGCTGAAAATATCCCAGCTGGTTTTAAATTAGTAGGTGAAAGGGCCTTGAGACTTATACTGTTTGACTCCTTTTGTTCTAACTGACACAAATATTTAATCACTGCATTTATACAGTTTTCTTGTTACTCAACAACATTCCTTCACGAAACGAGGGAGTTGCTTTCAAATTCTGCGAGTTGCAATTGGTCAAAAATGACGGATATGTCTTATACACCGCTCGGCATTCTGACTTTAAAGCCGGATTAGTCTCTTCAATTCTCTCGTTGGTGATGGGGCAGCCAAACCACGAAAACGCGTGCATCCTTGCGTGCGCGATCCCAATGTTTGAGGGGCCAACTTTCACAGTTCAACTACAAACCTACTTTCTTTTGCTTCTCATGTCTTTCGGAGTTTCGCGCATGGTGGGATTTTTTTCAAAATAGATCAGAATAAAATTATGTTCCAAACTATAGCCTCCTAATATAAATAAAACACAAATCGCGGTGGTGAAATAACGCCAAGTAGATGTGGTGGCCACAAAAATGTAATAGGGAAAACTGGTGCTAAATCAAAACAGAATACGCGCACGTGGGATGCGAGATCAAACAAATGCAATGCGCGTCCATAAATCACCCCGGCCCAGCCCTTATTTTAACCCTAGCGCTGTGGAATGATTGAACATAACATAGCGTGTCTAAGTACAATAGCATCGCGCTTGATTAGTCGGCATTTATCGGTGTCGAGACTGATATTTTGCTGATCGGAGAAACGAACATGGCTCTGCACGGAATTTATTTTAGCTCTGCCAAATTGGAGATGCAGTATAATGCAGGTAAAGTTGTAATTCTGTTCAAATTTTTTGCGCTGGTGTGCTGTATCTGTTTCCGATTCATGTGCTCGTAGACTACGTTTGTAGTTCAGCTGTACTGACTGACTGCGAAGTGGTAGATCATGGTGAATGTCGATTCAACTTTCCAAATTGTTACCTTTGACTCAGTCGTTCAGCCATGTCAGTTGCTAATTTTCCTTTTTGTTCAGTAAGCACTTCACGTGGGACTAAATTCGAATACATGCATGGCAAAACACAAAGAGACTTAAATAGCATTAATGTCGCCGAACACTGATTCGGTTATTGTTATACAGTAATACGAGTACAAAAAGTTCAACCAGAAATAATCATTAAAGCACTTTTGAGGAAATAATTTAGAGTGCTTGGTTTAAAATTTCAACGTATTTGTGTCAACGGCCATTCACATTGATGTGGCCATAAAAGTGTTATCAGTTAGAAAAGAAAATTCAAGCGAACCAAAGTTGAAGATTATTTATACTAGTAAAGTATCGCTTTAAGACCAATCAACTGAAAAATCATGCTCCTTGCTTGTGCACCTTCTGCAAGGACACAAAGAACGCAGTTGTCGAAATCGTGTATGTCGGATGATGTTTTCAGAAGTCTGACTTAGGAATGACAAACTCATCCTGTTATCTTAATACCTACGGTGAAAGAGGTCCTGTCTCACTTACGGAACTAAACACTGGAAAGTTAATTTAGATAGTCAACAGAAAGCTATATAACAGTTCGATATGATTTCGTATTATTTGTACAATCTGCATTAATAATTCGTGAGACTAAAAGCCTATCAAAACATCGATAAAACGTCACATGTATGACCTTTAATTTAACCTCGTTAGAATTCTTAGTTTAGTTTAAGTTTAATTTATTCGCTACAATTCATGGAGTGGCAGGGGAGAGGAACAAAACTTTCGTCCCAATTGACACTTAACCCCTATATCCATAGATCAGACCACAACACCAGGAACTCCATGCCCTGCTCTTCTCGAATAGTGTGTGGGTTCTTTAACGTTCCACAGAATTTATACTCAAGGGTTATGAGACGGGACCTCCGGCTTTTAGTTCTTAGCCGAGAAGACTTCGCAGATGTCGTTACAAAGGCAGCACTTTCTCCTCAGTTATTTAAAGACCCTGATGAGGACCTCCCGCATGATGAGGCCCGGCTTGTTTTTCTTGTATGCTAATACATTCCCCTAACATTTTGAACCTTTCTTCGGACTCCCGAGGGACACCACGGCTTTTTGTGGAATGTTCTTGAAGCCGGTTAGGGTTAGGGCTAAAGCCGCTGTTACACGTTGAAACTTTTAGCAGAAACTCATGTGCAACGGCCCTGCAAAAAAAGTGTCAGCAGGCGTTGCACCGTGTAACATAAAAGGCCGAAAATCGTTCGGAAATGTTGAAACTGGTCTCGAAATGTTGTTTACATGGCTGTAGCCGGTTTCTGATTGGCTTACGCAGCGTAACGTGACAAGAGCGAGGGAGACCAGTTGTACCACAAAGTTGTGCTACACGGTGAAACTCTTGTTTTTGTCACCACTGCGATCGTTGCGACCGAAACCGACCATGTTACACGGTGCAACGCCTGCTGAAAAATGTTTCGCAACGCCGTTGCACACAAGTTTCAGCTAAAAGTTTCAAGCTGTAACAGCGGCTTAAGGTTAGCAGCACGTGTGTTATAGGGTTTAAAAACCCGATAAAACACTGCTGCTCGTTTTTTTTTTAAATTAAGAACCTACGTGATGTCTATAATGCTTGAATACGAAAACAACACTACTTGGATACTTTTATAACAATATAAAAGGAAGCGAGAAAAGGCCCCAACATTATTACTTATATATGGTCCCCAAGTCTAGTCAAGCGAGTTCAAGAAGATATATGCCATATTGGAAAATGTATAATATTGTAATGTGTAAGTAGTTGGCGCATGTCTTACACGGCTGTGGCTTCGTGCAAGGCCCCGATAACAGTGCTCCCATTGTTTAATCTTTAACACCCTTAATTCACTATCGGAACTCTACAAAGGGATTTGAGTTTGCAGGTGAGTCTTAATATACCTTCTTTTGAAGAATCTGTCACCTTTTGTAGAAGGATAAGGCGGGTGGAGGGTGTAATGAAACCCGTAGCCAACTTTGATACATCGTCTGCGGCGTAGAAAACACAATTAGTCATATAGTATTTTGGCCGCAAATGCTAAGGGACTTAACCACTAGGAAACGGCGCATACCATGATCAACTTTCCTGTCCAAATTTTAAACATAAGGCAATTAAACCAATTTCTCTTACAGCAACAGGTAAACGAAAAGATACAACTGAAGGGACTAGGAAAAGTGCTTTTAAGAACTACGAGCGGCCACCAAGTCCTTCATTTGTAGGCAGCAACTCCTCAATCCAAGATTCCAAGGGTACAGCCGCCCCTTACGCAATTGAAGAGAAAGGAGACAGACGGACTACAATCGTATCAACTACTGCAAGCATCTCGGGATTCCTCCCTTCAGAGAAGAGGAAACCCAAAAATAAATGCGGCAGGGGCGTTATGGTGATCGTGCTTGCATGCTTTGTTATTTTATCCGTTGTCATGATGGTGCTGTACTTTACAACACCATTTAACAACGAACAAAAGGCGTCAAACCCAAACCTACAGAAAGACAGCAATGCTGGGACCACTTGGGTAAAGTAAAGACCGAGACGACTAGTAATTAATATTCCTCTGAATCACTAAAATGTGTTTTAGTATTTCTCCATTCCAAAGCTGTATACCACACCAGTTTTATCGGCCCGATTTCAATTTCTTTAATGAAAAATCTCATGAAGACAAGAACGGGAGTAACAGTTAAAAATATAATTCTTTTAGCGACATTGTCGACCGATGGTCGACTTTGAGGGGAAGTTTCCATTTTCCGGCAAATGTTTAGTTCCTGCCAAACTCTAAAAAGGTTTTTTGGAAAAAAATATCCTTTCTCTGTTACAGTACTGATTGGATGCTAGAAGGGACGTTTTTTTAAAATTACATTCTAGACCCTAACTACAAAGGTAAAAATTGCAGACTGGGATATAAATGAACTAGCTTGACGACGGGGATGAAAAAGTCTTCATTTCTGGCATGCTTGTAAAAGAAGAGTTTTATACTACAATCAAGGGATAAAGTCGCAAGAAACGTTTCGACCACTAAAAATGGTTATGAAATAATGCGCACTTTGTGCTGAGGGAGGAGGGAGTAGACAATGATTTGAGTATTTTTCATGTGTTTTTGTTGGGCACAGCCACCGTCTTTGTCAACGAACTGTCAGAGAATTCCAAATCCAGTCCCTCTCACGGCGCTTCCAAAAAGTCTTCAAACTGAACTGAGTTCACTGGAGGCTTTTATCAATCAAAAAGTGAATTTACAGGGGCCCGTAAGTGTTATTCCTCATTGATTTCATTATCGATGCTGTTGCGCTTGCCATCATGACGAAAAAGGTATAACGATAAAGAGAAATATGTCACGGATTACCTGCAACAAATGAAAGAGCACTCAAGCTTCTTGGGTTAAGCGAAAAACAAACAAAAGCAGCAATATTTCGTGGACTAGGGCTGGAAGGAAACACAAAAAAGTGAAAATCTTCACTCTCTTCAAAAGCAGAAACAAAAACAAACACTTCAGCGATATTATCTTGTGGCCTGTTAATTAACAGCTAGTCTATTTCCATGCATGAAGTTATGCGTTTTTATGCCTCGTTATAAGATTTTGGGAAGAGTTGATAGGGGGATTCTTAAATATTTCTGAGGGATGGGAGGTCTTAAAACAACAATGATCTACCTTCCAAATGCGTGAGGGGACGTTTTCTTGGGATGGCTTACAAATTGCCTTGGCCCATTCTAATAGCTACATATAATTAATGAATGGTTCCTGAACCTTCTACCAAAGAACTATATAGCCTGCGAACGCACACGTATTTCCGGCGGTCGTTTCACGTCTGCGTTCGCAGGCTAGGAACTATACTGATTTCAGAACACAAAACGGGAGATAACGCTTCAATCATACTCAACCTGATGCTTTCGGGGTCAAAATCAGAAACCTCAAGGGACCAAACAAATCTCTGGCCCTGATCCCTAATCTGCCTGATCTTACAAAGAGGGCTGCGGGAATCTTTACTGCAAGTCCCCAGGCACTCCTGCGTTTAAAAAAATATTGTAATATACCATTTCTTCACAGACAGCTGTGACTGCCAACATAGTCTACAGAAGTAAGGTAATTTGGCAAGCACATTTTGGAGTGATGAACAACTCGGAGGCTATCAAACGAAAACCAACATCTTCCACCATTTTCCCAATAGCAAGCGTCTCCAAAGTTTTCACGGTAAGTTCAGCATCGAAAAAAAAAACAACAACAAGCAAACCAGTAAACCAGTAATTCTTGGTAAATCAGCTACGTATATTGTCTTTATTATTATTTCCACTTTACTTCGGGAAAGTACATGGAGCTTTTGTCAAAAAAATTTGACTATCATTGCATCTTAATACTATGGGTTCATTGTGATGGGGTAAACAGGAATGAAGGGAGAGGGTTTTCGAGCTTTTCTGTACAATTTTTCTTCACACTTTCAGGTGTTAATGCTGTATAAGCTGTACAACGATCGTTTAGTCACGTCGCTGGATGATCCTGTGAGTTTCTACCAATCCAACTTTTTCGTAAAGAATCGCTATGGGAACTCCCCAATAACTCTGAGGTAGGCAACCTTTATTTTGAAAATTTTCACTACCTATAAGTATTTTTGATTGATGTTGTTTTAGTCCGCATGCACTTTAACAACGTCCACAACCTGTTGCAGTCTGGCAGCCTGTTCTTGAATTCGGACTCAAATCTTCAATAATAATAATAATTTACATTTATATTGCGCAGATTACATGAATATATGATCACCTGCGCATTACAATGATTAAAAAACTAAAAAAAAAAAAAGCATAACAATATAAAATGAAACCTACAATAAAAATAGATAAATAAAAAATTCAAAACTAGATAATATAGCTAAATGCAAATATATGGATAATTAAAAATTAATTCCTATTAAATCGTAAGTATAAAAGCAAGCCTAAAAAAATGCATTTTAACATATTCCTAAAATTGTTCAAAGATCCACTGTTGCGAATTTTACTGGGGAGCGAGTTCCATAGCTTTGGGGCGGCAACACAAGAACCCCTGTCCCCCAATGTTCTCTTAGTTCTCTCCGGTGGCAACTCAAGGAGAAGCTCATTGTTTGATCTCAAAGAATAGCGCGATGCACTCTTAACACCAATTAAATCATTAATATATTCCGGCCCAAGCCCATCAATAGCTTTGAATGTAATTACTAATATCTTGAATCTAATTCTAAAATGCACTGGCAGCCAGTGAAGCCTGAAAAGCACCGGCGATATGTGATCAAAGCGGGAAACATTGCAAATAAGGCGCGCAGCTGTATTTTGGACTCGCTGTAACTTAGACAACTGTGTTTGCAGCAAACCATATAGTAAACTATTGCAATAGTCAATTCTACTAGTAACCAGGGCATGCACTAACTTCTTCGTTGATTCAGTTGAAAGATACTTTCTTATGCATCTAATGTTGTGCAGGTGGAAATAAGATGCACTACAAATCTTATTGATTTGTGTCCCCATACTAAGTTGTTGATCAAACCAGCAGCCCAAATTCTTGGCCTCGAGAGCTGGAGTAATCTGATGGTCACCAACAGCAAGAGAGCCTGCGCTGATCTTAGACAGTTGCTGTCTTGTTCCAATAAGTAAATACTCAGTTTTATCATCATTTAACTTTAGCCGGTCAGTCAGCATCCATTGACGTATGTCTTCTATACAGTGTTGCATAACCATAACTGCCTCATCCCGACTTGCTTGTGAATCAGGTTTAAATGAAAGATAAAGCTGAGAGTCATCCGCATAGCAATGAACGTCAGGTAGATGTGCTTTTACAATCTCAAAAAGCTTGGATGTGTAAATGATGAACAAAACAGGACCTAGACAGGATCCCTGAGGAACACCATACTGCAAGAAAAAACGGTCAGAGAGAGTCCCATTGACCGAGATGCGTTGACTTCTGTTCCTTAAGTATCCTGAGAACCATTCCAAGACTTGACCCGAGACGCCAAACCTTGACTGAAGACTCGTGATCAAAATACCGTGATCAACGGTATCGAAGGCCGCGCTTAGATCTAAAAGGACCAGCAAAGTTACATGACCTTTGTTCATATTCATAAGAATATCATTCTTTACCTTTAAAAGAGCAGTCTCAGTACTATGATGTTGCCTGTACGACGACTGCAAAACAGGATAGAGACCGTTGGAAGACATATGCAAAAGCAGCTGATCTAATACCGAGCGTTCTGTTAATTTAGACACATAAGAAAGATTACTAACTGGGCGATAGTTTTTTTTCAGAAGATCGAGGCCATGTCTCTTGAGCAGGGGATTAACTATGGCTTCCTTCCATGAATCAGGAAAAGAGGCAGTCTCGAGAGACTGATTGATCATCTGTTTAATCACAGGCAGAAGCACATCCATAAACTCCGCCACCCGTGGAGTTGGCATTTGGTCCAAAGCGCAGTGCTTCTTAGCACATTTCTTCACCAGCTCTAGGACGTCATCATCATTTAAAAGCTTAAATTCGCTGAATGATTCTCTCACAGGACGATCAAAGTCATATTTTGAGGACCTAGAAGAACCTCGTGCAGCAACATCAAGATCTAACCGAATATCAGATACCTTCTTGACAAAGAAATTCCCCATAGCGGTAGCCAGTAGATATTCATCGTCATGTGGTGGGAACTGGACTCCAGAATCCTGCCTCAGTAACCTCTTCGTAGCCCTGAAAAGTTTACACCGATCGCCACTGTTTTCCTCTATAAAATCTTTATAGAACGCCGTGCGGGCGTTATTCAATAAATAGGTAACACGGTTCCTGCATTTCTTATAGCATTCAAAGTCTGATGAAGACCTCGTCCTTCTCCAGCGCTTCTCAGCCCTACGCCTAGCTCTCTTGGCTTCTCTTATATCCTCATTAAACCATGGTAGGCGTCGCCTTACAGTTACAGTCCTGGTTTTAAGAGGGGCGTGACGGTTCAGGATGTCCGTAAGAGTAGTGTTATAACAACCAATCATCACATCAAGGGAGCTAGGGGGGTTAGTACACAATTCAGAGTCTCTAAGATCTTTTCTTAGTTGATCGATGTTAACAGCTTTAAGATTTCTGTAGTTATGTTTCTTAACGGAAGTGGCCGGCTTAGGCATTTGAAGATTGCAGGTAACAGCAAAGTGGTCTGAAAATAAACGGTCTACTTGTGGCATAGAGATCACAGATTGCGATTGGCAAGTTACAATCAGATCCAGTGTGTGACCATGGATGTGAGTAGCCCCCTTCACATGTCGCTGAAGACCCAAAGATTCGAATAAATCCTGCAGCTTACTTGCATCCTTGTCACCAGCCAAGTCCACATGGATATTGAAATCTCCCATAATGACCAACGTTTCAGGAGCCAATATTCAGACTCTATTAGAAACTTCAATATGAAACAGAATCGAGACACGCTTCCACGCTCTGTTTAGCCTCACTGACACCATTACGCACGTGCACTGTGCTTTGTTTTGATTTGTCATTCAAAGCCTTGCTTTCAATGTTCCTGCTCAAGTTAGTGTATGTCAAAAGCAAATGACTAGAGAGTGAGTGGTTTAGCTTCGCGTTCTTGGTTCCTTGGCTGACCTGAGCGTCACACTCGCATACCTATGCCAAAGCCAAGATAAACATATTCAATGTTCGACAGGCATATAAGGCATAAAATTTAACATAATTTTTCAAAAGGAAACTTAATCCACAAGATCTCCTGCACCAATCCAAAGCGTGTCTCATTAGTTGAGTGCATTTGGGTGATTTTTGTCTTTTTTTTTTATGTTTTAACAGACAGCTCGCATCGCATCGATCCGGCCTTCAAAGGGAGGCGCCATGTTTTCCTCACAAAAATACAAATTTGTGCCCCTACAGTCATAATCAGATGATGCAAAGGCTTCGGAATCTTAGTATTTTGAAACAGCCTGGGAGGGAGCCACGTTACAGGTTTGAAATGCAAATAAATAACATTTTATTAGTCTTCGGGCACTAGGTCCACATTACTTAAATCTACTAGGAGTTGAGAGTGTGTGACGTTCCTTCCGGACAACGTTGTGAGCTTTCTTGGCCGGTTACGGGCACTTTAATTTCCAACTCTTCATCGAAAAGCATTGCATAATTCACATCCTTTCTGTTAATCATCAAACATAATCACACTGAAAGGAAGACGGAGAAAGCCTCGCTATGGTATCTGATTACTAGGTCCACACAAGAGAAAATGAGAGGACAGAGAGGGAGGCTCAGGGCGTTGGCCGGGATATGTCATGTCCACGAAAGTTATTTTTAGACGAGCGAAAGTCTTTGTTCTAGCGGAAGTCTGTCTTCCGAGACGTCCGCATGAAGTCTTGCCTCGCTCTCAGGTTCTTAGTGAAAAGAAAAAATGGCGGCGCACGTGGAAGGATGATGAATATTTATATTCATTCAAACATCAGACCGAGGTTGGCCTGCATGAGGACGTCTCGGAAGACAGACTTCCGCTAGAACAAAGACTTCCGCTCGTCTAAAAATAACTTTTGCGGACATGACATATCCCAAGGGTCGGACCGGGAGCCTCCCTCTCTGTCCCCTCATTTTCTCTTGGTCCACATTAACCACATTAATGTGGTTATTAACCAACCAACCAACCAACTGATAGCTTTCATACATATCATATGGCCGTCTCCGATAGGAGGAATCGCGCTCTTCATTTTGCTTCGTATCATTCGCATATTAGCTGCGTGACATACTACAGTCGCGCGCAAAAATGCTCCTAATTTTTTTTTCCTTTGGATTCGTTTACCGGCAACGTCTTCACGATCAAGATGGCTGACGCCAAACGGAGCACCGTTTTAACCCTGCGTAACTGCGAATTAAAGGTAACGTCGCGGTTTTCACAACATCATTTGGGTAAGGCATTAGGATATATGCGAAAGCAAAGTCATTCTCTACGATACTGGGAAAAAAAACTTGTTTTAACTTATCTATACTTTATGTTTCCACAGCAACCTGGGCTTCGCACTGCTTGGGCAGGTGTTAGGGGAGAGGTTTGGAAATGGCCGCGGTTTTCAAGGGTGGATGAAAGAGAATCTTCTGTCCACTTTTCAGATGTCTGACACGGCTTTCACTCTAGACGAAAGGTACCCGAGGAATTATTTTAATGTTGTACATAACACAAACGGACTCGAACCATGCCTCAGAATTATATGTAAAATTCAATTCAGTTCAAAATGGTTTCTTTCCAGTTTAATTTCCTACTCTTGGAACTAGCACAAATGCAAGATTGCTACAATTTAACTCCAGCTAAAGAAAAAAACCAATTCAAATCAAAATCTTTAATCAAAATCACAGACAAAGAAATTGCCTTCCATATGTATTGACGTTCCATTATGGAGCCTAAATCCAAGATGGCGACGAAATACTAATTGAAAGAAAATAATTTTTTTAAGAGTCTGATTGGCCTAGTTGGCTAATTGGCTGATTGGCTAGATTCCAAAAGACCTGAAGGTCAAAATAAAGGTAAGAATTGCTAATTTATTGAGTCGAACCAGGTTAAATTGGAAACATTTTATTGAATGAGAGGCGGTGAGGCTCATTGGTTGGGGCGTGGCATTTGCATGCAGGTTACCGTGTGGTATTTTTCTTCGGTCTTCCGAAATCAAATCCACAAGGCGTTATGTAAATATCCATCGGCTTGACTCCTTCGAGTTGGTTCTTTGTTAAGTTTAGTTGTTATTATCTATACACCACCCACAAGCTTTATGTTTTAGATATAAACTTCTAAAACTAACCATTCCTTTTTTTTTCGAAGAAATACAGACAAAATTCCCGAAATACACATACATAATCAATAGTTTGTCGGGTACTCTTTTTAACGTCTTGCCTTCCATCAGCATGAAACAGCGCATTCCTGTTGGCTACACGAGCGACACAGAATTCTCTGATGTTCAAGAATGGGGCTGGCTGAACCCTGCGGGTGGAGCTTTCTCAAACGTTGCCGATTTAGCCAAGGTTACACAAACAGATTCCACATTGCCTTGTGTCTGTTCATTAATAGATCACAGAAGACGTCAAAATGTGGTAAGATTATCACTGACACACTTGGCTCCACTTTTCTGTTCTTACCACATTTTGACGTCATCTGTAATTTATTACTGAACAAACGCACGGCAATTAACATGGAATCTATTTGTTTTATATAATAAATAATTGAAGTTTTTGATGAGGACGTCAGCTATGCGTCTGTCCTCGAATAGAAGTATTTAGATGGATTTTATAATATGTTCCTACGCCAGCCTCACTCGTTAGCATGCAATGATAAAAAAACTTAATTAATAGGCCATCCAAAAGACAATTGTGTGACGTTGAAGATTTCATCCCATCAGCAGTGTTTACAGTCAGTACGCAAATTATTTCATTGCGATCATAATTTTAACGCATCTTGTATTAGTATACCAAACGACAAAATCGTCATGGCATGTATTGATTGTAACGGCCATATGAACTTGCTTTTAATTGGTCTTTTCCCCTTTTAGATGGAAATAGGTCTTTTCAAAGATGGATCGAGTTCATACTTCTCAGATGCCGTGAGTGAGCTTCTTTTCGCACCAGGTAAAGCCAACATTTTTTGAAGACTATCACATCTAAATGTTGAATCTGGTTGACCTTCCTTGAGTCACAAAGCCACTGTAATGTTTCTGTAATGAGCCTCTCTCGAGTGATCATCCCCCAACGGAGCAACTTAAGTAAATAATCAGAATAAAAACAGTGACTTTTTTGCAGGAAACTTTGGTTAGCAGCCCTTGGTTTGATGCTCACCAAAAATGTTCAGAAGAATAGAAATGTATTAGTTTGAACTTTATTTGGCCAGCAAGCTCTCACACTTAATGATCTTCTGTCAAAGGATACGTTTTTCCGAATGGAAAAGACGCTGCTGGGACTCCATGGGAAACCGAACTTGTCGATGGTTTGCTCATTAGAAGGAAAGAGGGTAGTGTATTTGGCTATCAGTCAGTTATAGCGGTTGTACCGGAAATGAAAGTTGGTGAGTAAGGTTGAAATGTTAACTGTCTATGAATGTTAACTAGCTGAGAAAATACGTCTATATAATAGAACTACATGCTGTCCAATTTGTAAATAATTGTCCAAAAAATTAGACCACGCCGTAGGCCGAGTCCAATTTGGAAGTCCTCGCATTCCAATTATTTCGAAACTGGACAACCATGTAGTCCTGTTACCTATTAAATCTGATGTGTTTATTCAAAATCACACTCAAATCAATCATATACATGCAGCATCATGTGTGAGCCTTCAAATTGGAGAAAACAGCAGTTTGATAGCAGTGATAATAACTGCAACCTGATTGGCCAATACTCGGTTCTTTTATTTATCTTGGCATTTGATTGATTGATGGAAAGTATCCAGACTTTTCTCAAATTGGACCATTTGTTCAAAGCTGAAGTAAACGTTCCAGCGAAATATCCAATTTATTTAAAATTTGGACAGTTGGCAAAAATTAATATTTAAAAAAAATACATCTATTGAAAATATTGGATTTTGATGCAGCTATATAATTAAGTGTAGAAATAATGTTACCAAGATTGGTTCCTACTATACTGCACGCTTACTGCACATGTGCAATATATTACTTTTGATATCTTACACTCTGAGCTCGTACGTGATCGAACTTGCAAGGTCATAGTTCTACCGTGGAGCAGTTTGCAAAGCAATTGAAACTGTTTACGTTGTTCTCGATAAGTGGTTTCCCTTTTTTTCTTTCATCTCTCTCTTTTTTTTAATTTTCTATTTCCGTTTTTGTTTTAATACAGCCTTTAATTTCTTGTGTACTAACTGCGCAGAAAGTCTGTCTCCCTCAGTTTACCTGAATTTTAGCCAAACTTTCCTCCCTGCAATTAAAGAGGTTTTACGAACTGTTGAACAACAGGTGAGTGCTGAAAGTTACGATTTTTCTTCCTCCTTCGAACAAAAAGTCTTTGTGAACTTCGGCTTCTCATTAATCCTAAACAAGAAGACCGAAATGCCTATCTTTGCAAAGGAGTGCAATGAAAAATGAAGCTTCGATTTACCGACATGCACTCTGAGGTTAAATCCTCGGTAGTTCAAGCACTGGATGTGTGTTAGCTAAGATTGATAAGTCAGGGAATTGAGATGTCAAATAGGAAGACCATAAAATTCAAATGTGACAGGGCGGCATTTGGACAGTCACGAAACTAAAAGCAGCAAGGAACTGAGGAAGAAATGATCGAGACTGGAAAGGACAAAAAGAGCAAGAATGAAATCAATAAAAACATGTTTCACAGATTGAACAGTTTGTCGTTACTCTTCTCGGAGAAAGTTTTCTCTACGGTTTCCCTCTCTTATAAAACATAAATATTTGTTTTGATGTTGTTTAAGTTAATAAGTATTCTCCACACTACGCACTTATCATTACAATTCAATAGCTGTTAAGTCGAGGCATTCGAACTAACATTCGAAAATGAATTGGTTCCTATGAATAGAAGAAGAAGAATTTTTGTGACATAGTCTGCAAAACAAACAAAATTTGTGTTGATTACTGCAAAAATTACTCTCTTTGCGCTTTTTGTGGTTGGCCCTTGCTTGAGTCTCCCTTTTTTCAGTCCAAATTCAATGATCCTTTTGTATACCCACTCAAGACTAGCTGCATAACAAGTAATCATTGTACATCTCTTTAACTCTCCTATACTCTTTCATTTCAAACAGAAAATATTGGTCCCTCCAGATGTCAAACCTTATATCGGAGTGTTCCGTGTGGATGGGCTTGGTTCACTGAAGTTTCTCGAGGCGGCAATGAAGGACGGTCATATCCACCTTTTCGCCAACGGCGTTAGGGATTTGTTCATTTTGAACTACACTGAACCATTGATATTTCAAATTCTTTCACCGCCATATCTTTCTTGCAGACGTATATCTATGCATGGAGTTGAAGACGACCTTCTCTTTTACGATGCTCCATCGCAGATCGATGGTCTTTCCGATAGGTTTACAATGCATAATGCGCACCCAAGTGGGAGAACTTACTTTTACAGAGTGAGAGGTTGATGATTCACAGACTGACAGTGAGTTTAGTTGGAGTTTGTTCCGCCTTTGGCGATCCGAGTTAACCGTTTAAGTACGGGGACAATACTAGTTCGATATATTCTTTCAACGAAATACTTCTTGTTATTAACGTGACAAAGTCCTGTTATCAGAACGGTCTTATCACAATAATGCACACTCATTTATTCTGTTTGAATCCTGATCGCAGTAGAGAGCGTTTTTAAATTGAGTATCGAAATAAAAATATGATTGCTACGGTCAGTGATTGACCATGTTACAAATCTCGCGCCATTTTTTAAATGAACAATGAAAAGCAACGACCAATAACAAACGAGGCCTGCACATGTGCATTTCCCCGCTCTTTGAACGAGTTACATGTAACTGCCTGTAATTCTGATTGCTTAATTTGCACCTTAATTCTCGGTTTTCACATGACGTCACGGCCGCCATGTTGGAGCCCCTAAGCAAAGGAACGGTGGCCATGTTGGAGCCCCGACGAAATCCTCCGGGAACTTAACTCTATTATTATGCGGCAAACGTTTTCTTTTGTTTTCGTTGAAAAACATGGCTGTTGATCACGTGAGTGAAAACCAAAATAGTTTGGTCAGATAAATTAGTTTCCACTGAGACCAGTACATATCAACATCGTCGGAGTTCGTCATGTCAAAGGGTAATAGCTGTAAGCGACTTCGCAAATCGTTAAAGTCTGCCCTTTTATAGTCGTATGTTTTACGTCGCACACGCCTTAATTGCTTAAATTTCACTCGAATAAAAAAGTCCACCAACTAATGATCAGAAGGGAAATCATTTTGCGAAGGGCTGGTGGTGGAAACATGGTCTATGACTTCAGAGAAGTTAGATAAAAGTAGATCAACTTTGTTTCCAGAAATAAACAGAAATAAACAAATACCGCTAATTTCGTTCACCTTTCTTCTAATACCTATATATATGGAATATAAATAGACATCTCCTATTCACGAAAACTACGAAAATTGTACACAAACGGTTTAATGGTCACTTAAATCCGTTTGTGTTGGCCTGTAGCTCCACTAGCGCGTGCACTTGAATGAACTGGTGACGCATACGTAAATACTGATTTTGTAAATACTGATTTTGTAACCCCTTCATTTTTCCTGATTTTGCCTACTTTACTCGTTTGAATTAATTTAATTTTGTGTATGTTAACATAGATTAAATTAAAACATTTGTCTTTCAAATTTTAAAAAATTCTGTAGGTGAAAAAAAAATTTAGAGACATTTAAAAAAAACTGATTTTTCTAAAAAACTGACCTACAGATTTTGTTGAATTTTAAATATTTCTAACGTTATCTGGTAACGCTGAATGGGAAGATTTCACCGTCCCGTTTTTTCAAAAAAGACAATATATCTTGATTTTAAGGCTCAAAGAAATGCCTTATATCGTTGCCAAGGTAAAGTTATTTTGGAGGAAAATGTAATGTGAGAAATCTATGATGGGTACTTAAACCAGTTAAAAAAAATTAAACTGGTTTGAAAAAAAAAGAGCTTTTCAAACCAAGAACAAAATTAAACCAAAACATATACATATATAATCTTTTTGTTTCATTTGTTACTGTTCTTGAAATTAAGCTCCGGCGCCCCGAAGGGCCGCAAGCGTCAAACGGAGCACCTTATTCATAGGACCCATGGTAATCATGGCTAGCGGTATTGCTCCTGGGCACGTACGTACGGAGTTGCCCAATAATTTAATGATATCCTAATAACAACAACAACAATAATAATAATCATCATCATCATCATCATCAACATCACTATCATCATCATGCCCAACATGGAGGCCATTTTCATCTTATATCTTTGATATTGGACATCCATGTTATGGTCGATTGACACCTGTCAAAACGAAGTATCCGCTGACCAGTAT
>OX421451.1:46010515-46013015 GCA_949126865.1 Montipora capitata | reverse complement strand
ACAGACTTGTAGCAACAATTTCCATAGATTTGTCTAAAGCCTTTGACAGCCTACCGCATGCACTTCTTCTTGCTAAACTAAGGGCCTACGGTTTGAACCACCATACATGTCATCTTTTAAAAGATTACTTGCAGGATAGAGAGCAAAGAGTGAAAATCGGCGACACATACTCTCCTTGGTTACGTGTTAAACGAGGAGTTCCTCAGGGGAGCACTCTTGGTCCACTTTTATTTAATATTTTTATTAATGATCTTTTCTTCTTTGTTAAAGCCAATTTAAATATCTACGCAGACGATCAGCAAATCTATGACTCACATGAGGACCTGGCAGCACTCCATCTTACAGTGCAAAATGAACTTGACAATGCAGTTCACTGGTACAAGATAAATGGATTGAAAGCTAATCCTGAAAAATTTCAAGTAATGATCCTTGGAGAAACTAGCCGTAAATACAATTTTAAAGTAGGTGATATTGAAATTAAGAAAAAAGATCAAATTAACTTATTAGGGGTTAACTTAGACAGCAAATTAACGTTTAGTAAACATGTTTCCGACATCTGTGATCGTGTTAACAACCAGCTTAAGGTTATTAAGCGTTTCAGAAATATTGTATCCAGTAATACTAAAACTAGGTTGTATAAAGCTTTCATCATGCCGTATTTTCTATATTGTAGTAATGTATGGCACTTTTGCGGAGCCGGAAACGCGCGAAAATTAGAATTGCTAAACAAGCAGGCTCTACGTCTTATTTTTGATGACAATAACAACACATATGAAACTCTGCTCAACAATTTGAATATGACAACTTTACAAACAAGAAGAATACAAGACATGCTTATAATGGTCTACAAAGCCCTTCATGCTTTAACACCTGCGTATATTACATCCTTACTTATTCTGAGACGCAATACCCAAGGGCTTAGAGGTATAAATAAGTTGTACCAACCTCGTGTGAACACTACAAACTATGGCAAAAACTCATTTAAATTCACTGCTACTAAATACTGGAATATCTTAACTGATAAACTTAGAACCGCGCCTAGCGTAACTAATTTTAGGAAGAATATCAAGTCATATATATTTTAGTTTTTATTATGTCTTATCTCATTGTACATACTTTTGTTTAGTTTTATCGTAATATTATAATCTAAGCTATTGTAATTTGATATCGTTGTTATTGTGTAGTTTGCATTTTTATTTTAGATTACATTCGGAGATACTAGCATATTTCTTTGCTACTCTAAAAAAAATCCGAATCGAAATAAAGTTATGTATGTATATGTATGTATTCACTTCCCCGTCTGACCTTGTAGCTCAGTCGGTAGAGCGGCGGAGATGTAACCCGAAGGTCGTGGGTTCAATTCCCACCATGGTCAGAGTTTTTCTCTGTCCTTGTGTGGGCCCATTTCCATCAGTAGGGCTTAACGCTCACATGGTTCATATGGGATTGAAATCTAGCACTTCACATTACACTCTATTCAGTTACCTCTGTTTAAAATATAAGTGCTACACGGCCAACGTTTGTATAAACGTAACCTTTCATGATATTACTCCAGTTCATAAGAAAGATCTTCCGGAGCCAGCTGAAAATTATAGACCAATCTCACTACTTCCAATCGTGAGTAAAGTTATGGAACGCTGCGTTTGTAACAGGCTTTATTCCCATGTCTCGCAGTCAATTACATTTTTACAACACGGATTCATGCGTTCCCGTTCGTGCTCTTCGCAACTTTTGTTCGTACTCCATTCAATTGGGGAGGCACTTGACAAAAACAAACAGACAGATGTTCTGTACCTCGATTTTGCCAAGGCTTTCGACACAGCTGACCATGCCATTCTTATTGAAAAGCTGAAATGGTACGGTGTTACAGGTCAATTGTTAGATTGGTTTTCTGACTACCTAAAGGACAGATCGCAGAGAGTCGTGATTAACGGCGAAGCCTCTGTGCGTCTACCGGTCACTTCTGGTGTACCCCAGGGTATTCTTGTCGGCCCACTCCTCTTTGTGATATTTATCAATGACCTCCCTGATGCCATCCACGAGCATACCAGTACCGCCTTGTATGCTGATGACACCAAGCAGCACCGTACAATTTTAGCAGCGAAAGACTGTGATATTCTCCAGCAGGATTTGACAAGTTTGAACACCTGGAGCCATGAATCAAATTTGAAGTTTAACGCATCTAAATGCAAAGTGTTAACAGTTACGCGAAGGAAAACACCTGTAACTCACGAATATCACCTTGGTGAAGTAATTTTACAACGTGTTCAGGAAGAAAAAGATCTTGGCGTTACTATCTCTAGCAATCTATCTTGGAACTTGCACGTTACGCGAATTGTACTTAAGGCCAATAGAATGCTGGGTCTCCTAAAGATAATTTGTCCTCTTATCACCGACATTAAAGTCAGGAGGACTCTTTATCTATCCCTCATGAAATCACGGCTCTCCTATGCGACAGTGGTATGGTCTCCTGATAGTGTCGATCTTAGAACTATCTTGG
>OX421451.1:45995515-46003015 GCA_949126865.1 Montipora capitata | reverse complement strand
TTAAGCATTCGAGAACTGATATCGTCAATGCCAGTGGATTTATTGGAATCGATTTTTAGAAGATAGCTAACGACGTCTCTTTCTGTTATTGTTGGAATCGAGAAGATAGCGCTTTCGTCCTTCCGTGATCTTACAAAGTTACTCAGTTTAGCGGTGTCAAACAGTATGTCAGGTAACAAATTCCTCAGCTTGTTTGCAATTGTTGAGAAGTGACTATTAAATGCTTCAGCCATTTCTTTATTATTTACGATATTATGCCCATCGATTCTCAAGCGATGAATTGATTGTTGTTTATTGACACCGATGAGCGACTTAATGGTCTTCCAAATTCCCTTAGGATTGTTCTTATTGTGTTCAAGGGTGGTTTTAAAGAATTGGGACTTAGCTCTTCTCAGTAATGAAACTGCTTTATTCCGAGCTGCTTTGTAGCTTTCCCAGTCAGCAGGATTTTGCGATCTTTTAGCAATCTTTAAAAGCCTATCCCGCTCCCTCAGCTGCTTGGTAACAGAACTATTCAGCCAAGGTAGTTTTCTGGCCTTTGCGACTCTTTTGACCCGCCAAGGACAATTCGAGTCCAATGCTGTATTAAATACCAATTCCCACGAAGAGAGCATATCATCGATGTCGTCAAAAATAAACACTGAGTCCCACGGGGTTTCTTTGAGCGTAGCTTTGAACTGTTCCACATTAAAATTTTTCATGTATCGATGCTTGATGTAGATGTTACCTTTTTGTTGATGGTTACGCTCATAATTATGGTTGAATCTTCTTACTGCGAAGACTGGTAGATGATCGGAAAGACCAATATTAGGACAGACAATGTTTTCGATTCGCTGTGGGTTATTGGTATAGATGTGGTCTAGGCACGCATTACTCACTGGACGTGTCGTTGTAGAGACAAGCTGTTTAAAATTCATGCTATTTAAGCTCTTACAAAGACGATGTTTGTTATAGGTCTGGGGATTGGAGGCATCGATGTTGAAATCTCCGATTAGAATAGTCTCTTTATTCAATAAGTCGGCCTTTTCGATGTTATTTTCAAGAGCAATATCATCGGCTCTGGTAGAGGATGGAGGTCGATAAATTCCAGCCAATAAAAAAGACCTTTTAGATTTAAAAGGAGCAGTCTCAAGCCACAATATCTCCAAGTTTGAGTCTTCCAGATCCATTCTACGAATTGCATGCAATTCATCATTAACGAAAACCAGCACTCCACCACCACTTTTTATTTGCCGGTCGCGTCTGAAGATTGTAAATCCAGGAACTGAATAGAGAGTGTCCGGAATAGTAGGCTTTAAGAAAGTTTCATTTAACCAGAGGACATCAACTTGTGGCGTTCCATCCTTGTTTTGTAAAAACATTTTGACTTGATCGAATTTAGACAAAGTTAGATGGTTAACATTCCAATGGCCAATTCTTAAGCCTTTGCTCGGTAAATCCAGGTTAAAATAGAGATAAGGTTCAGAGTCATCAAGCGAGTCCATTGACGAGTTAAATTGACTTGCAAATGAGACATGGCTTTCGCTTTCACTATCCAAAGATGAAAAGCTTTCGTTACGAAAGCCAAGTCGCTCCGAAGGACAGGCAAAGTCACTGTGAAGTGGACCAGGATTTAGCATTACGTCTCCGGACAAAGCTACTAGCTGTGCAGCCAAGAACAGCTTGAAAATCTTGAGAGAAAGATGCACTTTCAAACCAAGCGGAACCGACACAATGGCTGATTTCGGCTTGCCAGCTCTCGAACTTAGCGAATTAATCGTTACAGGTCTGCTTCTGCCAACAAAAAATGATTCTAAGCCCAAGCCAATTGTCTTAGAAGGCATTTTCGATAACTTGTGAGTGGTACGGCAGAGGATTATGAACATAAAAAGATATAAAACTGCAGGGCGATAAACGGCATGTGCTCGCCACGTCATGATTAATATATTAATTCCGGGCGCGCACGTGTCATCGTTTCGGTTCTTGTTTTGCTCGTAACTTGTCTGTTTTGCAAATGATACAACTTTTCTTCGTAGTTAGTGTTAAAGTTAACGTGTTGAACATGCATTCAATCTCTTGATTATTAACATTGGCCATGGCGAAGTCACGGCCGCACGGGCCGACGATGAACTGTGTATCGAACGCTTACATTTGTTTACTCTTTTGTTCCTAAATTGTCGAAATAAATGATGCTCTTTTACAGAAAATTCAGATTCAGTTTTGTTTTTTTGCTGTGGATATCTAGATCATTTATTAACTGGAGCCAACAGTTCCTACAGCATACGGATTCCTCGAGACGTTTTCAGATGTGATCGATGGAGCTTTAGCCTGCGTTCGGAGCCCATACATTTTGATCGATGAATCAACAGGCACAACAGTTTCAAAGAAATTGATCATTTTAAGTACGTATTCGTTGGGAGGGATAAAACTTTATTTTTGTGCAATTAGAAATCTGAAAGGGTACCGCAGCAGCAATAAAGAGGCAATAGATCGCATATTAATTCTTGAATATTAATTAGCTGGACCCCCAAAATTTTGCAATGGACCCCCAAATTTTTCGAAAAGGGGTCCAGAGGACCCCCAAATTTGAAAACCTGGATACATCTCTGCATACACAGTCATTGTATTACATTGTGGGAACTAGTCCTTTCTTCTGCTAGGATTTCATGTAGGATTCTAAACGCCTAGTTCCTCAGGATTTACGTATGTATCGACATGTAAGTAAGGCGTTATGCTCACGTTCAAATGAGGATGTTTACGAAAACATCATATACTCCCTCACATATTTAATCACGTTTAGCTAGCTACCATTATGTATATAAGCACTTTGATTCAAATATTTAAAGCAGAATGTAATAGCCCTTATTCACGATAGCCGCCATGTTGGTTTTCAAATTGTCATGCAAATTAGCCATGTGTTATGCTGGGGGGCACACATTGGAATAAAGGCAAACTGCGGAAAATTGGCTCGTCGAAATATCGAATTAACATTGCTAAAAGTACATTTTACACTAAAAAAAACAACGAAGTAACTTGTGTAAGCATTCTATTTTACTACTTAGGTGATAAACATTCAATGAACGTGAAACAAATCATCTGTGTGGCTGAGATGTTTGTTGTAACCTCTCGAACTTGTGTTGTTCGCCCCCTCAGAAGTGTATAGCTAATTTGCACGATAAAGGCAAATCCAACATGGCGGCTATCGTGAATAAGGTCTATTATCAAGTCTTGAGTGTGTTCAAGTCTAGTCTAAATTGGACTCTGTGTGAGCCGGTAACCCCCAAAGACTGACCAAGTTAAACTACAGCAAACAGCGTCGACACTTGTCCTAATTTGGCCACTTCGTTACCAACACTTTAGGGTGTCTGGAAAACCCGAATAGCGAATAGCGAATAGTCCCGAATAGCGAATAGCAAACAGCAAATAGTCGCGAATAGGGAATAGTACGAACAGTGCGAATAGTGGCGAATAGTGACGAATAGTCGCGAATAGTGACGAATAGTCTTCAATAGTCACCGCCTTATGCTGAACAATCTCGTAATCAAAGCAAATAATATGCTCACCTGTCGTCGAAAGAGAGTTTCGTGCATGCTTTTACAAACACTCTAAAGAAGAACAAACGTCAAAATGCAAAAATGTAAATCACTTTCATTAATACATCAAGCTCATGATCATCTCCTCGCACAGTGGCGCCCGAACATAAATTTTAGATACTCACATTTCATCATCCTCATCTGTGCTGTCCGATCTGGCGAGACACGTTCTGTAAAAAGGAATAAAATCAAAATGTGAGACAAGTGGTTTGTGATTAAAGAGACAAACGAGCTACTCTGATAACCGTTGCATTTATTAATTATCCAAATAAGCAACAGGATTTCAGTGCATTTATTACCTTTTCTTCTCAGGGCTCAAGGTGTCCTTCGCCGACACATCTCTGCTTTTTTAGCGGGAATATCCCATCCAACATTGCTGCGCGGTTGACCAGGAAGTACTGGGTACCAAATTTTCGTCATTTCATCACAATCCCCCCCCCCCCTACACCCTTATTTGCCACTATTTGTTACTATTCGTCACTATTCGTGACTATTCGTCACTATTCGCGACCATTCGCCACTATTCGCACTATTCATACTATTCGTGACTATTCGCTGTTCGGTATTCGCGACTATTCGCTATTCGGGTTTTCCAGACACCCAACACTTTACAACACAAAGTCATCTTTTTTTTAAATTTCAAGCCAAGGGTATGTTATGAAAACAGTTGAACTAGAGTGGAAACTGCTTACGAACTTTCATCTTGCAAACTCTCTTAACAACCCTAACCCTAACCCTATGTTGTAAAGTATTAAGTGTCTTAACCTAGAAGTAATACCAATCGATATACTTACTTTTGAGGCTATATGTAAAAATTAATACAGTCGAACCTCGATTATCCGGACTTGTTGGGACTAGACGAAATAGTCCGGATAATCGAGAATATGAATATTAATGAGGAACAGAAACTAATTACATTAAGGAAGTGACATTTAATTGGGAAACAAAAATAAAAATTTGCAAATGGTTTGGAAAACAATACTTATGGTCTACATCTTCACTGTCCGTTGTGAATACCTGTACACATGTCGGCAAACGTCATGATCTTTTCCTTGCTCTTGCAGATATCAGATATCTGCCGTTTATTAACGCCATATTCAGCTGACAAATTGGTTCCTTTTTCTTCTTTCTCTAATCGCAAAATTATAGCCTGTTTATCTTTTATCGAAAGAACGGATTGCTTATGCTTGAAGGATATGATGATCGTGAATAAACATTCGTGACGTACTGTAGCTTGTTTGCCGAACGAGATAATAGAGCATGGAATTTCACTTAGCAACAAAGCAACTCTAAGCCAATCAGAACTCATTCGAAAGTTCTGCATTAGTTACAATGTGTGCAAACGCTGCTTTATTTTGCTTTTTGAAAGCAAAACAAACTTGCCTTTACTTCACTTTTCAACGCTGTAGTTTTAAAAAGAATATCGCTATGGATCTTGATCATGACTAATAAATATTCATGACAAAATTGGGACCAGAGAAAAAGTCCGGATAATCAAGAAATCCGGACAATCGAGGTCCGGATAATAGAGGTTTGACTGTATGATGTTTCCAAGAGATATTCTCATCAATAAGCACGCCCAAGTACTCAACATAACTTTTATGTTCGAAAGATGTGTAAGAGTTGGTGTGATAATTGAATATTTTAACCCATTGACATTTGGGGTTGCCGCGTGTGACAGATTTTGATTATTCGGCGTGATGTATGTTAATTACGGCGGTGCATGAGCGCTAAAAATAAACCATATTGCAGTAAATGTACACAAGAGATTGAGTTTTAGAATTAAGTTCAACGGAAAAAGAAACCGTGAACTTCCACATGTTGCAAAAATAGTTCAAAAAAGTTATTGAAAACACGTCCTGAGGATCAAATGAAAATGTAGATGTAGACTTTTTGAAGCAGCGTGCGTTAAGCTGTCAAGAAAGTTGTTTATCATTAACTAACAAAGTGCCTGAAAAAATATATATTACAACTCAAAATATGCCTTGTGCAGTTTGCAGTTGAATCCGATCACTCAAAATCAAAAGGACAAAAAGCCAAACCTCGTTGAGTCTCTTATCAGCTGTCAAAATATGCTTTTTTGTTAAAAAAAACTATGTGGAAAGAAGTATTTGCATCTTGTATTAGAGTATTGAGTGTTAGAATCAGAGATTCTATCTAAAAGAATATTCAGGGTAAGTCAAGGTCGTAATAACTGGGTGACCCTATTCGACAGAACGGTGGAATTGCGGAATGCACAGAATATTCTAAAATACGGAGTGTATGGAATATTCTAAAACACCGAAAAAATGGAATATTTTGAAACACGAAATATGTGGAAAATTCCAAAACACGGAATATGCGGAATATTTTAATTAAAACGCGGGATGAGAGGAAAGTCTTTTAAAAAAGGATAGAAATATTGCATTTTTTGCCCGTGAGTAGTCTGGGTAGGATAACTTAACTTCAGATGATAATTTTCCATTTCCTCGCGACAAAAGATGAAAAGATTTGTTACAGAGAATATGTTTCCCCTCTTCCGTCTTTGTGTCTCTCGTACTGTGCTGAAACATCACAGGCACACTTTCCTACAATCAGAGAAGGAAAAATGTAGAAAGACAATGGTAAGTGTTTAAGTTGCCTTAAAAACATAATGTACGACAAGTTATCTTTTTTTTTTTCAGGCTGATTTTCTAAGTCAATGCCTTTTTCGAAGGTCTTTGTTACAAAACCTTGTTCGTTCATAAACCATTTCCCTAGCAAATGCTTTTATGATCGGTCACCGGCAGACCACCTTCTGTCGTTGTTCTTGTTATCGATCTGTAGAAGGATAAATACATTACGGCAGTTGCGATTTGCTCAGCAATAAAGTTTGAAAGCAAATACTTCAATGAAACAAGTGTCAAACCAGTGCTGTTATTTTTTTGTTGTTCCGAGCTGTTTTAAGCGTCATTTTTCAAGATCTTTTCTCGACTACCAGTTAGAGAGTCAAGAAAATTGACAAGGCAGGCAACACTGAGCGGCTGGCCAGTGACCTTGTCTTGTTCAAGCAGGAACTGACACCAAACCAGTGAAATTCTCACGTTAAAAACATACATAGGCAAAAAATGCAATATTTATATCCTTTTTAAAAAAGACTTTCTCTCATCCCGCATTTTAAAATGTTCAATATTTTCCATGTTTTAGAATATTCCATGCATTCCGTATTTTAGAATATTGTGTGCATTCCGCAATTCCGCTGTTCTGCCATTCCATTCTGTCATTCCGGCATTCTGTCGAATAGGGTCACCCTACTAACTTGGAAGATGATCAAGATATTTTTGGGTGGGAAGAGAAGAACTGAGAGTATTATTAAATTGGCCATGTGCAGAAATCAGATCGTTGTGATTGTAATATGGAAGCTCGCTTAGGAGTGTTTTGTTTACCTTAGTAGATTGTTTGTCAATGTTCTGTTTTTATCTATGTCAGTGACTTTTATGCAAGTACATGCATGGTCAAAAATGAGTCTGGATTCTGGTATTCCCTTTAGGATGCAGTATGTGACTGTTCTCTATCATTTTTATTATTATTATCAGCCCACAGTGTGTCGCAATCCTGTCTGTCAAAACAGGGCAAGATTTATGCTTGACATCAACAAATCTCGCTATGTGGATTTCCAGAAAGTTCGTATACAAGAAACACAAGCAGAGTTACCCAGAGGCAGCATTCCCAGAAGGTATTTACAGGAATTATGCATCTGATCAATGCACATTATTATGTTTTTATGTTCAAATAAACTTTGTTTTTTTTTTTAATTAGTGTGGAAATAATTTTGCGAGCAGAGGCTGTTGAACAGGCCCAGGCAGGAGATAAATGTGACTTTACTGGAACACTGATAGTTGTTCCTGATGTTTCCCAGCTGTCAACACCAGGTACATCTACACTGACCATGGTTGAGCTCTCTGTAAAG
>OX421451.1:45948015-45993015 GCA_949126865.1 Montipora capitata | reverse complement strand
CTCGGTACTGCAGTACTTTTTTGTCTTAACCACAGGGTTAGGGTTAGAATCAGTTTGCCGTTTTTGCGCCATTCGTGGGATTTGGTCTGTGTTACGAGTTTGATGTTTTCGAGGACAGGTAACTTGCAAACTAAACTGAACGCAGGGTTTTCGGAACAACAACAAGAAGATTTATTCCAAAATGAACGTAGTTTCCATGAAGTAAAACTCTAAACAGCACGTACTCTATAAACTTACATAGCCTCTGCCAACTTGAATGAACACTGAGTGCTTCTGTCACACTTGACTAAACATGGCTAACGCCAACTCTCTTTGCTTGTGAACACTAGTTAAAAAACATCGCTCAGACTTTCTTACTTATATCTAAAACAGTAAACAATCTAATTACAAAAAGATTACAAAACACACCGATTTAGAAACGCTTACGAACAAACCTAAAAATAAACAAACTACAAACTCTGGCGAAGCTTCTAGAAAGTAACGCTAGTCACGCAATGCTATTTTTCGTAACAGTCTGCTGTGCTTGCCTACATACAGTGCCGCTCGGAGATAAGCGAACAACGCAGACGCAAAATGAACGCACGCGATACGCGTATACGCGTTTTTTTTGACGCGTCTAAAATTGCGTATCGTATACGCGTTTGTGCCTTTGTTATTCATAACCATAATTTTGCTTTTCCAGTATTGTTTGCGGAACAAAAGAATAAATTGCGTGACTGCCGACAAGTTGAAAATTTGCATACGGTATATGGCTTTGATTACTGTCAATTTCGATCCGCAAATGCCGCCGATGGAAGCATCCACAGGGCATAATTTCGAAGTTTAATACGCTTTTGAGAGACGAGCGAAATTAAATCAGCAAATTATGACCCGAAAAACCGAAGACATGATTTTTTTTCAGTGTTTGCCGTGACGCGGTATTTACAGTCACTTCACGATGACTTTTTGCCGACGCGTGCAAAGTCCAATAATTCCTTGTAGAAAAATCAAATAAACTCGTCTGGCATATCATAGAAAGTTTTTAAAAAATCTTTTCTTTGTACCGAGAGCATTTCACCGTTTGAATCAGTGAATTATGTCCCGAATCACATCACGATGGCCTCTCGCCGGCGCGTGCCCAAAATTAACCCAATAATTTTCCTTGTAGAAAAATCAAATAAATGTGATCAGCGCATCATTGAGCCTTTGAAGAAAAAAATTGTGTCTGAAGTGAAAGCATTGTACCCGTTGAAATCAGAAAATCGTACCCAACAGGACCGGAGATGTGGATATTACATGAATTAAAATCGTATTGTCACGTGCCGGCAAAAGTGTGTGATTTCACTGTCCGGCTGAAAATCCACGCCGAAAAATCATTCTTTACTGCTGAATTTACAACAAAACAACTCAAGCTGCAAAATTCTCAGCCTTAAATGATGAATTTGTGTACAAAACTGCTAATGATGAGCCCTTTGCTAAAGAGTTGTGTTGTTAAGTTTAACGAGTGACAGACGCAACGGCCTTGGACCCGAAAGTTGTTTGTATTTTTCACCTATCAGTGAGCGTCACGCTTTACTTAAGTATTCACATCCAAAACGGCAGAAGGAGTTAAATACTCAACTTTAAATGATGAATGGCTGTACAAAACTGCTAATGACGAGCCCTTTGCTTACGAGTAGTGTTTTTTAGTTTACGACTTAAAACGGACCGGCACGGAAGTTTGTTTTGATAATATCGCTCTCAACGCTTTGATGTCAATTTCGATGTTAAAAAGGTTCTTGTGTGCAGTTTGTCGCTAGGTTTATATTTCTCCAAAAGGAAACTTGATGAATTATTTTTTTTTTGGCTTTGAAACACAAATATCCAGCCAGAAGGACTTTGCGCCATTAGAATAAAAAGCATATGGTGAGATTTTTTGCGCACCGACCAGAGAACACGCAAATTATTTTCACGTAACGATTGAGAAAAAACAAAGACAAGGCGACAAAAGAAAGACAAAAGGAGAGCTCATAAATACTAATGAGCCTTTTTGCGTATGTGTTGACGCGCATCCGCGTTTTGCGTATGCGCGTTTTTTGCGTATATTTTGGTTCGCTTATCTCCGAGCTGCACTGTAGGGCACGCTTAATATTGCTTCCACAAAAAGATTATTCATGAACACAACAATTTCTTCGACCATGCAATCGAGTTCTCCCAATTTTAGCAGGGTGTAATAGGAATTAATGGCTGCGCCAAGCACTTCAGCAAAAAGGTTGGTTCAAAATATTACCCTTTACCCTTGAAAAGTGTTGCCGAGAACTTCTTGCACATGCATTATTTTTGGACTGTACTGTACAAGAAGTTTGGCAACCTGTCGTTTTACTGTAAAGTGCGCCCTTTTTACCCTTCCCAACCATGATATACCACAGAAGACACCACAACACTGGGAACTACATGCCCTACTCTTTGCGACAAGTGTGCGGGTTCTTTTACGTCCCACAGGATTATGAATATTGAAGGGTTGTGAGACGGGACCTCCGGCTTATCGTCCTTATCCGAGAAGACTAGAGAGTCTATACATTTGCAGATGTAATTACAAAGGCAACACTTTCTCCTCAGTTATTTTAAGACCCTGAGTGTTGGTCCGGCCGGAGTTGAACTCACAACCTCCCGCGTGACAGCCCGGTGCTCAACCAACTGAGCCACCGGTGCGCGGTTGGCTGGTTGCAGCAAAGACATGGCAGCATCTCTCCAATCTTCTTATATGCAGCTCCACTGTGAAGGACATGCTAATATAACAGTCTGTTATTTGAAGTGTGGCTCCAAAAAACTGATAATGTTTGTCATCTTTCAGGGGTCTCAAGGCCCTTGGAGTACGTGACTTAACTTATAGACTAGCCTTCCTGGCATGCAGTGTACAAGCGACAAACCCAAGGGTAAGGAATTGAATATGTTGGTCTTGTGTTGTTTGCAGATTTTTTGTAGACTGTATCACAGGCAGACAATCCTCAGGATGTGAGAGTGTGTGACATCATGTTATTTGAGACAGTTGTAACGGCGGATTCAACTGATCAAGAAAAATTATTGACTTTTCACTTGCCCAAGGCTGGGAGGCGAGCAACCTTTGAAAGTGGGAGAAATTCGGCTAAATTCTGGAGGCACTCGGCCATGAGCAGTCTTGGAAGCTGCATGCCTTGTCTATTTATAGTTTAGTTGACGATGCTTCAAATCTGAAGGGAAAAATGAAGTGTCCCAAAACCCATCAAATGTCACAAGACAATGCAGAAAATAGTAGGTGAGTGAACTTTATTTATCTGCCTGTCCATAAAATGGATTTTCACGAGGAAACATCACGATTTGGAGTTCTTATGAAACAGTTTCCTCGATTAGTTGAATAGGCCATTAAAACTGTCTCAAATAACGCGATGTCACACGCTCTTGCCTCTTCAGGGTTGTCTGCCTGTGACTTTATTTGTATTGTTGCCTTTAGTTTGGTGGAAAAGATCTTGATGGTGATGATGTGACTGCTGAGACAATCAAAAAACAAATGACCGACCAGGAGTGGCAAAAAATCTACCAGATGAGCAAAGATAAAAACCTTTACCAAAATATGATTAATAGTATCTTTCCAACTATTCATGGTAAGTTTAGGTCTGCCTCAGTACCTAGTGCCAACTCCTCTCTTCCCAACTCTGATTAGGCTGCTTGATTCTGCCAGTCTCATGGGTTTCTAATCAACAATCACTTATCCTGTATCCTGTAAATCTTAAAAAATAGCTTTATTGCTGTAATGGGTGGTCTCCCTTTTGTCCCCACTGAATCCTTGACAGGCACTTACATGTACATGTAATGTGATAGACCAGCCACATTTTGAATACTGGGAGGTTCTTTGGGCTACTGGGGCAAAACCAATACCACAATGTTGTAGAAACTCCATTATTGTACAGCTACTATTTTGACCCATTCATACTATCATGACATTAAGGCAAAGCCTCTGTTTGATCACTTAGAATGGACTTGGTTATTACGAGGTTTACAAATCTTTCAGTGGCCTGGTGCCCAGTTATCACTGGGTGAAGTTTGTTAATATTATTATAACAGCATTACAAGCTACTTATTAAGAGACTAATGACAAACTCACTGTCTCACTTCCCACACTACCTTAAAAACAGCTTAAAAATCAACCTTGATGTAGCAAGGCATATCTGAAATACTGTTGCTGGCTACCAAATTGATACACACAGAGTTCTTTTCTCCAATAGACTATTATTCATGGAATCTACGGAAAGCAGGCTTTTACCATAGGTCATTAAATAGTATATAATTACTGTTATTATTCATTCAAAATATTTCCCCGTTTATGATTGGTTAAAACCACACGCATAATTCACCATAACCAGCTGCTGTTCACCAAATTTGGAAATAAACTTTGTCATATTGAATCAATGACGTCAAAAAAGCAGCCCGCTGCAGATTATTGAACCAATGACGTCAAAATGGTGTCAAAAGTGCAGCCCGCTGCAAGTTATTGAACCGTTGACTGAAAGAAGCTGGGGACGAGATTGTGTTATTTTTGTTGGGCAGAAAAATGGCTGCAAGTGGGTTTAGAAGTTTGAGCGAAGAAAATATTTTGAATGAATAATAAAGCAATTATTGAATTCGGCTTTCATAGAATATGAAGAATTCTGCAGATCTCAGAGGATATTATCCACCTCGGCCTTCAGCCGTGGTGGATAACACCCTCCTCGACCTGCAGAATTCTTCATATCCTACTCAACCTCATTCAATAATTGCTAATTATTCTCTGGTATTTAATAAACATATAAAAAAGTCAAAATATTAATGCCATGAATCTAGAACTTTCTTGTTTTTAAGTCCTGATGTTTCTGTGTTGAAATAAAGTTATAAGTTACAATTTCATCTAGGAAATGATGAAGTCAAACGTGGAGTGCTCCTTATGTTGTTTGGTGGAGTACCTAAAGTGACAACAGAGAAAACAAACCTTAGAGGGGATATCAATATATGCATTGTTGGAGACCCCAGTACAGCCAAGAGCCAGATCCTTAAGTAAGATGGGCAGCATTTTAATCTTATGTGATAACGGCAACTTTTTTGTTTTTGCTTCCTCAAAGTACTGGAGTATATTCCCCAAATGTACAGACAGCTTTATTAAAACCCTAACCTAACCTAACCTTTATTAAAATTACATTGCAATACAAAACTGAATTGCATAATATTTACCTCCATGCGTACAAGAATTTAAAAGTTAACCCAGAGATGTATCCAGGTTTTCAAATTTGGGGGTCCTCTGGACCTCTTTTTGAAAAATTTGGGGGTCCATTGCAAAATTTTGGGGGTCCAGCTAATTAATATTCAAGAATTAATATGCGATCTATTGCCTCTTAATTGCTGTTGCAGTACCCTTTCAGATTTCTAATTGCACAAAAATAAAGTCGTATCCCTCCCAACGAATATGTACTTAAAATGATCAATTTCTTTGAAACTGTTGTGCCAGTTGATTCATCGATCAAAAGATCTCAAAATGTATGGGCTGTCAAAGCTCCATCGATCACATTGAAATCCGTATGCTGTAGGAACTGTTGGCTCCAGTTGATAAATGATCTAGATCTCCACAGAAAAAAAAAAACAGAACTGAATCTCAATTTTCCATAAAAGAGCATCGTTTATTTTAACTACATTTGAGGCGTAATTTAGGAACAAAAGAGTAAACAAATGTTAGCGATCGATGCACAGTTCATCGTCGGCCCGTGCGGCCGTGACTTCGCCATGGCCAATGTTGATAATCAAGCGATTGAATACATTCAAGTTTCATGTTCAACACGTTAATTATAACACTAACTCCGAGAAAAAGTTGCATAATTTGCAAAACAGACAAGTTACGTGCAAAACAAGAACCGAGACGACGATGACACGTGCGCGCCCGGAATTAATTTTTTTATCAACAGGGTCGCACAAAACAAAAATTTAACATACTTTGCCTTTGGATTCTCTGTTATTTCGCTCACGATAAGCGAACTTATGCTTGACATTTACTTGGAAAGCATGCAACAAACTGAACTTCGACCGAAATGTTTTATTATCACTGGCGGCAGATTGAAAGTGTCGCCTATTGTCTCACGTAAAAAACAGCTCAGATCATGTCACGCAACACGTGCGAATTCAAAACTCGACTTCTGAAGCTGGACATAATGGTTGACAAAATGAAATTATTGGACTACAAAAATCCGAAAATAGCAGCTAACCTTGAAATTTAAGGAACTCAATCATTTCTCCGTTGTGAGAAATGGGAATGTTCAATTTCCTTGTGAAATACGCCGTTCGCATGTTTTTCCTGGCGTTGGTAATTTGCATAAACATTCGCTTTTTTTTCTGCGTCCAATTGGACCCTTTGTTCCATATTCTATGCGTCCAAAAGGAAAACGAGTGCGTCCCAGGACGCAATGACGCACTCTGGATACATCTCTGTTCACCCATTGACACCTCAAACACCTTAGGGTGCCCCCAGTTGAAAAGTAAAATAGACAGAGTAAAATCTGTCATTGGGTTAAAGGTAGGGAAGGAGACAACATATTTTTAGTCACAATCTGCAGTGCATGTAGTAATGATTACAACAGACAAGAGTACATGTAATCAAATAGCATTAAATATTTTAAGACCGCCTATTTTGTACTATTTTAATTATTCAATATGACGTACAAATAGTTTTCTGAGCCAGTAGCAATACTGGTTCAAAACATTTTTGAGCTAGTTTATTGAAGCAATCACATAATTATAGTATTTCTGAAAAAGCTTCTCTTCAAAGTTTGGTTTGTCTTTCATCAAATGTTGGCACATTTCTGAATAATATAGGACAACTACAAGCCTATTTTGAAGCGGAAGATGTTGCTTTCTTTTTGGCATTTACTCCACAATGGATGATTGAAACATTTGACAAGACTGTTTGCAGGAAATGTTGCTGTTAAGCCTCTTATTTTACAATTTTAGTCTTGAAATGTAACATTTTGACGTTTTTCTCAATTTCATGAGCAATCTAAGTACTACAAAGTGTACTCAAAGTACAGTAGTACAATGTTATATTTAGATAATATTTGTTGCTGACTCTGTTATAAAAGTGTCAGTGAACTCTGACTCTCTCACTGTTCGATGGTAACATTCATGATGTGTTTGTAGACACATAGAAGAGTTCAGCATAAGAGCAGTTTACACATCTGGAAAGGCATCAAGTGCAGCAGGTTTAACAGCTGCTGTTGTTAAGGATGAAGAGTCCTCAGAATTTGTCATTGAAGCAGGAGCATTGATGTTGGCAGATAATGTGAGTGAATAATAATCCTCATTGCACAGTAGCTCATTATTGTTATTAGTGTTATTTGAAGCAGGTAAGCATTGTATTGAGTCAAAGGATATGTGGGGTGAGTTGATTAGCAAGTTAGCGTGGGTTCTGAACTATGGTTAAAACCAATATGTGCCTTGTCAGCACTGGAGAAAACCCGTCTGTTCATTCAGGACAAGTAGATTTCACACTCGGGCAAGCGACTTTCTTTAACCACTTGCCTGCCAGGCAAGCACCCACCCATTCATTCAGGGTCCCAAATTAACCTTTTGGTGCAGGCACCAGGTGGTGACTAAAAAATTTTCAGTTGCCAGATGCAAAAATTTGGTCGCCAAAAAGTGTCCATAATTTTTTTGCTTTTGACATGTTGATCATAGACAGAAAACATGAATTCTTAAATACATTAATTTTTTAAGCAGTGCTTCAAGCATTCATATTTCCTACTTGCAAATGATCGAAAAAGAGTCAAAGACGGGCGTTACTAAACACAGGAACAGAACGGAACGGAATATACTGGAATAAACCAGAATATGCCAGAATGAGGCGGAATAACACTGGAATGAAACCAAACGAACAAACATGGTATCAGAATAGGGTTAGGGTTAGGGTTAGGGTTAGGCTAACCCTAACCCTAATGACACCGGAATGAGGCAGAGTGACCAATTAATGAGTCCCTAAGGGTCAGTGACATAAAAGGGGAAATGCGCAGGGGGTATTCACATGCCCAGGAGCGGGGCATGGGCAACTGAGGGTAATGATGATTACTCCTCCCCCCACCCCTGCAAGGCTTGTGAAACTAGAAAAGGGGGAACACGATATCTCCTTTTATCTATTTTTTTAAATTCAATTATAATTATTATGTTAATCACTATCCTTTGGCAAAATTTGGATGGCAGGGAAGGCAGAGCTTATACCCCCTATGGTAGCGGTGTCCCTAGGAGGACCCCCTAGAATAGCAGTGTTTCTAGAAGCAACCCTAGGTTAGAATGTAACATAGGGTGGACCAGAAGAGGGGTGCCCTTCTGGAAGGAGAATAGGTCAGATGGTGAGTTGTACCATCTTGGAGTAAGCAATCCGGACCTATTGCCAAGGAGGGCTGTCCCACCTACTGTGGGGTAAAGTGCAGCCCAGGGTGCACTTCCCTGTCACCAATAAGTAAGTAAGAATGTAAAAGGACACATCTAGGGTTGAGTTTTCTAAATTTAGCAAATTATTATTATTATTTTAGTTAAACGGTGGTAACATGTGGAATAATATAATGTAACGAACTATGAGACAAAATAACCATTAAACTAAAATAAAATAGATGAAAATAGCAGAATGTAGAAATTTTGCAAAATAAAGCACAGCCATAGCAATTAAAGAAGACAAAGCTTCCAGTTGGGTGGGAGGGTGGGAAAAATGCAATCTTAAAGAGTGCAACTCAAGGCACTTGCTTGAAGAGCAAAGCTGAAATGTGGCTGACTAATGGTATGGGGGGTTTACATAAGGCGAAACAGGTGAGAATCGTGTGATGTTGTGGAAAATTACTGGAAGCTTTGGCAACCGCTTTAACATTGTAAAAGTGAAAGTACTTTGACCTAAACAATGAGCTATTGACTACTGGACAAGCCTTGATTGCAAGGGTGAGGAGAGTAGAGTACACAAGGGACAAGTTAGGAAAAAATAGTACTCCCTTAGGGCTCATTATCCCCAGTTAAGAGCTTAAACTTATAATTGTTACAAAAGGCAAAAACCCATGCAATTCCCCTAGGGAATCAAGTGACACAACAAAAGCTGACTGAAACAACCGAAAATTGGTCGGCACTAACGAAAACACCAAATTTTGGCATTTTCAGGTTCATTCCACTATATTCCGCTTTATTTGGGTGTCATTCCGGCACGTTGTGGTATATTCCAGTACCATTCTTGTTCATTTCATTTCATTCCAGTCTTATTCCGCCTCATTCGGGTTTATTCCGGTATATTCCGTTCTATTCCATTCCGTTCCGTTCCTGTGTTTAGTAATGTACACTGTTTAATGTCTGGCAGTCAAAAAATTAAGGATTTTAAAAGACTCCTTGTCCGGCACTCTTTGTTGCAAAAATGTGGCAACATCATTTCCAAGATAACACACTATTGGGAAGAATTTTAGACTGCATTAAAATTCTGCTTCACATCTGGACGCTTTGTATAATCCATCTTTTATTTCCTCACAGCTGAAGGACATAGGGGAAATCACTCTTGAATCAACCACAAGTTTATTGTTAATGTATTGGTCAAATCTCCTCCGGTCAACCCCCCGTGCATTTGACCACCTTTGCTATATCGGTATCGCCATCAGGTATCAATGTTGTACCCAGATTATCTTTCCAAGACATTGCTAAATTAGCTGCTTCCGATTCAGATGCCCAGGATATACTTAAATCGTGTTCTTTATATAAATAACTCGAAAACTTGTGCAGGTCGCCAGCAGAATTTTAGTTGAGTAGTCAACAAAAAATATAAATGAAAGCATGTGTTTGTGCATCTTGTCAGTAGGTAAGTTCTTCATGTATGGGGCACAACATCATGGAAAAATATGGCAGCTGTTGTCGTTTGATTACATTGCATCAAAGACAAGACATCAATTGAATAATTTTAAGGGAATCGTTCTTCCATTTTTGAACTATAACACTGCATAAATTTCTTTGATTGAAAAATAAATTATTTATTCAATCGCTGGCTTAGTTGGACGCAAGGTTGAAAGACTTCATGATCAGTTGCCAGCTGACGACTGTCCTGAAAATTCCGGCCGCTAAGACTCAACTTTCGGTTCCATTGGCGACCAGTTGGTCGCAATTTCAGACCGTGTCATATAAATTAACAGAAAAAATGTAGGCAATTTTAATCGCCCAAAAATATAAAGAAATAGTAAGATATATTTTACATGTATGTTCATAGTTACTAAAACACGGAACAGCCTTTGAGTTTTCCTCTCAACTTTTAGTCCTTAAGGAAAGGAAAGGAACTTTTATTTAAGTGTCTAGTCGTTCTAGAGCTGGAGCACTAATTGGGGACACTCTAAACTGAAATATTATTAACAATTAATGCAAATCAAGTCAAATGTTAGTTTTTGAGAAGAAGAGCAACTGTGTGGGTCATTGATGGATGGCATGAGTATCATGATGCAAGTCAATTTAAAATTGCCAGCATAGTACAGAGAGATTCAGACAAAGGCTAAGACACAGATTACTGGGAGTGAAGATAGTCAATTCATATCTCCAACCAGACCTGGAGATTGAAGCTTATGGAGACCAAACAAGGAATCGAGCAGTGGAGACTACAACCTGATGCAGAGCACACAAATAGTGCAACCAAGAAGCAAGTAAACCATCAGAGAAATCCACTGCAAGAGAGGAACAGCCCACACGTCTTGATTCTTACTGAATCCAGGAGACAATAATAACAGTGTAATTTGCAAGACTTTAAAAAAGGGAGAGGGATGCTGTGTACTGTATCATTAATATCTGCTGTGTTCATCAGAGTTTAAAAGTACGGATTTTATTTCTTATTTCTGCTTCAAAGGGTGTTTGTTGCATTGATGAATTTGACAAGATGGATCCTAAGGATCAGGTTGCTATTCATGAAGCCATGGAGCAGCAAACTATTTCAATCACGAAGGCAGGGGTCAAGGTAACCAACCTTTTTATCAATCATTTGTGATTGCATCTACATATCTCCTCACTGATTTAGACACAGGTGTTGTCGACAAAGATTCAAATAAACTTCACTTATGATGGCATGTATACATCAATCTTTATTCATTGATTTGGTTAGGGCACGCGTCCAAAATTTGGTCAGGGACCAGACTATCGGAAATGGGTCCGATTAATTTCCGATGGTTCGGAATCGGTACCGATTTATCATCCCTTTTTGCCGTTTCCGATGCCGATAACTCCGTTACCGATTCAAGTGGAGCCAAGTACATTCCGATGTGGATTAGTGTCATCATGCGTTTTATCTGTCTGATAACATGAAATGCAACCTTGTAAATGTGTCATGAAACCCCATGAATCACATGAAAAAAAAAACAATTACATTGTGTATTTATAAAACTTCTTCCAAGTCTTTCATCGTAAAGCGTTACTTTTAACTTTTTCTACTCCATAACAACATTTCCGCGGATTATACGTTGGGTTTCAAGTTTGTTTGAAGGATTTTAGATGTTCAGCCCGGTCGCCGGTGTTTCCTTCAGTTGATTGGAAACCCCTTAACTTTTCCCAGCTGCTGTGTTTCATTCTGATAACAAACTGTTAAATGAGTCACAGTTCAACGGAAAAAAAAACCACATGAATCCATTTTCTATTAATTTTTTTGACCCATTTAGGACAAGACCCCCTTTTAAAACAACACCAGTTTGCCATGATGGTTTTATATTAAATTTTATAGATTTTTGTGCGTGACAAGTTGGAAAATATAAAGTTGATGCCTGAAATGTGACATATATTATATATCTTTAGAGAGTTTCTGCATTGTACTATTAAAAGATCTGTGATTTACTTTTGAGCTCTCGGTTTGGTATTAAAGTACTTTCTCGAGTTACGTTTCATGATACACAGATGTTCTTTTGACTCGCATGTCGCTATGCAGGAGTTGACAAGCCAAAAAATCGTCTCCAATTGTGTTTACACAAGCTGGTTCAAGCACGAGCGCATGGAAAAGCAGTTTTACTTGATGATTTCTAGAGGAAAACAGGAATCAGGTATCTTTTTTAGGGACCCAGCGTATATCCGTTTTTGAAAAAGATCAATTTTTAGGTAATTGTGCGGACTTTCAATGTAAGCGAACCTAGTGCCTATAAAGTACGGTGGGCAAGATATGTCGGGCACATCTGGTTGAAAAAACAGTTAAAGTCTCTTTCATCGCTTTCTTTAATTTATTTGCAAAAAATTAACAACTTGCCTTCAAACTGGAGGCTGCTGTGGCTAAATGAATAACACGGTAAACATGACTGAGATATGAGATAGACTATTTTACGAGTTGAGTTGAGTTTGAGTTGAGTTTGAGTTGAGTTTGAGTTGAGTTTGAGTTAAGATTGAGTTAAGATTGAGTTAATATTGAGTTACGGTTTTTGGCATTTTTGGCATTTAAATCTAATAAATATTAAGTAGAAGTCATTGAGAAGACCATCAAACACCGTTTTCGTGAAGTGCGCAGGTGTATATTTGCGAAATGGTTTTAAACTGATCAAAACAATCTTGAAATTTCATACACGGCAGTATTCTTCTTGTTTAACACTTTACCAGTTTCAGCCCCTGGGCTCCTTCGATTTGACTACTGCCTGTTTTGCTGTTATGTGGTCTCATCGATCAGTAGTCCTTTCAGAAGATTATTCCAAGCCGACCACATGGCTGATGAAAAGACCAAACCACAACACCGTACTTTTTTCGACTAGTGTATGCGATCTTTAATATCTCACAGTTTATGAACGCTGAAGGTTGTGAGACGGGACCTACGATTTATAGTCCTTATTCGCGAAGACTTGAAAGTCTAACCATTTGCGGATGTTATTACAAAGGCAGCACTTCCTCCTCAATTATTTTAAGACCCTGAGTGTTGCGGGTCCGGCCGGAGTCGAACTCACGATCTCCTGCATAACAAACTGATCCACCGGCGCGCGGTTGTTCCTTTTAGCGATCAAGTCTATCGACGCAGAGAAGATGTCTTCTTGTAAGGCTAAGGATGGGATTTACTGTTAAGCCAGCTTATAGCCCTGGCGGCTAAATGATGAGACGTACCGTTTGTCGTCCAGCAGCGTGGTTTTCATGATCGGTTATGAGCTGCAGGAGTGTTTATGTAAAATAGGGAATCCGGAACCTGGAACGCCTTTTTTCCCTTACTGATCCTAGCCTTTGAACAGAAGTGCCTTTGTTAGTTCTCATTTATGTACTTGCAAAAACAAAAGAAACCGTGCACGAAAAACCAAAATTAATTAACAAGTAAATAAATAAACAATGAGAAATAACTGTAAACTGCTTTATGCAACATGATTTAAAGCGGTGCAAGTTTTAGGATGGTAAAAGAATAGACAGAAAGAAATGTCTATCGTGATTTGGTCAGATCATAGACATACTTTCAATTTCAATACTCTGATTTCAAAACTTGTTTGTAGACCTTTTTTTAATCGGTTGAGTAGGGATCCAGACAGACAATTTTTAATTAACAATTAAAGATCACCACTTCGAACGCTTGCCGACGACTCTGCCGTTGACTATCAACATTCCATTGCGTGAGAACCAGAGCCCGGAGTACGCAAAGATCCCAAGTCTTACCATGTAGAAAAGGGAAACAGAAGGTGAGCGAAACAAACTTCTTTTCATAGTGTTTTCACTGCTTAGTAACAAGTCATATTTTAGAAAGAGGCCAGTATAGATTTCGAAAAACAATGCGAATCGCACCCGTCAACTTTCTAGTCACAAAGTAACTCGCGAACCGGGCATCGTGACACAATCCGGGCTGCAAGTCTAAAACACGGGTCACTTTTGACGGGTTACTCGTGGCAGGTCATTATTTTACCTCTCCGAAAGTAACCCAAAACCCTAATTGATTTGGGTAACCATAGACCTATACTTGGCCTATAGGCGTAGGGTTAGAAAAATTGAGGGTTTGGGGTTACTTTCGAAAAGGTAAAACAAAGACCCGCAAGTACGAGTGACCCGTCAAACTGAAAGTGACTTTTGTTTTAGACCCCATCCAATCTCGGTCATAAATTTCTGGGACACTTGATGCCACACATAAGTTCACCCCTTCACCCCTTTTCGAAGTTGTAGGGAAAAAAAAACTATTGACTTTTCTCATGAATGCCCAAAGTCATAGCGCGATTAACATTGAAATGGGGAAGGGGTTGTATTTTGGGTTGGTGTCACCATCTTTTTGGCTGAGATTGTAGCTAGGCGACTAGACGTCATAGCGGACCGAAGTAGGGATTAACGTGCATTTAATTTCATAACTTACAGTTTAAGTTACCACTTAATAGCTCTTAAAAGAAAAATGTAATACCATCAAGGCCAGGCAAACAATCAAGCATTACTTTCAACATCTTGTGTCTTTCAACTTTGCAGTGAAATGGTTTTCCGACATGTGTGACTAGGTCAAACATTTTCATTTATTTAAATGCTCGGCTCGTTTAACTGCCAACATTACAAAATTTCGGTGAGTAGCAAACGTAACAGTCGTGTTGACGCATTGATTTTTAGAATTTCAGCGGTTATGAGCAAAAAGCGTAATGCCGGCTCATTTCGTCAAATGTTTACCTCTTTCGTTTACGGTGTGATGATCGACCATGCCGGACGACAAATACGGTTCATCGTAGCCGCCGGGCCGGCTTTAACTGGCTTAACAATACAGCCCCCATGTAACCCTCTAAGAAGATATCGTTTTGACGTCGATAGACTTAACAGCAGCAACGAGAATGCATGATGCCGTGAAAGGTGTAATAATAATTATTATAAGATTGTTTTGATCATTGGAAAGCCATGCCATTTTGCAAAATTTTATGCAAATATATCTTACAAAGCGAAGAAAACAGTTTTCGAAGTGACTTGTACTGAATATTTACTACTTTTAATTCCGAAAAATGCCAAAAACTGTAACTCAATCTTAACTCAAACTTAACTCAAACTTAACTCAAACTCAACTCAAACTCAACTCAACTCGTAACTCGATGAATAGCCGATCCCCTGATGTATGACCGTTGTTTGTAGATGTCTGCCTCACTTTGCTACTTTTTGGCCAATATATTTTGATTGCCAGCAAAGATTTTCCTTTTCTACGCATTTTTGGTTAACACAAATCCAACCTATCAAAGGAATATTGACAGTACCCAAAATACAGTGTGCATCGAAAACAATCAGTCGCTCTTTGCGGTTTTCATAACAAACGTTACATGAGAAATGTCAAAGGTCAACATTTCAAAGCAAGACCGCCTATTTGAACTCTTTACAGATAAGCTTATTAAATTTAACAATTTAATTACCACAGCTCTATTAAAATATGAGACCCGTTGCCAATGCCGTTTCATTCGGCACCGATAAAATCGCTACAAACATTCAGCCTATCTTAAAAAAATCGGTACCCAATTGATTGGAACCGGTGTTACCCGATTCCGAAATTTGGACGCGTTCCCTTAACAGAATTATAGGCTGAAAAAGTAAGATAGATTAACGATTACACAATTAGAGATGGTGAAATATACAGGTTAGAAACTAGATTAGTGTGAACAACATGAATTTAATCACAGGACAAAATTAATACTCGCCAAGTCTGCTTGTTTCTGTCAGCAAAAACGGGTATAATGTTATGTATTGTTATGTAGCTTTCTCTTCCTTAATGAAATGCTCAGGGTAATTGTACCCTGAATTTTTTCAGGCTGGTCCAGGCTGTCCCCTGTTGCGAAACAACAATAATTCAACTGTACATAGATTTAGCCAAACCTAAAAGTGGAGCTTCCGTTTTCTAGAAAGCAATATAGTGTATATGGAAATAATTATGCTTCTGCATAAAGTACAAAATTAATTGTCATTAGTGTCTACAGTTTACAGTGATCAAACACCTGAGTTGGCAGCAGTAAACAAACATGCCTTGCAAACAACCAACAATTATTTTAATCAACAACTAAAACTGAAATTACATGCACAGTAATCTCTTTTGCAACATTTTCTGTGTGACTGATAATCTTTACACCCTCTCTCTTCAGTTTAGAACAACATCTAGGGTTAGGGTTAAAATTCGCTTACTCGACTGCAATTTAACAGTCAAAAACAAAGTACTGTAGTTATTCGGTTATAAGGCGCACTCGGTTATAAGACGCACCCCAAACTTAGCAATTTAATCAAGCTAAGTTCTCAAACTGAAAATTACGCAAAAATACTCAGTTATAAGACGCACCAAAAAATTGAGAGTTATCAAAAGCATGTGATGAATTTGAGAACAATTATCCTTACACAATTGGCATGCGAACTCTTTTTGTTAACGTAAACAGAGTGAAAAAGGCACGCATTTAATGATATACGTAAAAACAAAAGCTAAAAGTTCACACCTGAAATGATAAACATACAACGCATACACGTTTATTTGAACCTTCCGACTTAATAAATAGTCAGAGTTCAGACTTCAAGTGAAAGCGAACAGCGCAAAAACTCCCACGGAAAGTCAATCAAAGGTGTTCGACAGCTGAATATCAACACGCCACCAAGGATGCAAATTTCAGTGCACAAGAAAGCCTGGATGGACGAAGAAGGTATGTTTTATCTCCGCACTGTTTGTTCAGAGAAGAAACTTTTCATGCGAGCGACAAACACGATTCTTGGAATATTCGAAACAAGGTTCGAACAATTGTATTGTTGTCACGGGTATCACGTTACTGAGCACGTGCTCTTAAGGACGTATGCAAATTTCCGTGTGTTTGCTTTTCTCTTGAAGTCGTTTAGTGTTCTAAAGGTCTCTAAAAGCACTATTCTTTTTTAATAGACAACTAGTGTCCTTTTCTTGTGTTGTTTAAACTGCAAGTTCTTCTCAAATTGTGATCTTAAGATTTTGTTGTGCGAAAATACTTGGCTATAAGACGCACCCCAATTTTAGCACTAACTTGCCACCCAAAGACAGATTTTTCGTGAAAAAACTGTGTGCCTTATAACCGAATAACTACGGTATTTCCCACCAAGGGAAATTTCTCAAACACTCCCGTCCCCAGAGGCTGTCCTGCCTCCCCACCTCCACCCTGACAGTCTGTATGCATGGGCAGGCGTACGCTGACGTCATAACCAAAATTTCTCACATGGATAGATTTCCCAAAAAATTTTACCCATGGTGTTCTGCTGGCTGTTATTATTGTTGCCAGTGTAAGACCTGTGAACAATGATATATTTGACTGCACCAGTGGTTTACTGTCAGCTGAATATTGACTTTCTCTTCTCAGGCATCTCTGAATGCAAGAACATCCATTTTAGCTGCAGCAAACCCCATTGGAGGCCGATATGACAGAACAAAATCACTTAAAGTGAGTTCATATTCGTGCAATGTAATTTACACACATTGAGGTACATGTAAATAATACAGTTTAGTTTATACATAGGTGATTAATTAACCCATTGCCCAGGGGTTCCCCATTGATGAGTAAAATCGTCTGGCGTTAGACAGAGTAAAATACTAAGTCTGGCCGGTTTCGGCCGGTTTGGTTGTCAATGGGTTAATGAAAATTCTCTGTGCTGATTGGTTGCTTTTGAGGAGATTACTATACAGTTTTTTGAGAATGGCTGCAAGCCGTTTTGTCAAGGCGACTGACAAAGAAATTAATTGTTTTAAAGAAAATGCATATTTTTCAAATAATCACTTATGTAATTATATTAAAACAATAAATTCACCGATATTCACCTCACCTTCGGCAAATAATAATTATTAGTATAAATACACAGGTGATTATACAAAATCACGCATCGCTATCTCGGATTATCAGCCGATAATCACCTCGACGAACAAAATGGCTGCCAGTAGTCGTTTTGCCACTGTAAGTGAAGTAATTTTGTGTTGCAATGTTTTGTTTTTGTCTTTTTTGAAATAATCACCTGTGTATTTATACTAAAACAATTATTCGCCTCAGGTTCAGTGATTATCGCTGAATATTCACCGATAATCACTTCGCCTTTGGCGAATAATTGTTAATTGTTAAATAACAGGGGAAAATGTGTACTGTTACAAAATTGACCATTTTTGATCATTTTTTGCACAACAGCCCAACATTGCAAGAAAAAGTTATACTGTACTGACCTAGCTAACATGACAATATTTAATTAACATAATGATTTTTTGGCAGTGTTGGGCTCTTGTGCAGAAAATGATCACAATGTGTTCTTTCATTTTGGAAGACATGTTGACATTAAATATTTTAATTTATCATGTGGCCTGTACAGCGCCACGCATGCTTTCATTATAAAACTCTTGAGAAAATCCCTATATTAGGGCCATACGCATAAGCATGAGCAAGGCCAGAAAAAGCTGTGCAGCCCTGTTAGGAATACACACTTCTCTGTGCAATGCGATTTTAGAGGATTTTGGTCGCTTCTAAAGACCAAACTTTGTCTTCTGGGTAGTCATGAATAGTGTAAAGAGCCCACATGATAAAATGCTTATTGACTGAGTTTAGGTCAGGCCAGACATGAAACCTTTTTGGCCCTTGGCCATGGCACACGGCCTTGTGCTGCACTCGGTCCATACGCCATGACCTCAGGACAAATATTTTCCCATCCGGCCCTCCCACTGAGTCAATAAGTACATAGTATTTTGGTGTCAATAAAAGGTAGAATTAAGTTACTTTTTATATGTTTGACATGGTAACAAAAGGTATAACTAATTACTGATCTTTCTCTTTTCTTTTTTAGCATAACCTTAACATGTCAGCACCAATCATGTCAAGATTTGATCTTTTTTTCATCCTTGTGGATGACTGCAATGAGGTACAGGCGATAAGAGTCAAATGTTAGATAAAGTTTAAAGTTGATGCCTTGATTGTTATCAAGGAAATTGGGAAACAGGAGAACTTGTGGTTAACTTTTCCTTTATGATCTTATGATCTCACTCCCTTTTCAGGTAACTGATTATGCCATAGCACGAAGAATTGTTGACTTACATAGTCGGCTTGGAGAGGCAGTTGAGAGAATTTACTCTGTGGTCAGTCCAAAAGTATATTGCATTCTGTATTTCTATTTGAAACTAACAAATTAACTTTATTGAGTATTATAAAAATGGGACCAAATTTCAGTGTTTTCCCAACAGGATGAGGTACAAAGGTACATAACCTTCGCTCGGCAGTTCAAACCAACGGTAAGTGAGCCATGAGTTGAAATGTTTCATTTTAAAGCCTCAATTTGTCATAGTTTGATGCTACTCGTGTTTGGAGATTGTGAACTTAACTTTTGGGTCTTGTTTGTAATTCTCCAAACTGCAGTGGGATCAAACTGTATGATTGTCAGCCTGGTTGCACTGTGAACCTTAACTTGCATCCATTATTCTGACAAACAAAAGAAAATTTATGCTTTAATTTATTTTATGTCAACAACATAGTTTCTCTTACGTTCCCCTATCTGTCTTATTACTGGCTTGCCAGTATGGCAATCCCAGTTGGAAAATGGGTAGTATTTTGTCTTTTTTTTTTCCTTGTCAGCAGAAGTCTTGCCTGTCACACCCTTGCTAAGTGGTGTCTTTGTGCATAGAGTCTGTGCATATTTTGTCAGATTTGAGGGGGGTGGGGTGATGCATATATTTCTCTGGTGCACACAGGAGAACATTTAATTAACCTGCAATGGCGTCCAAAGTCATTGTAACGTGAATGGTGTTTTAGTGCATCTTTAATAAACAAAATTCTACCCTTATGGAGCTCAAGAATGGAACGTCAATTGGATAAACAAGACAGGCGGTGAAAATAAATATCTGGAATCTTAAAAGCGATGAGTAATGGACTTTGACAACAATCTTTGGCCGGTTGAGCCGAAATCAAAATGAGCTGTATTTCTAATAATTATTTTGCCAAGCCAAGTGTGGTGTTATGTACAACACTGAAACCAAATGGAAAATTCTGTGGTAACTTACGGGTTTAACAAAGACAGAGAAGGAATCAAACACCTTAAGTGGATCTGTGATCTCTATTGTCATACCCTCATGGAGCTCAAGAATGGAACGTCAATTGGATGAACAAGACAGGCGGTGAAAAATAAATATCGTGAATCTTTAAAGCGACAAGTAATGGTCTTCGCCGTTGGATATCAAGTGATCTTTGTTTCTAGTATTTTTTCTAACTTGGTATTATATACAACACTGAAATCAAATGGCAATTTTTTTATGGATTTAACAAACATTGAAGGAATCGAATGCCTTCAATGCATCACAGTGTTTACTGGAGATAGACTATTGATCGAGTTACGAGTTGAGTTGAGTTTGAGTTGAGTTTGAGTTGAGTTTGAGTTAAGATTGATTTAAGATTGAGTTAATATTGAGTTACGGTTTTTGGCATTTTTGGCATTTAAATCTAATAAATATTAAGTAGAAGTCACTGAGAAGACCATCAAACACCGTTTTCGTGAAGTGCGCAGGTGTATATTTGCGCAATGGTTTTAAACTGATCAAAACAATCTTGAAATTTCATACACGGCAGTATTCTTCTTGTTTAACACTTAACCAGTTTCAGCCCCTGGGCTCCATCGATTTGACTACTGCCTGTTTTGCTGTTATGTGGTCTCATCGATCATTAGTCCTTTCAGAAGATTATTCCAAGCCGACCACATGGCTGATGAAAAGACCAAACCACAACACCGTACTTTTTTCGACTAGTGTGTGCGATCTTTAATATCTCACAGTTTATGAACGTTGAAGGTTATGAGACGGGACCTACGATTTATAGTCCTTATTCGCGAAGACTTGAAAGTCTAACCATTTGCGGATGTTATTACAAAGGCAGCACTTCCTCCTCAATTATTTTAAGACCCTGAGTGTTGCGGGTCCGGCTGGAGTCGAACTCACGATCTCCTGCATAACAAACTGATCCACCGGCGCGCGGTTGTTCCTTTTAGCGATCAAGTCTATCGACGCAGAGAAGATGTCTTCTTGTAAGGCTAAGGATGGGATTTACTGTTAAGCCAGCTTATAGCCCTGGCGGCTAAACGATGAGACGTACCGTTTGTCGTCCAGCAGCGTGGTTTTGATGATCGGTTATGAGCTGCAGGAGAGTTTATGTAAAATAGGGAATCCGGAACCTGGAACGCCTTTTTTCCCTTACTGATCCTAGCCTGTGCCTTTGTTAGTTCTCATTTATGTACTTGCAAAAACAAAAGAAACCGTGCACGAAAAACCAAAATTAATTAACAAGTAAATAAATAAACAATGAGAAATAACTGTAAACTGCTTTATGCAACATGATTTAAAGCGGTGCAAGTTTTAGGATGGTAAAAGAATAGACAGAAAGAAATGTCTATCGTGATTTGGTCAGATCATAGACATACTTTCAATTTCAATACTCTGATTTCAAAACTTGTTTGTAGACCTTTTTTTAATCGGTTGAGTAGGGATCCAGACAGACAATTTTTAATTAACAATTAAAGATCACCACTTCGAACGCTTGCCGACGACTCTGCCGTTAACTATCAACATTCCATTGCGTGAGAACCAGAGCCCGGAGTACGCAAAGATCCCAAGTCTTACCATGTAGAAAAGGGAAACAGAAGGTGAGCGAAACAAACTTCTTTTCATAGTGTTTTCACTGCTTAGTAACAAGTCATATTTTAGAAAGGGGCCAGTATAGATTTCGAAAAACAATGCGAATCGCACCCGTCAACTTTCTAGTCACAAAGTAACTCGCGAACCGGGCATCGTGACACAATCCGGGCTGCAAGTCTAAAACACGGGTCACTTTTGACGGGTTACTCGTGGCAGGTCATTATTTTACCTCTCCGAAAGTAACCCAAAACCCTAATTGATTTGGGTAACCATAGACCTATACTTGGCCTTTAGGCGTAGGGTTAGACAAATTGAGGGTTTGGGGTTACTTTCGAAAAGGTAAAACAAAGACCCGCAAGTACGAGTGACCCGTCAAACTGAAAGTGACTTTTGTTTTAGACCCCACCCAATCTCGGTCATAAATTTCTGGGACACTTGATGCCACACATAAGTTCACCCCTTCACCCCTTTTCGAAGTTGTAGGGAAAAAAAAACTATTGACTTTTCTCATGAATGCCCAAAGTCATAGCGCGATTAACATTGAAATGGGAAGGGGTTGTATTTTGGGTTGGTGTCACCATCTTTTTGGCTGAGATTGTAGCTAGGCGACTAGACGTCATAGCGGACCGAAGTAGGGATTAACGTGCATTTAATTTCATAACTTACAGTTTAAGTTACCACTTAATAGCACTTAAAAGAAAAATGTAATACCATCAAGGCCAGGCAAACAATCAAGCATTACTTTCAACATCTTGTGTCTTTCAACTTTGCAGTGAAATGGTTTTCCGACATGTGTGACTAGGTCAAACATTTTCATTTATTTAAATGCTCGGCTCATTTAACTGCCAACATTACAAAATTTCGGTGAGTAGCAAACGTAACAGTCGTGTTGACGCATTGATTTTTAGAATTTCAGCGGTTATGAGCAAAAAGCGTAATGCCGGCTCATTTCGTCAAATGTTTACCTCTTTCGTTTACGGTGTGATGATCGACCATGATGCCGGACGACAAATACGGTTCATCGTAGCCGCCGGGCCGGCTTTAACTGGCTTAACAATACAGCCCCCATGTAACCCTCTGAGAAAATATCGTTTTGACGTCGATAGACTTAACAGCAGCAACGAGAATGCATGATGCCGTGAAAGGTGTAATAATTATAAGATTGTTTTGATCATTGGAAAGCCATGCCATTTTCCAAAATTTTATGCAAATATATCTTACAAAGCGAAGAAAACAGTTTTCGAAGTGACTTGTACTGAATATTTACAACTTTTAATTCCGAAAAACGCCAAAAACTGTAACTCAATCTTAACTCAAACTCAACTCAAACTCAACTCAACTCGTAACTCGATGAATAGCCGATCCCTGTTTACTGAAGTCACATCTAAGTTGTCTGGCAATTTACAGTTATTTTGTACTCAACTCTGCAAAGGTAAAAAAAATTGGAAATGTGACTGTGAAGAATTATTTGAATGAAAGCTTGTTGTCTCTTTTGTGTTTCATTATTAATGGTCAAGGTTCTTTGAACTGTCAGAAATTTATTTAATTGCATATGCTTTGTGACATGGATTGTGTGTCTTGTTTACATGCACGCAATTGAAATAGGAAGGGTTTTTGCCTCTAATGGCAAATATGTTGTTTGTTTCAATAAATAATTTGCTGGAAAAGGTTTTTTGTGAGATTTCCAGTGTTTGAAAATTTTTCATGTTGTGTAATTTTCGAGCTTAACAAACTTGCCTGAGTGGGTTGAAATGTGATAGGGGAGGATTTTTGTGGTAGTGCGGCGGCTCATGCATAAGCAGGGTGAGACGAAAATGAAAAGATGAGGTTGCCCTTCGGGCAAGCTGTTACTTGAGGTTACCATTTATTGCATAACCTGTACGTTATGCAATAAATTATACATTGGTGAGATAGGTAGACGACTAGGTGACCGATTCCGCGAACACCTTTGCGATGTTGAGAAGAATGACAAGGATGCATCTAAGCCAGTCGCTTGCCATTTTAATCTGCCTAACCACTCCAAAAAACACATGGCTATCTGCGGCCTTTCCCTACATCTAGGCACGACGGAAAGCCACAAGAATCTGGAACAAAAATTCATCTTTCAAATCGGCAGCCTTAATCCTCACGGTATTAACTAATATATTCCTATTTTTCACGTTGCCATGTTACCACCAATAGCGTAGCTCCTACTCTACTATAAAAACTACACGTAACCCATAATCCCTCAATTCGCTCTGACGAAGGGCTAACGCTCGAAATGTCAGCTTTTAGAATCTCTGTACGGTGGCCAATTTACATTATCAACTCCGTTGATAAAACCAAATTTTTGTATACTAGCCCAAAGGTCTGACGAGCTAGCCCAAAATTAAATTGTTTATTAATTATGCAAAATACAAGTAATGATACCAAGCGTAGATATAAACTAATTCTTCGTAGTATTTTGATTCTTGAATGTGATTTTTATTTTGACTTCAACCTCAAATTAAACAATGTAACAGAGACGACCAGTTTTTACACCTGACCACTAGAAGTTGCAGTTACAACTTACATCAAGATTTTGTGGACAAGAATTCCAAATACAGTCATGTGATCTGATCTTTATTCAACTAATTATTCAAGTGAAAGAAAAACAATGCGGGCCGTGCACCGGCAGTCACTCTCTTTGCGACTTCAATTAGTGTTGTAAGAAACTTTCACAACTTATTAACGTTCGTCCACATCTCGCTTAATAGAAAATCAGATTCAACAGCAAGTTAACAAAGTAGCATTGTTTTATTTCTTTCTTCCTTGTGTGGAACTCTCTTCTACGACCCGCCCGGCAAGCTACGATAAGAAAACGCTAGCCCGACAAGTCATTCCACTAGCCCCGGGCTATCGGACAGCACTTTCGTGGCGCCCTGATAAGTCACAAAAATGAACAAGTCTGTTGGAAGCGTGCTTGAGTTTCAACAAAAATAATGAGCCCCAAAATCATCAAATAATTGTGACGCTGATGAATAATAAAGTAGCTGCTATTTCCAAAACGATGGAATTACCTGGTGATAAATAACCTCGTCTTGGAGAGTAAATTTTTGACTTTGCAGAAACAATGGTCAACCTCAAGAGTTGGGCGATTGTGATCTCTGTGTTGGATTTGCACATTTCTTGTCAAACTTTATAACACTTGAAAGAAAAAGAAAACTAACAAAAGGAAAAACCCGGTATCTTGCCATCATTTGACACAGATGCTTCACTGTTTCACGAGTAAACATGCCGCGGTAACTTGATCACCGCGCCTGCTAAATTTGATTTTGCGATTTACTTGTGCAGCCAAACGTACAATAACAAAATTGAATGTAGCAAAAATCTCGCAAATTGTTTTTTGCTGATGGTAACTTTTTATATTCACAGTTCAAAATTAATGTTGTTTTCATATCGTAAATTTTGTTGCTGATGGCAAAATATTTTATTCTCGATCGACCGTCCTGAAGACGTCCTTCTGCTCTTCCTAAAAACTGTGCATGAATATTTATTTACTTTTGCATCAATATTTGTTTTGCATAAAGCAAGCTAACAAAATCTGTACCTTGCTTAGTTCGCATTTTTGAGCGTTAAAATAGAAATTTCTGTCCTATGCTTCTGTTACAAAGTGGTATATTTTTTAGGTCACCCATCCAGATACCAAACCCACCGGACAGGGATTAACTTCAGTGAAATTTTGTATTACAAAGCTGTCAGACGCTCAGAGTGCACGCTTATAAACTTGTGGTGAAAAGAAGTTGTTAGGGAACTTGAAAATGATCAACATGTCAGCCTAGCAGCCAATGTACTTTGCTAGTAACCACATGTCTTCTCAGGGGGCTATTTACCTAAGACTTCTACCATGGCACTACGATGAGATACAATACCAAAACAATATTGTGTACTATTAGAGCTACTTATACGCAAAGACAACTTGAATCTCCCGGAAGACAAAACACAGCTCAGTTGACAATATGGATTAGAAAACAGTCCTAAGAAAATACGCTGGCTGATTGGTTAAAAATCTTATTTCTATAACTCGATGGAGACACAGAACTAGCACGACCTGTTGACGTAGTCATGGTTTCTCGTCGCATTGTTGTCTAAAAGAAATAGAAAACATGTACTCCGTGTTTCTATCGGTTATAGAAACACTCATGAAAGTTTGGGAGAACTCGAAAAAGCTGTGGAAACACTCGCCTGCGGCTCGTGTTCCCACAGCATTTCTCTTTCTCCCAAATTTCCACTTGTGTTTCTATAACTCGATAGAAACACGGTACATGTTTTCTTAAATTAAAGTGCCACACGTACGCAATGCGTGCCTATTTTTTCTAAAGATGACAGGAATTTTTTCTTTCTGACAAATGATTAATAGGCTGGTAGCAAGGTTTTTAACCTCGGAAAAAGATCTGTTTGGTCGTATGAACGTGAGCCAAAGGCCCTCTGCTGGTACAACTTTTGGGTGAACCCTTAAATGATCTTAATGACCCCCGACTTGAAAAAATTGCCTGGAATGCTTCAGTTCAATACCACCCAACTTAGTCCATTCTGTTTTTGAGTAACACATACCACAGGCAACCCAGTGTACGCTCATGGAGCGTCTAGTTTTTATATCATTACAATAACTTTCTGTCGTAATGGCTGTACCCCAAGTTCGCATTATTTGATGCAAGTTAAACATGGGAAAAAAAGATGAAAAAAGTTCTTCGGTTATTTTTTTTCATTTTTAGATAAATAAAGATGCACAGGATTTCATAGTAGAGCAGTATAAACATTTACGAGAGAGAGATTCCACCAGTAAGTCTTTACTATTGCATGTTACCTCAAGAGGTAAAAAACGTTATTGTACATTAGGATCCACACAGACCAAGGCATTTGTATTTATTGTGTTAACATGAAGTTATTTTCTGGGCTTTCTTTTCAGGTATGGCAAGGTCTGCTTGGCGAATAACAGTGCGCCAATTGGAGAGCATGATTCGACTCTCAGAGGCAATGGCACGTCTCTATTGTCAAGATGAGGTAAACCAAAGATTGTTTCATTTCGATCATCAAACATTTGCTGCATGTTGAATTACAGTAACATACTGCTGAATACCATAAAATGGCATCCTTGTTTTTATATGCTTGGACAGCCACCCCCAAGTATATCAGGAGAGCTTGTGTGTCTTTAAAAAAGTATTTCTCATTGTTTATAAGTAACTCTAGCTCACGTCTTAACTTCTGTATTGGAGTACTGACAGGCTGTTATGGGGATGTACTATTTAAGGTTCAGCCAAAACATGTCAAAGAAGCATTCCGATTGTTGAACAAGTCAATCATCAGGGTTGAAACACCAGACGTACAGTTTGACGAGGAAGAGCAACAGGAAGGTAAAAAGTTATTTCATTAATTTTAAAAATAGAAGGTTCAGAAGGTCATCTATCAGAAGCACACTCATTTTTCTCAGTACATGTGTATACCTGTCATAACAGAAGAATGAATCATTTCATTGGTACACTAGTCTCAAAACTCATAATTATTTTCGTGGCAAATTAGCCACTACTGGGCATGTCATTGCAGGAACCTACAATCATGGACGGAATTCTTGGGACACATTGGGACTTAAAGCACACAAGCATGCAAACTTCAAACTGCTGGTGCACAGCCTTCCCCCAATTCCACCCACAATGTTGTAAATATGCACCCATAGTTTTTTTCAGACTTTTAACATTGTATTAGGTGGGGGAGGGGAGCAAACTACAACAGAGTTTTAAAAATATGGTGCCACTTTTGGAAGTAATTCAGAAACTATTGATAATAATAATCCAGCTATGCATGGCTGTCCAAAGAGTTTGGTTCATGAGTGATTGAGTTATTGATGCTCTAAGTCAGAACTTAATTAGAAGGTCAAAGACAATAATGGTCGATTACTCTCTTCTTTTTTTTTTTTTTTTTTTTCATTTTATTTACTCCATGTTAGTCCCTAAGGGTCAATGACATAAAAAGGGGGAAAGCCGCAGGGGGTATTCACATGCCCAGGAGAGGGGCATGGGCAACTGAGGGTAATGATGATTACTTCTCCCCCCACCCTTTGCAAGCTATTCCCCCTAGGGTAGCAGTGTCCCTAGGAGGACTCCCTAGAGTAGCGGTGTCTCTAGAGGCAACCCTACATTAGAATGTAACATAGGGTGGACCAGAAGAGGGGTTGCCCTTGTGGAAGGAGAATAGGTCAGATGGTGAGTTGTACCATCTTGGAGTGAGCAATCGGGACCTATTGCCAAGGAGGGCTGTCCCACCTACTGTGGGGGTAATAATATAATGTACATAACGAACCATGAGACAAAATAACCAAACTAAAATAAAATAGATGAGAAAAGCAGAATGTAACAATTTTGCATGACAAAGCACAGCCATAGCAATTAAAGAAGACAAAGCTTCCAGTTGGGTGGGAGGGTGGGAAAAATGCAATCTTAAAGAGTGCAACTCAAGGCACTTGCTTGAAGAGCAAAGCTGAAATGTGGCTGACTAATGGTATGGCAGGTTTACATAAGGCGAAACAGGTGAGAATCGTGTGATGCTGTGATGCTGTGTAAAACAACAACTTTTGGCAACCGCTTTAACATCGTAAAAGTGAAAGTACTTTGACCTAAAAAATGAGCTATTGACTACTGGACAAGCCTTGACTGCATGGGTGAGGAGATTAGAGTACACTAGGGACAAGTGAGGGAAAAAAAGTACTCCCTTAGGGCTCATTAACCCCAGTTAACCCTTTCAGCCCCGTGGGGTTCCCCATTGACGAGTAAAATCGTCTGGCGTTAGACAGAGTAAAATCTATAAGTAGCACTATTGGGAGTGAAAGGGTTAATGGGGACATAGTTTTTGAGTGAATCTAGCTGTTGTTAACCCTTTCAGCCCCATGGGGTTCCCCATTGACGAGTAAAATCGTCTGGCGTTAGACAGAGTAAAATCTATAAGTAGCACTATTGGGAGTGAAAGGGTTAATGGGGACATAGTTTTTGAGTGAATCTAGCTGTTGTTAACCCTTTCAGCCCCATGGGGTTCCCCATTGACGAGTAAAATCGTCTGGCGTTAGACAGAGTAAAATCTATAAGTGGCACTATTGGGAGTGAAAGGGCTTAACTTATAATTAACTAATTAAGTAAAATAGTCACAATGTAAAATGAACAAGGAAGAGTGAAGAAGGGCATGATATAGTTAGACTAATAATTGTATGTTCTTTTTTATCATTACATTTTGTTAAGATAAAAAAGGAAAGTGTACTATATAAAAGGAAACAAGGGACAGAGCCGAAAATGAATTTTACAAAGGTTGCGTGACAGGGATTGATACTGCACAAAATAATACTGGAAGGGAGCTCTTTTAAACAATCTTTTTGTTGGTTTTCAACAAATAGAAATAGGAATAGCATTCCGGTAATAACATCCAGTTACTGTTGCACAAAATTTCCTTATGTTTATTCTGAAGGGGCTGGGATTGAGATGTTGCAGGAATGCAATACGAGTGCTGTAATTATGTTGCTCAGATACAAGAGACAGGGTGAAATTGGACGACTTTCCATCTAAGATGTAATCATAAAATAGTTAGCAGGTATAAAATTTAACAATGTCAGGAAGCTCGATAAGACCATGGTTATGTAATGAGGAGGAAGGCAGCGTGGTCGAGTGGTTAGGGCGTTGGGTTTGCATGCGGCTGCTCCGGGTTCAAATCCCGTTCTACCTCTGGTTAGGATTTGTTTCCGGTGGTCCTGGATTCAACTCTACCACGCTTTGTAAATAGCCAACTGGTTGCCTCCTGCATGTTGGGGTTCTTCATAATGTTTCTGTTTTTTTCACATTGTTAAAAGTGGGGTGCCTGTAAACTACCTTGATAGCTAAGTGCACTTCCACTATAAACAAAGCATTTACATTTTTTTTTATATGATCACAGAGTGCCACATCATTAAATTTAATGATTCTAAAGTTCTACTTTGTTTTGTTACTTAACCAATTGCACCAGAGGTGTTTCATAATTAGTACCCCACATTATTACATGGCTCATGTTTCTGGCCGACGTAACGCATGCTCTGATTGGCTAAGAGCAGCTAAGTGCCAGGGCATTATTCTTCTGCAATGCCCACAGGCCGACTATGGATTATGCAAGTTAGTTTTATTCTTTTTTAGAACCGTTCTGTTAGCCATGTGTAATAAACAACGTAATAACCTTGAGCATTCGGTCATTACAGCAAAATCTCAAACCTCCGCCTAGCTGTATTGAGCGAACAATACAGCAAGGCCTCAGTTTGAGATTTTGCTGTAACAATGGCAACCATAGGTTAGGTAAGGATTTACAAGTGCATAATATATGTACTGATAAGAGACTGTTTTGTAAGGACATTACGAAACAATGAAGCACCAAAACACCATGTATGACCCCACCATACATTGAATACTAACAGAGAAAGGTTGGATTTGAGATAAAACATCGTTTCAGGCCTAATTAGGCCTAAAAAGTTATTGCTCCTAATTTTAGGGTGCATTTGATTGACCCTATTCTGGAATAGGAATACACGCAGTGATGATTTAATTAAAATGGTTTGGTGTTTTGAAGCAACAAGGATGATAAAGATATGTTTAAAATAGCATTTTAGCGGGTGTTTGACAATTTTCATGTGAATCTCCATAAAAACGAAGGATTTCTAACTTCTATTCCACTTATTCCTATTCCGGAATACGGTCAATTGAACGCACCCTTAATCTCAATGAATTAGGAGCAATAATGTTTTAGGCCTAATTAGGGCCAAAACCATATTTAACCTCAAATTCAATCTATGGTGGGGTCATACATGGTGTTTTAGTGTTTCATTTCACTGTTTTATGGTTTAGTAGTGCCCGTTTTGTAACATGACTTTTAAGTTTTGTAATTTAATATTTAAACTTTTGCTAATTTTACCACTTATATAATCAATATGGTCATGCCACCATTTGGGATTGTCTGTCCTAGCAGTATGCAAGACATTTGTATCAGAAACCAACTTAAATGCAAATAATGGCAGTGAAACTGGCATTCATCTCAGCTTAAATCCCATCCTGCATTCAAAGTTATACAAAAAAATTAATGATGATGGTACAAATGCAGAAAAACAGTAAATTGTGATTGTATTCACTGAACATGTTTGTCTTGACTGAAGATATGGATGTGGATACAAATGGTGATACCCAGACAGCACCCCATCCAAGTGGCATGGTCAATGGCCATGTCGAAGAGGATTCCCACAGGAGTGACAAGAGTAAATCAAAGCTGTCCTTGAAGTATACAGAATACAAATCAATGGCTACACAACTAGTAATCTCAATTAGGAGGGCAGAAGAAAGCGCTGGTGATGGTGAGGGTTTATGTTGGTAGAATAAGTTATTGTGATTGTTGATAGATTACACGGGTGTGCCTATTTTCAATCCCATTCAGATCTCATGCAAATATTGTATTCTATTCTACTTGTGTGATGTAGGTAAGTAAGTGTCCCCAAATAATAATATTACTACATGTAGTACTCCATATCAAAATACCAAACATTTCTTCTGTAATTAAGATATGAAATGTAAGTTGGGTGACATTTTTAACTGCTACGGGGTTTTTAAAAAAATTTTTTTAGGGGTTTTCAGTCATGTGACCACCACACTGTTTTTATTGGCTGCCAACCACATGAACAAATTATTTTCTAATAGCTGGAAAAGTGTGCTTCAGAGGGAACAAATTAACCCTAATCTCATTTTAAATACCTATAAAAAAACTTACCGGTAATTGAAATTATTACTGTCAGGATCTTTTCAAAGAACACAACTACTAAACTCGATCGAGGACCATTGCTCTCCACACACATGCACACACATGGCGAAGAGAGTGGGAAGATATCTATTTAAGAACATTGTTTGCTATTCAAATGTGCCAACCACAGGAACGAAAGACCCTTTGTTTGGATAGCCAGGCACATTAATGACAATAGGTGATGTTGACGATATCATATCTTCGCCGTAACACTGTTTCCAGTCTAATACACTACACTAATGAAAACCCTGATTAATATATAGTTTTTAAATAACAATATTGTATGCATGCAAAATCAATTTATTTGTTTAAATTATTATAAATACTACTTGAGTTGCCCATAAATCAAATTTCCATTTGTTCACAGGTGAATCAGGAGTGCGCAGAAGTGACATTGTGAACCAGTATCTAAAAGACATTGAAAGTCAGATCGAGACAGAGGAAGAGTTAGCTGAAAAGAAACTACTTGTTGACAAAGTGCTGGATCGACTTATAACTCATGTAAGTATCTTGCTGCTTCATGTGTACTTTCCACTTGATGTTAAGGAAAGAATCCTTTGTGGGCAACCAATACGATTGTTGTCTTGCATCAAATTTGGGGAATTACTTGTCCATGCACCTTGTAAGGAATTTTAGGTGTTTTTTTTTTTTTTTTTACATTAAGTTTGTCAAGGTGTAAGGATCATTGATGATACAACCTGTTGACAACAGCTTACTAAAAAAAATGAGCTAATTTTGGGCACTAATCGACAAGTCAAGGAAACAGTGAAAGAAAATTTACTGACCTATGTATTCAAATTCCAATCATTGGTTTTGTTTTTACTAAAATCAACCAGCATAGCAGAATAGGTAAATGCATAACATTTAGCAATTTAATTGGCTGATTTTGATCCCCTGCATCTGTTCATGTTTTTCACAATCCATCAACTATCATTGAACATATATAAATTAATGGCAGTTTAAAAGTGTCACCTTTAGTTTAAAGTTTAACTTCCAAGCACATTTAAAGGCACAGTGTGAGTGGGACATTATTGATCTAAACAACGAAACAGTGAAACGAAGCACCAAAACACCAAGTATGACCCCACCATATGTACATTGAATACTAACCGAAAAAGGTTGGATTTGAGATTAAATATAGTTTATGACTACAATCCGCAACAAAATTAGTTGAGAAAGTTGCCAACAGAGCACACTGGCAACGACACATAAATTGTTTGCAAAGAAAACTTAATGTCCAAAAAGTACTTTTGCGGGATACCCCTCCCTCTCCCACCCTAATCAATGTTGTACCGCTGTTTAAAAGGCTTGTAGGAAACAGAAAAAACACAACATTGTGCAATGGAGGGGGGCATTTTTGCACCGAGGTTGAAGTCAACCCAAAAGGATAAGTGTGTCTCAACAATTTTGACGCCGATTGTAGATATTTAATCTCTATTCCAACCTCTGTTGGTTAGTATTTGATGTATGGTGAGGTCATACATGGTGTTTTTGTGTTTCGTTTTGCTGTTTCGTGGTTTAGTATTGCCTGTGTGATTGATAACATTAGTGAATACAGTTTTTGAATGGTTTCAGGATCATGTAATTTTGGCATTGAAGGAATGGGGTGCAACAGAAGAGGCTTACACACCATCAGAAGAGGAAGACCCATTCCTTGTTGTTCATCCCAATTTTGTGATTGAATGAATACCATACTTATTGAAAGCTACTCATGTTTAAATCTTTACTGGAAGTAAAAGTTTGAGTGATCCCTGCAATGCTTCCTTTCTGTTATTCATCTGGTTTCAAAAAAAAGTAATCTTGGACTAAACTGAGGACAAGTAACCATTTTTCTTACCCTGGTTTGAAGAAAATTAATCATCCATAGTGTTTGTCAGGTATGGACAACATGGCTGTTTTTGCATAACTAGTATTAAAAGTATAATCATTTTGCACAAATTAAACACTCAGAAAGGCAAATATTATGCTTGGATCATTGTTCCTTGTCTACACTTAGGGTTTAATACTGTTTTCAAAAACTTAGTTACATGTAACACAACATTGGCACCTTCATGTGATGAATAAAACAAAAGCTTTAGAAGTCTGTGGTGAACTGCTTTATTGTTATGTAAGTGTATATTGTCATTGGGGGAAACTCTTAAACACTGCTACCTCAGATTACATATATGATTAGGAAAACATGCAGATATATGATGATGATGATAGCTAATAATTATTATAATTAGGTACTTTATTTCACTCTTAAGGTAATATACCTCAGCAAAAGTGTTCTAATTTTGGACACTGAAAATGCATTCAAGTTAAGCAGTCCCCCCTCCCATTAAGTGTTGGAGTACCCTGAGAGAAACCTCCAAACACATGGACACATGGAAGTCAAGAGCTTTTACTTCTGCCCCAACCCTGCTTTCCTCCCAAATTTTGTCCTGGGAAATAATTTATATCAATCAATCCCAACTCAAAGGCCTAGGATGCCCCCAGTTGACAAGTGAAATCTGTTAAAAGTCTCACTCTCAGAGGTCAATGGGTTAAGGTTTTGAAAGAAATGGTTTTGAAGCATTTATTTTGTGGCAATTTACATACAAGATAGCTTTCTGTTTCTTGTCCATTGTTTTAATAAAGTACAAGTACGAAAGTGTTCTACTGTCTAACAGTAGAGCATTCATTAATAATTTGAACAGTCAGAACAACAGTCCACAAGCAAGCACTATGTCTCCAATTTGACAATTTTATTGACTTACTTGTGCAATTCGGGCCTGTTTTTATCAATAATCCTGCAACAGGTAAATTTCACACAGTGCACTGTCACATTTCCACCTTGAGACTAAGTCACCTCTTTCATTCCTTAACCATATTTCCAAGGATTCTGGCACTTAAAAGAGAGGTTTGATAGTCTTTGTAAACTTCCTTGGTAATATGAAGGTGAGAAATTAGGATGGATAAAAGATTGGCCATTGCAATAATGTAGTTTTTTCTTCCGAAGTTATCCTCAGGAATGGCAATGAGATATTCTCCTCTACAGGTCTATGCTCCCCATCAGTCATCAAAGTCCAGTTTTTCTTGCCTTGTTGCAAAGAGTGTATATCCATCTTAAAATATTAAGGAAATTTCCTGAAAAAACATTACCACCAGACCAAAGAACAATAATGAGGAAATTGATACCTATTCATCCTATAAGCTTGAGTCTAGCCAATGTAAATTCATATAATAATGAGTGTTTTCACCTTCAGCAAATAATTGTTACTTATAAGCTGACTAGAGACTTAAAACAAACTTTGAAAATACCTATTCACTGCTGCATAGCCTGTTCTGTCATGTCAGTTTTAATTAGAACGGCACCTCAAATAAGTTATTTTGGATGCTGGAAACAAACTAATGTGCACTAGATATTTTTTTGGACCAAATTTGCTCAATAATTGGATCTATCTGGGCAGGACATCACCAAGACAGGCCATTGGTCTTGGCACATTCTGTCAAGATGTTTGGAAGCAAAACTATGTGGACACAATATGAAACAGAGGCTGGCAGCAAGGACAACAAGGGGAGACCCTAACCTTGAATAAACTTTATAGAATCAAGACATGGCCATGTGTAGACTGAAAGTCAACAGTCAAGTTCTGTCTTCACATGCTACTTTTAATAAGAGCAGTGCTTTTAAGTTGTACTGATTCTTTGCAGTCTAAGTGTGAGGCAAAAAAATTATCCAGGTATCGATTAAGTCACACTGGAATTAATAACACTGTTACCAAAGAAACTTAAGTGTATTTAGGTTATCATGGATTATACCATGGATTAGGACTACTAATATTGTTAGATTCCTTTACTTTTTGTGAAACTTACATGTTTCTATGCAGGTACAAGTAAACATTTCTGTATTTTCATTTTAAACTACACCGAAATTTGTATAGGTATCCAACAAAATGATTTTGAGTGCAATGTGGAATAACTTAGCACAAGTAATTTTTCAAAGACAAACAAAATTACAGGCAAGTACAATTTGTAGTCTTTCAAAAAATATATTCCAAATGGCAAAAGAAAAATCATGCTATTACTTATTAATGATACACATGCAAAAATTTCACCTTTATTCCACTAATTTCAACTATCTGCACTGGGGGTCCATTTGACTGGGAAATCTGGATTTAGATCGTAACATCTGGACCTTGGGATTTCCAATTGAACACAAAATCTAATTATTATCTAATTATTGAAATCCTTCCTGACATGGATTTCCAATGAGTGACATCCACAACAAAATGCATTATCAGATGCATTATCAGTTATCTAAATCCAGATTTCAACGGAGCAGGGATGGTGCAGTGAGAGCACTCGCCTCCTAACAATGTGGTGTCATGTAGGTTGAGTTTGTTACTCCAGTTTTCCCCTCTCCTCAAAAACCAACATTTGCCTTGATTTGCATCAATTTGATGATTTCAGTTTACAGTCTCCCCAATTAGTGCTCCAGTGCTCGGATGCCTGGGCACTTAAATAAAGTTTGTTATGAGGATCAGAATAACTTTTAGTTTATCTGTCATGTAATTCGACATTTCTAGAATTATCTTACAATCTGTAGTAGTCCAGAAATTCCTTTGATGTGACTCAGCATATTCCACAAATAGTAGACCTTTTAATGATTAATACACTATGAATAGCAACAGAACATTCCAGATGCTTAGAGTAAAAGTGAAAAAAGCAGGCTTGTAATAGAAAGGACTCTCTCCTTATTTCCCAGAGGGCTTACCCTTGTGGCTGGCTGTGATTAAACTTATGCTATGAATGCTGTACTATGAGGAAGCTATAATCAACTGTGATAACTATGGTGGAGCTATAACCTTTGACCTTGCTATATCCAGAGAGAAGAAAGAGATGATTGGCTGAGAGCACATCAGTTAATGCCAAACAGTGCAGAAAAGTGAAATTAGGGTGCCTTTGATTGGGAAAGGAAAAAGGAAAGGAACTTGTTACATGATGTAGAGGGGGTATACAAAGCTACTAAGGTCAAGGCGGCAATTAAGCTGTATTCTAAGAAGATCACAACACTGGACTGGAAATGAGCTGCCCCTGGACCGAAAATCGCGGCAAGAAAGAGGTGCAAAAGACTAGCAAGTATGGCCCTCTCAGATATGAGTTAAAACAGCAATTCAAAGGATACAAGCTGGAACAGTTTAACATCATCATGGACGTTCTTGGTGGATATTCCATAGAGTTGGAAGAAAAGATGAGAAAGTTGGTAGGAAGGAAAGGCAGTCAAGTGCTTGTAAAAATGTAGAAAGCTGTAATTTTGTCGACCTTGAACATTGCGCGAACTTTCAAAACACTTTTGTAGTTGCATAAACCATTGATTAACTTAGTTGGAACTATCAAATTAAATTACCATGTTATAACTCTTAGAGACTTTAAGAACCTTAAGACAATGGACTAAGCAATTTTTGCCAATTAGAGTATATATTTTTATATTATAGCAACAACTATTATTAATACACTGACATCTCTTTAAAGTGCTACTATTATAAATTTCTTTTCCCTTGAATTTTTAGGTTTATTATTACAGAATTCCAGGAAAGATAAAAAACGCTGTTTACCCTTTGGAAATGTCTGGATTGGTTCTGGAGATATTAAAGTTTAAAAAATCTGTAAAATATGCAAACGAGATTACTGATGACGTCATTCACTCAACCCAATATAAAATCAAGTATATAAAAAGAGCTACCTCAGTCAATTTGCAGCAGAGACCATTTGAAGTTGGGCTAATAGTTATACAGGCAACACACCTTTGGTTGTTAAGAAATTGGTTCCCATGGCAACTCACTCTTTTCCACTCCCCTTCAACCTGATTCAATATTTTTGGTGATCATAAGCTAGAAAAACATTTAGCAAGGCAACAAACTCCACCTAACGTATTTATATGCTTGGGGGATCATTCAGATAAAGCACCAATAGCAAATATCAAAATAGAACCGCGCACCGGTGGCTCAGCTGGTTGAGCACCGGGCTGCCATGCGGGAGGTCGTGAGTTCGACCCCGGCCGGACCAACACTCAGGGTCTTTAAATAACTGAGGAAAAAGTGCTGCCTTTGTAATTACATCCGCAAATGGTTAGACTTTCAAGTCTTCCTGGACAAGGACAATAAGCCGGAGGTCCCGTCTCACAAATAACTTCCATGTTCATTAGTTCCCTGTGGGACGTTAAAGAACCCACACACTATTTGAGGAGAGTAGGGGATGAAGTTCCCGGTGTTGTGGCTGTCCTCTGTGTATATATGGGTGGGTGGGTATAGCAGGTCCACATCAGCTGAATAGCTGCCAAAACTTCAACCTGCTTACACAAATAAATAACAAACAAACAACAAAGGTGGCCAGCACAGCCTTTAATATCAGGGAGGTCTGGAACCTAGTCTGTTGCCATGGTAACAAAACTGTTATGCTCATATTATGGAGCACATCTTCTGGAATCTTACTGCTAAGAATCAAGCATTTCTGATACAAATTGACTGGGATATCTTTTTCCATCATATTTGATCATAATTTGGTTGAGTTTATGACATCATCACTTGGTTAATTTGCAAATTTTGAAACTTGATTATCTCTGGATCAAAAAGAGATTTGAAAATAGGAAACATGTTTATGTCTTTAAATGGCTTGGATAGGAAAGATGCAAATTTCGTCATACAGTCGAACCTCGATTCTCCGGACTCGTTGGGACTGGACGAAATAGTCCGGAAAATCGAGGGTCCGGATAATCGAGAATATGAATATTAATGAGGAAAAAAAATGATTAAATTAAGAAAGCGACATAAGTTGACAAATTGGTTTCTTTTTCTTCTTTCTCTAATCACAAAATTATAGCCTGTTTATCTTTTATGGAAAGAACGGATCGCTTACGCTTCAAGGACATGATGATCGTGAATGGACATTCATGACGTTGTGTAGCTTGTTCGCCGAACAAGCCAATAGAGCGTGAAATTTCACTTAGCAACAAAGCAACTAAGCCAACCAGAACTCATTTGAAAGTTCTTCATTAGTTACGACCTGTGCGAGCGCTGCTTTATTTTGCTTTTTGAAAGCGAAACAAACTCGCCTTTACTTCACTTTTCAACGCTGTAGTTTTTAAAAGAATATGGCTACGGATCTTGATCATGACTAATAAATATTCATGACAAAATTGGGACCACAGAAAAAGTCCGGATAATTGAGAAATCCAGATAATCGAGGTCTGCATAATCAAGGTTCGACTGTAGTAGCCCTTTAAGTTCAGTGGATAGAAAATTTAGAAAAAGGATTCTTAGCTATCTTAATATTTATATTTTTTATATTTATATTTTTTATATTTATATTCTTTATATTTATATTCTTTATTATTGTTCTTCTTATTATTATTAATGAAATGATATATGAAATGGATCATATATGAACTGCAGATACTGCAGATATTGATTTCATATCTGCAGTTGATATATGATCCATTTCATATATCATTTCATCATTGATTCATTCCTCACGGAAACATCAGAACCCAGAAATGACCACCTCCCAACCTCAATGGCTTCATAGCTCAGTTGATTAGAGCGTCGCACTGGTATCACGAGGTCACAGGTTCAAACCCCGTTGAAGTCCTGAATTTTTCAGGCTTCTCTAAAAATTGCAAAAATTGCATTCATAACTGCAAGGATCACAGCTTCACTTGATTATTATTATTATAATCTAGATACATTTTACATATATTGTGGAGATAAGTTAGCCAAACTGGATCAGACGGGAGGGAGAGGGGGGCGATTATTCGAGGGACGCAAGTATTTTAAATATTTCGGTCAAAGGGGGGCGATTATTCGAGGGACGGCTATTATTCGAGGAAATACGGTAAGTATCTAGTCGTTCTAGCGCTGGAGCGCACTAATTGGGGACACTGTAAACTGAAATTAACAATTAACACAAATCAAGTCAAATGTTGGTTTTTGAGGAGATGGGAAACCGGAGTACCCGGAGAAAACCTCTCGGTGCACAGGGTTTGACATTAGCACTCGCCTGCTCACCCAGGCGAGTCTCTAAAAGTGGCAGGCGAGCGCAAATCATCAATCACTCCCCCGTTTGAGGAGTATGAATTTTCATCGCCAAGAAATTATTAAATTGCAAAATAAACACTGCTTTTTGCATTCCATTTTGACAAGAAAATCCCTAAACATAAACTTACCATTTCTATTTTACAAAGTTTTGTATTCCGAACCGTCTAATAAACTGGTGCTAAAAGACAACATTGGGCTTCGTAAGTAGACAGATTATAAGAAATATGGCTTCCTGGTCATTGATACTGCTGGTCACTATCGAGCCATCGGTGACCGCCTTAAGAATGCACCTGAGAAGAACAGACACGTTTAGTCGCAAACTGCAGGGATCTTACAAAGATTCATCAATAAAAAAGTCAATTTAAGATATAAAGTAAGTGCCTCCATTGTGTTTTCTTGGGATTTAAGGTCTTTAAATATAATTTTTCATTGAAGTAATAATCCGCGGTCTGCAACGTGCTTGACGACATCCCAAGCAAATTTTTTCCCGTACTTTCCCAGCACCCTGATCAATGCGTGTGGAAACTAAAACAGACTTCCTATTTAATTTAATAGCCTTTCAGTGTTGAAGTAAATTTCAATGGTTTTAAATAGTAAAAGTGAAAGATGACTAAATTGGTTGGAGATATTGAGGGGGGGGGAGGGGGGGGGGGTAAACTTTTGGGCGAGTGCATTTTGAGGGTCACTCGCCCCAATGGCGAGTGCTCTCAAAATTAAGTGTCCAACCCTGGGTGCTGAGTAGAGAACCAACAAACTCAACCCACATATGACGCCGGATCTGGGAATCGAACCAGGAGCCACATTGGGAGGTGGGAGGCGAGTGCTCTCACCACTGCGCTATCCCTGCACCTCCTTATCCCAGTAAGATAATACTTATAGAGGACGTGATTGTCACAGTTAGGTTTAGCTGGCAGTTTTCATTTAAAAGGTCATGGTCTTGCAAACTACCTTCAGTTCATACTCGTTGCACTCGTGAGGAAGGAACTAAGCTTCAGCTTTTGCATCGTGCAAAATGAGTTTCAAAGGATACAAATTCCAGCTACTGAAAACAAAAGACAGCCAAATACTGCAATGTTTCTTCTTTTCATTTGGGCAATTTTCTTCTGTCGTAAAGAGAACTGCTTGTTGATAATTTCTAGGCGTTTTCTTTCTGCTTCTGTAAATTCACCCGAGCTGTCAGCCATGTTGAATTTAAATACCGCTGGCTTAACCTGATGGACGTTGTATGCGGTGACGTCAATTGTCATTCACTTATTGGGTAAAAAGAAAGAAAACAGTGGATATATTGTCAAACTGACGTCAATAAGAAATCCACCAATCAGTGTTGAGATTGTTGAGATTTGAGCCTTGTCATTGGACGTTCTAGAAAACTACATCATCGATACCAAAATAGTTTGTTCCACTATAAAACCAGGGTGACTCAGCGAATTGTTGAATTGATCACGAGGAAATTTTTGCAAATTGTAGGGCGGATAGAAACGAACGAGTTTTCTTCTTTTGCGTTCACAAAGTGAATTCGTCAAAAAGGAATTTTGCAGGCAAACTACTCTGATAGCGAGACAGTTCTAGTGTACCAAATCGAGTTCCCTTGGTTTTCTTATCGAAGTCTTACCACGCTAAGACAATTACCGCTTACAAATATGGCTGTTGGCAAAAAATATTTCGACTCTACGAACTTGCTACATCTTACGATGGCCCTCTCACTTCTTAGACCCGATCTTCAAGGGTTTCTGGGCCAAAATACAACTCCGCCGATGCCAGTTGTTGCGTACCCTCACAATTACACTGGAGTAGCATTTGCACCAAGCAGCACAAGCAACTTCAACTTTCCAATTGGACCAAAAGAAATAGTAGCACAAGGCAACCCATTCAGTGAGTTTCTAGATTGGCATACGGCAAGTCAGAACCAACTTGACACAGATGCAGTTGCCATGCTATTTAATGGTGAGAGTCACGCACCCAGAGAAACACGCACGTCTTTCAGTGCTGAATTGGATAGCGGTTATTGCTCCGACGGTGGTCGATCGCCATCCGCTCTTTCCTCAGTCAGTGGTTCTCCTCCTCACGATCTCGAGTCAAGCTGTGGCAATTTTCAAGCGCCCGAAGAATTCAACAATGCTGGTGCAGCCAGTGGATTTTCCTTGGCTGATCAAGATCTTTTGAAGGGAATTGATTTTGAACTGGAGGATTACATTGACCTGGACTCTATTTACGATGAACCTCCTCAAAAGAAAGCCTTTACACCAGAGCAGCAATCATTTTACCCTATTGTCAAGACCGAACCATTGAGCCCGGTCGACGCTTACACCAGGAAAGTTCCAAACAGCCCTCACGAATCGTACGTTCCAACCGATTTCATCAGAAAGGACCCTTTCGAAGCAATTTCCTTAGAAGAGCCTTTCTCATTTGATGGTTTAGAACAGCTCGACCCATACTCCATTGATTTCTCTGCCACAAACGAAGAATTTCAAGAATCTGGGACACAAGGAGACGCGCCTTTCGATTTTGTATCTTTTGCCGATAATTTGGACTATTCAAATGATCTGCCATTAGACATTTTTGATCCTCGCCCAGTGGTTGAAACTGCAGTCGAGAGTAAACACGATAACTTGCTCCCGCTTGGCCAGGAACCTCTGCCAGTTTTTTCAGAAGCAACAGCGACAAGAAACGACAGTGGTGGATCTTTTACTGGTATGTCTAACTTCATTTTATTTTTTGAAGCGAAGAGTTGTGCGTGATAAGTAAAGGAAAATAAAGTATGTCGTTGCGTAATTACACGTCCGTAACCAAAACGTAATGATCAAGACTGAAGGGATGAAATGCTTTGCCCCTATTTCGTGACAAGTGCGCATAGAAAATATTTATTATTTATCACGTTGCTCAAAAACAGTCACAGTTTGCTTGAACGACCTTGCTCGAGTTTGGTTTCGTGACTTTTAAGCAAAGTAAGTGAAAGGGATCCATTGTTGTACCAACGGGCCGATATCAAGGTACTGCATATACTGTACCATTATCGATTTACTTTCGTCATGGGTGGTTATTTGCATACGAAGGGCTTTTGAAACTTACCATTTTGGGTCTTCTCACATGTTAACAAATTAAGTTTTTTCACTACAGGATGTGCACAAATATTAAACTCCGATAATTACTTTTATTCAAGTGGATCTTTTCCTTGGCGTGCAGAACTGCACGTTACGCTCTGCAAGGAATTGTTAAAATTCATGCCTATAAAAGGGCAGAAGCCGTAAGATTCAGTAAAAAACTACTGAGCAGCTTCATGAAAGTACATAGGCAGGAAGAAAAGAAGACAAGATATAAAAAATACAGTATAATGGTGCCACTAATTACCTCATGGGGGTACCTTTCCAATTTATCTCAAACAAGACGTGTACAACAATAAGCCAATATCAAAAATACCATAATACTCTTTGTTTGTCCCTCCAAAATTTTGCATAAGCATTGTTTTTATTTTCTCTTGGGACTTAAAATGGTCCCAAGAGAAACTGGAAACAATGCTTATGCAAAATTTTGAAGGGACAAAGAAAGAGTTTCCGGTATTTTTTAATATTGGTTAATCTGCTTTGCCGGTTCATAGCATGTTACAAACTTCTAAAATTTCTTTGCTGATATTTTTAGTGCACTGCAATCCATCATTCCACTCACTTATAATAATCCCAAGGCTAAAAGCTGTCCAATTGTTGCACCCTTTCAAACATCCAGAACTTTTTCTATTGACTCGTGGTCACCATTTCAAAGGCATGTAATTTATTGTTGTTTGGTTTTTCTTCTACAGAGTTATCTTCCTTAAGTCAGTCCTATACTGGAGACTGGGAAAGTGCACCATTACCACTCCTATCAAGTGTAACAGTAAAGCAAGAGAAAACAGATTTTCCGGACCAACCAGCAAGCACATCTACTAGATTTACACCAGTAAAAGTGCCAAGAGATGCATACAAAGATGCAAGGCCTAAGGTTGCTTCGTCCTCAACAGCATCAAGATTTGCCTCGGAAGATGAAATAGTTGATATGACTATCAGCGAATTTAACACCTTTTTGGAAACACTGCCTGAACCACAAGCACAAAAAGCAAGGGACGTTCGTAGAAGAGGAAAGAATAAGGTTGCAGCACGACTGTGTCGTAAAAGGAAGATAGAGCTTGTTGCAGATATTGAAGAAGACATAGACAGTCTTAAACAGAAGAAAGAAGAGATACTTAAAGAAAGGAAGAAACTTCATGATGAGAATTCCTACTACAAAAATAAAATTAATGAACTGCAAGATCATCTCTTTAGAAGTCTAAGAGATGAAAGTGGCAAACCGCTTTCATCAAAAGAATATTCACTCTTTCAAGGTGCCAATGGTAGCGTGTATGTAGGCAAAAATATTGACTCTGAATCACGAAAAAAACATTAGAGTGGTGCAGAATAAGAACTGTTGAAAGAAACACTGTGCAACAATATGTTGGGTGTTTTGGGGTCCACAATGCCAGAGGAAACACTATCATCTAAGACAGGTCTTGACCACAATAAAACACTTTTGTTTAGTGGGGAGAAAAAATTCGGGTTTGATGCAACAGTAGCAACAAAAACAGCTTTCTGCTACAATTAAGTTCTTTTGCAAATACCATATGGGGACTAAGCTTATCTGGTATTTCCTGAAATTCTGCCAAGGTGTGCCATTGTACAACCATAGTGGTAAAATTCTAATCCTTAGTGAACTAAAAGCTTCGTCCTATGGAAAGCGAGATTGGTAGTTTTACGCAAGTCTGAAATATTTAAGTGGGAAAGAAAACAGTATATCATACAGCCTTGTTGGATAAGAGAGTGGTCATAGCTAACTTGATATTTTTGGTCATTTACCATCTCAAATCCAATACTGCTTCTAAATTAACTGTTGCTCTTTCTTAGTAGGCAGTTAACTCCTTGAAATTTGTAAAGTCTAGATTACTCAGAGGTTTCCATAAGTGGTGGGTGACGGTGGAAAAGGTGGTGTTGATCCCAGCTCAAACCCAAACACAAGAGCCTGGTCTTAGGGTCATCAAACAGTCATAAGGGGTGTGAGGCAGTGGTAGACCGCTGGTAACTCACTTTTATTGAAACCTCTGAATTTGTTGAGGAAAGTTGAAAATTAATTTTCAAGCTATTTTTGTCTTGGTCTAGCATCATTGTGGTCATCATTTTGGCTTGTCTTAGTTTAACCCTGTGGTATAACCTCGAAGGAGTCGATTGCAGTTAATGAACCACTTTTTCAGTAAAGTGAGATATTAAGAGTTGTAAAAAGGAAACTAAGTATGCTCTAAGATTAATACTGATACATGGAATCTAGATGAAACACAGGTATTCTAGGATTGCAATTACTTCACTTCAGTCAGTCAGTCAGTATTCTAGGATTGCAATTACTTCACTTCACGTCAGTTTGCAATGGTCTGAAGCAAGACCAACACAGGATGCACAGCATCACATTCATGTTGTAAATAGTGTAAATATACATTGTTTTGTGGCAACAAACATAGGTAAATGTAAAGCAATTTTTAACATCGATTTTTAAATGTTCCCCTTCTTAAGAGAAAAAAGAAGGAATAAGTTACAGTCATTAAAATGAATTTGC
>OX421451.1:45930515-45943015 GCA_949126865.1 Montipora capitata | reverse complement strand
CGAGAAGAGTAGGGGATGAAGTTTTGGCTGTCCTTTGTGAGTGTATGGGTGTGTGGGTATAGCAGGTCCACATCAGCTGTATAGCTGCCAATACTTCAACCTGCTCGAACAAATAAATAACAAACAAAAACAATAGAGAGGGCTAGAACGACTAGACACTTAAATTACAAATAAAGTTCCTTTCCTTTATAATAAAATGCATTATTCTTTGCATTTTCTCTTTGAAGTGCATTTTAATATCGCATGACCTGTACACCAGCAGCAACACATTTAAGAAATTTAATATGTTACTACGAAGGACTGTCAGTAACTTTATAAACTAACCTGTATAATTAGCAAACATTGCAATGTAGTTTTGAAATCTGTTATTCTGCAGCCAAACTCTTGTTTCATCAACTGTTGATTCAGATGTGAGCTCCTAAATTGTGTTGAATACATTGTGTTAGGCCTATGCATTCACATACATGTAATGTAAAACTTGAGAATGAGTTGAGTAAAAGTTGTATTATAGAGTAGTTTTTTGACGTAGGGTTTGGAGTTAGGGTTAGGGTTACTGTCAAGGTGTAGACCAAAGCTTTATTAATTACTGATAAGACTCCAGTTTATAAGTCAATTCGACATAATTATATTGGAGCCAAATGCCAAGAGCAGTCAATCAAAGTTGACCTGAGTCGGCCCTTTTCTCCAAACGTCCACCCATCTCAAGGGAAGTCGGTTTGCAAGAGACTTAGACAATTATGCAACAATAGCGATTAGGGAGGGTAGAAAATGTTGGCGGATCGATCGATTCAAGACGGGTTGTTGACCCAACTTGATCCAAGTCAACTTTTTTCTTCACAAGTCGGGTCGCAAGGAAAACGTAGGAAGAATGGAGAATAGGGAGACTCTAAGGAGTCAAGGTCAACCGGACTCGGATCGAGTCAACCCATCTAGGATGGTATAGAAACCGTCATGTTTGTGTGCCTGCTTTAAGAACGAGGAATGTTAATTACTTTGTCACAACTTGGTGCAAGTCAACTTGGTCCAATTTACAACACAAACTGACATGAAGAAAACATTTCTTTGGTGAAAATTAAGGAGGTGTCATGTAGTTTGCACATTAAGTAATTTTAATGGCTACTTTTTGTTTGACTACCCTAAATTTTTTTTTTCTTTTGAGGGTCAATTTAACAAAATGTATAGGTGTTCTTGAAGAGAAGTGGCACCCTGGACGTCAAGCTTATATTTCAGAGGAACAAAGTGTGACTTTCATGCCCACGTTTTGGGTATTTCCACCTCAACTAACAAGACCTTTAATATCTGCCAGACTTCTTATACCAAAATATCGCTGTACAGTGAGCAGATATACTATACAATGATCTACCTTGGCACCTAAGAAAGTGCAATAAGCTACTTACAGAACAACAAGTTGTCCCTGCACGTGATGGACTGGACATTACAGCTGGACTAGTCATGACGTTGTTGGGCGTGGTCACCACTCGGGGAGCTGAGGGAGGTGAAGACGTGGATCCAGCTATTGACCTGAATATATTACACTACACTTAAAATGAAATGGTTTGAACGTTTTTATGCAGATGGATTTGACTCACTACAAAAGTATACTTTTGGGGTATTAGCAAGACCTCGTCAGGGAATTAAAATGAGAAAGGTTTGTTGCCAGGAAAATATGCTGGATACAATGCCCAGGCTCTGCAAATACTGAAACTGGTAAAATCATTGAAAACCGCAGAGCAAGATTCCAAAATATGTGAAAAATAATCAACTGTGGACACTCACTCTTACAAAGCAGTACCCAATAACAAACCCTTTCATTTACTCATAAGAAATTAATATGCACAAATAAAAACAAACCTTGGAGACATCCAACATGAACTGCTATCCTCTTCATTCTTCAGAGGCAACTGTTATTATTAAAAGAAGATAAATGGACTCATGTATGTCATGCACTCAGTACTTTTTTTCCTATGATAAAAGGTATCTTGCAAGTCAGGCAGTAAGTTTCCTTTTACTGGCAGTGAAATTACAGCCCAGTCAAAATGGTTTGAGTAGTAGGCAAGATGGTTTAATGAGTAGTAGGGTTAGGGTTAGGCCCCTGCCTGGTAGGGGGGAGGGAGTATCTGGTGCATTTTAGGGGTAAGCTCTGCCCCTCTTTTTCAGCTTACAGATAACACTACTCAAGAGCTTTCTTCCTTGAATGCCTGTTATTTTTCACCAGTAGATTTATTCAGAAAGTATAAACATGTAGTTGTTCGATATAAACGCAACCATTTGCAGTTGATGGTGGTAAGTTAATAGTCAAAATAATGCAATCTAAGTCTTTACGGAAGTGAAAACTTTAAATCAAACTCTTCAAATCCTTAGAAATACATTGTATAAATGGAAAACTATAGGTCTCTAAGTCGGCATACCAGATATCTTGTGAAAGCATGCAAGAGCCAGTTCGTGTCAAAAATTAATCAAATTTTCAGCTTGATTCATTCACCAAAAGAAACGTTGATTAACTATATAAAATTAATTTTTTGTTACATTTCATTTTGGTCTAGTGGAGAACTCACATTAATTTGTTATCGATGAACTCATTAGGCGGCAGATGTTTCGTCAAAAAAGGTGGGAAATTTGCCATCTGCCGGCACATTTTGACTGGGCTGAATTAATAATTATAGTAAATTTTAACTTATAATGCCAAACATGAGCAAAGCTTACCTCTTTTAATTCAGTGTATTCAAGAGTGGGTCTCAGCAGGTACTACAAAGTAAATGTGCTTGTGAAAAATGGTGCTTGAAGAGCCAGTAATTTATTATATCTATACTTAATATGCTGGTCTAATATATTGATTTAAGACAAAATCATAAAACAGATGGAATTATTAGCGTTTATGCCATTGGAGGAACAATACTGTCTCTGCATTTACATGTATGATATGCATTATAATTAAAGCAATGCTGTAACAGTAATGTTTTACTATTATTATTACCAACTCATCCTGTGACTTCAGTTCACGTTTCTGCATCTCTACTTTGTGCTTCCTGTCAGCACCTTTTGACTTGAAAATATGGATAAAAATACTTTACAAATAACTGCTTGCACTGTAACTCTGTCCATTTCAAACAGTTCCCAATTTGTGCCAGTCAGTTATTGCATGGCTTCTTCACTTGAAACAAACACTTGTTAATCAATGTCTTTTTTCAGTAGGTACATGTACTATGGACAACTTGCAGTTACCACAAATATCTAGGGGTGACGAATGGTAAAATCCAAGGCTCACCGAGATGCTAAGTCCCTTGATTGCAAATCCAAGACTGAGACAAAAACATGCAAGACTCCACACCAAAATAAATGCAAAATATATAAACAAGACTTTGAGACTCTTAACAAAGACTGTCAAGATTTGAGATCTTTTGAAAAGTTTGGGGGTGCCAAGATTTTGAAGGCACCATTACTAATTATTAGTATAAATACACAGGTGATTATACAAAATCGCGCACTCTCATTGGCTCGCTATCTCGGATTATCAGCCGATAATCCACCGTAAGAGAAGATGATTTCTCGTTGAAATGTTTTTTTTTTCTCTTTTTTGAAATAATCACCTGTGTATTTATACTTAAACAATTATTTGCCTCATTTTTATCGGTGAATATTCACCTCGACTTCGTCTCGGTGAATGTTCACCGATAATCACTTCGCCTTCGGCGAATAATTGTTAATTAGTCTGAAAAACAAATTGTAAAAAGAGATCTTGTGCTTAACATACAAATAAAAGGTAACCACTTTTTAGTTCAATGATATGTCATTGTTTCACTTACTTTAAAGACTTTCACTTGACATCCTGAGGAGTGGATTGGAAGGGAATCTGATGTTGAGCTGGGTGAAAATGAGTCAACCTGTAAGCTGAATGGCACACCACTCTCTCCACCTAGAGGAAAAGCATGGCTAGTTACATAAAGCATCAAATCACAATTATAAGTTGCCAATCATACAAGTACTTGTAAACTAAAATCAATTTTCTTACCACTCTTTCCTTTAGTGAACTCTGAGCTGACACAGTTTATCTAAAATTTATGAGGAGAACTCTTACAAAATGTCCAAGAAAACTATACACGACTTTAATTTACAGTGTCCCAAGTTTATAGAAATGATGTCCATGGGAAATCTGAAAGGGTCAAGCTTTCGTCAGTAACAATGACTCCCTCCCAATTTTCTGAAACCTTAATCTTTTCACTCAAGTTCCGTTTCACTGCACTAATATCAAGAGGCAAAGTGGTCCTGTGATTAGGACCCTGGATGAGCATGGTGGCACAATTAATTCTCACCCTGACAATTGCATGCCTCAGATTTGTCTTTGGTGGTACTGAATTCAAATCCATCAGCCATCGCAAAATTAATAATAACTGGTTGCTTTCTGTCAGTAAGAGTTTTCAACCATATTATCTTTGATTAGAAGTATTACTTATAAATTATCAAAATCTTTAGTAACGGTGAACATAGGAAACTAATATTAATGCAACAAATCAAATCAAGTGTTGTTTTTTTTCTGTCAAAGGGAAAAACTGGAGAACAATGAACCAACATTACTCAACCCACTTTAATATGGGGTCATCCTGGATATGAACTAAGGCAACATTGGTACACGTATATAGGAGGGAAGTGCACTCACTACTGCACCGTCCTTGCTTCCCACTTCCACTACTCCTTGTTGTAAAGCATTTCTGAGCAAATCAATATAGACAATGTCCTAAATAAATGATAGACATCCAGTGAAGATCCAAGAGCTACTCACAATGACATAAAGTTTGGATTCTTTGGTTGGATCCCACTCAAATTCATAACAGTTTAGTAAATTTCCTTTGCTTCTGATATTATAAACACCACTTGACATGGGAACATCTGAAAAATGAGTATTTTAATCTTTTAAATTGAAAGAAGCTATAAACAGCACAAATTCAGAGGACAAATAGTACTGTTTTTTACACACCATGATTGGGACATTTGGCTGGCCACATTCTACAGTATGGCCTACCAAATTTAATGGTTTGTTTTTGTTTCATAATCTCACGATTAAACACATTTTTCAATGTACCCATTTAATAATGGTTCTATGGCTCATATATATTCAGATTCTTTAAGTTCAAAATGAATCTATGTGACCCAGGTTCCCAAACAGTTTCAATGAGCACTGCCTTCTTAAGGAATTAAGGAAAGTGCCAACTAAATTGTTACTGCGCATACATTCTGCGCATCTCAAGTTACTTGAGTTTCCTATGGATGGTGCTTACTAATAAAGAGATATTTTTGCACAGTTTAAAACTATGCAGAGAAAGCAAAACTTAGTGCCCTTGGAATCCAAAAAGAAAATTGGGTAACAATGCATTTTTCAGAGGTAATTAAGCTTCAATTTGGAAACAAACACCATGCATCGCTTTGTATTTTAAAGCTTTCTACAAATGTTGTTGATTAATTGTCTTTGAAAAATTTTCTTTTTGGATTTCAATAACACCGGTTAAAATCTGCTTTTCCGAGATATTTGTAAACCATGCAAAAATACTTATTGAATATTAGTAGGCACCATGTGCCTACTAATATACTAATACTACTAATACTAATAAAATTATAATTTACACTAGTAAGTAGGCCTTGTGTTAAAGTCAAAGTACATTGTACCTGACATAATCTGAAGTTATTTTTGCTAGCAATGAGTAAACTGTTCCCGTTAACTTTGGAAAAAAGCCTGCCAAATCAGTTACCTACAACACCCTGATTTTCGAGATTACTATCTACATGACTTGTATATCAGCACTCATTACACCCTTTTTTCCCAGCCACTGTGTAGTTTTCCACTTGAACTGGTCTCATCTCGTGTCTAAAAAAGGCTTCTCCTGTTTCAGAAGACTTGGTGGAAGAGCTTGAACTGCCATAATGGACAGTTCTTTCAGTAATTTAACATCTCATTAAATATTAAGAGGGGATGTTTTAAAATGAAGTATTCTAAGAAATCTTGAAAAGGTTCCAATGAATTTACAATTTTTTATTTGAAAGGAAATTTTGAAAAGATATGGGCTTAAATGCATGTAATTCTATGATTCCACTCTTATGGGTAGCAAGTGGAAGATTATTCCAGATCTTAGGTGCAGCACAAGGGAAGGCACGGTCACTCAATTTCTTGCATCTACATGTAGTCTACATCTTTGGGACTTCTAAGAGTAGCTAACTGCAACAGAGTGACTTCCTGACTGTCCATGCTCACAAGGATATTGTTGTGAAGTCTCAGAAGCACGGTTTCAGTCAAGTGATAATTGTCAGTAATGTTCTCCATGTGTTGTTGCTCATGCATCACGGGTGATGAGGCCCACTCAGTGTCATTCCTTTGTCAGTTCTTCACAGGTTGGGAAGAGAGTATCAAGTGTTTATGAGTCAATGAGTCATGAGTCAATGAGTCAATGAGTTAGTGCAGTTAACCTAACCCATAAAATGAAAGCTTAAATTTCAGAGAGTGCTTATCCCTAATCACTGAAATGAGGGCTTAGGCTTAATCAATAAATTATTGCTATATTGACCTTGAGTGTCATTGACTCATGACTCATGACTCACGACTCATTGACCATTTGACTCATAAATCATGGGACCTCGTGGGAAGAAGGCCCACTAGGCCAAGGTGTGCCCCGAATGTTCTGCTGCAATGAGGACAGGGGATTATAGCACCATCAGTCAAGGGATTTGATTGGTAGTTAAGGAGAAGAGCATTCTAATAATTACAGAGCATGATAAGCTGGGGAATAACTGCCTTTTGTGCCATTTTTGATACAAAAGGTAGGTTACTCACAGGTTGAAAACTTTATAAGACCAGCTCTAGACCTAACGTCTTGAGTACTGGAACAATGAGCACAAGCTTCCAGTTCTTAGGAACAAAACCACTCTCCAAAGACGAGTTACCCAATAATCGTCTGTGTGATGACTGGAACAAGTACATCAGCACACCTCTTTAGTAACCAGGTGGGGATAGGATAGGACTGAAAAGTGGCGTTACATGCTGAGATAATGATCTCATTCCCAAATCCATTCATTTCTGAGATGATTGTGCAATTATCACCCCAACCTTCACAATTATATTGTGAGTGGCCAATAATCTAAGGAGTCCTGTATCTTCACATAATGGGTCATTTTCCCTCAAATTTAGGAGTCAACATAACAGCAAGGTTCTTGCAGTTTTCAGGGTGATCATATTGTTTTCATGTTGTTGTCACCAGTTTTGAAGCCCATCTCTTATTTATAATCTCAGCAAATTGCTTCAAGACTGTGCTCACCTCACCATCTTTGATAAAGTTAAGGACAAGCATGCTCAAAAGCTCATCTTTGCCCTCATCCTTGCAAGTGCCCTGCCTGTTGATGGGCAGTGTTTTGCTCTGACCATTATTGTAGAGGAGAGTTCTCACATCACCCTCACTTTTACCAACAGTATCATTGATATTCAAAGTCTATGCCTTTTAGCTTTCCCATCTAAAGAGTTTAAATTCCCAGGATAAGAATATTTTTTAGCTGGTCATTGCTGCAATAATACCATGATGTAATTGCCAAAGGCAGTCGATAGATCATTAATCTTGCCATGAGGTCAATGTTTTGATTTAGAATCCTCAACAGTGAGTTGCTGTTATCAAGTGTGGATTAGCAGCAGGTAGATTATCAGTGGATTATTAAGTGTGGATTATCAGCAGGTAAATCCTGGTCAATGCCCCACAGATTTTCCTTTCTTCGACAGGTTTTATTTGCCATGCAAGTTTATCAAATGAGATCACTCCAAAGGTTTACTTGCAAGAGAGCATTCTGGTTACACAGGCATCTCTTATGCGACTTCTCATCTTACATGTTATAAGTTTCTAAAGAGACTTGGAAAACTGGTCATAAATAAGCAAGATTAAGCAACTAGAATCTTCATGTCTCTGACCAAAAAAGCAAGTTTGAAAGCTGATGTTTGTGCTGCTGTAGCACAACTTGACTGTCATAAAGAACTATAGCAGAGAGAAAAGATCAACTTAATTCTAGTTAATAATAATTACCGTATTGACAATTATTCACAGAAGGCGAGGTGAATATCGTGTTTAATAAAAACCGATAGAAAGGTAAGGTTTTTATTCACCGAGCCTGAGGTGAATAATTTGTTTTGGTACAATAATAATAATATTATTACATAGGCGATCATCTTGAAAATATGCATTTTCTTTAAAACAAGTAATTTCTTTGTAGGCCACTTCAACAAAATGGCTTGAGGAGAAATTACTGCATAATAATCACCACAAGTGCAACTAATCAGTGCAGAGAATTTTCAATAATCACCTAGGTAATTATACTAACAATATCATTATTTGTTGTTGTTGTTGTTGAAAATTTGGAACTTACAGTATGGTGAGAGGTCTACAAATATATCATAGTTATTCGGTTATAAGGCGCACAGTTTCTTCAAGAAAAATCTGTCTTTGGGTGGCAAGTTAGTGCTAAAATTGGGGTGCGTCTTATAGCCAAGTATTTTCCTGCAACAAAATCTTACGATCACAATTTGAGAAGAACTTGCAGTTTAAACAACACAAGAAAGGACACTAGTTGTCTATTAAAAAAGAATAGTGCTTTTAGAGACCTTTAGAACACTAAACGACTTCAAGAGAAAAGCAAACAAACGGAAAGTTGCATACATGCTCAAAAGCACGTGCTCAGTAACGTGATACCCACGACAACAATACAATCATTCGAACCTTGTTTCGAATTCCGAGAATCGTGTTTGTCGCTCACATGAAAAGTTTCTTCTCCGATTAAACAGTGTGGAGATAAAACATACCTTAGTTCATCCAGCCTTTCTTGTGCACTGAAATTTGCATCCTTGGTGGCATGTTGATATTCATTTCAGGTGTGAACTTTTAGCTTTTGTTTTTACGTATATCATTAAATGCGTGACTTTTTCACTTTGTTTACGTTAACAAAAAGAGTTCGCATGCCAATTGTGTGACGATAATAATTCTCAAATTCATCACATCCTTTTGATAATTCTCAATTTTTTGGTGCATCTTAATTATAACCGAGTATTTTCGTGTAATTTTCAGTTTGAGAACTTAGCTTGATTAAATTGCTAAGTTTAGGGTGCGTCTTATAACCGAGTGCGCCTTATAACCGAATAACTATGGTAATAATGATTATTAACATTATTATTAAGAATCATTTTAAGTTATTCATTTTTTATTTTAACAACTTTACCAATTTCCAAAAGTCTATCAGCTGGTCTGTTGCTCTTCCATTCCTCATATTTTTCAGATTCTTGAACTTGAAGCTTTCTCTCATAAAAGCAAAGCTTGACCACACTCTATGTTTAGTATAAAAAGAAAACCATGTAAACCCTTCCATAAGGGTGGCAATGGCTGGCTAAAAAAAAATAATTAGTTTCATAAAGATACCTTGACACACTGACCCTTGAACTTTAGTGCTTCAGCTGGAAGACATGTCAGTTCTATAAGATAGGACTGTCCTGTTCAAATAAAGCAACATTTGAAATTCTAGGTCATAAAAACTAGTTTTTTTTTCCATATTAATCTTGAATTTATTGTTATAGACAAAAAGAAAGAAAAATAAATGTTAAAAGATCACCTTGGTTAAGGTATGTCAGCGAATCTTCCTCAAGTTTTTTGGTTGGGGATGTTGGAGCTCGAAGAATGTGAAAGAACCCACATTGAGGACTGCAAACATTGAACAAAAAAGTTAGCCATCTGTCAGTATCAGATTTACTGTCCCTGACTTGGAAGTTGGTGATCAGATCTCATCAAAAACAAATGACTCCAAGTTTATTCAATAACCCAAGATACACAAGACTGTAAGTGAGGTACACTGACAGCACTGTTCAAAGAAATGTATTTGTCAACAATGACTGAATCATGAAAGAACATGCAAGGCATTAAAGAGATTTGTGAATTACAAGAGTAAAATGAAATTACTTCGCTTAAGAAAAGGAAATCTAATAAAGACCTCTAGAGACTACATAATACTTCTGGAGAAGGAATATTCAAAGTGTCCGGCAGCTACAGTACATGCCTCCTGTTTGCTGTGCTTCCAACTGATGACATTAATGGTGACTTAGACACAGCCACTCCTTCTTTTGCTGTCTGTACAGGAGACCTCATGGCTGATGTAGAGGCAACCTCCACGGCAACACTACAACAAAGCCAGCAACATTAATTTGATTGTATATTTGACAAACAAAGACTCAATCCAAGACAATTTGTTATTGATTGTTCAACTTAAGACTGAAGTCAAGACTATGGTAAATTGGTACTTACTCTGACAGCGAAGAGGATTCTAGATCAACTGTGTCCATAGTCTGAAACACTAAGGAAGGCTCTTCCTTGAAAATTGGCAAGTTTAAAACATCGCTTTGAAGAAAAGAGTTACAGTTTTCATCAACGCATGTATTTATCAGTTACAATTCAGAAGTGTATATCAAGAGGGGGAACACTGGGCCTATTAAAAAAAAAGCCGCAAAACCACAACAATAATATTATTCTTTTCCAGAATCCAAAAAAAGGATAAAAAGAAGAAAGCTCTAATTAAGTATTAAAAATGAACAAACCTACCCCAGAATATCTTCTGTAATAATTATTATCTTTTCACTAACACTATACTGCTGATTGTAAGTTGATAAATCTTGAGGGGAAATATTTCTCTGTCCAAACCAAATACAACTATTACAGTGTACCTGAAATTAAGTTCTTTTCTAAAGCAGGGCTTGTTTGTGGAACAACTTTCCCCAAGATTTAAAAACACTGACTCTAATGGGCATCTGACATATTAGATTCCCACTTTTAGCTTAACTGATGATTCTCTGTGATTAAAGAAACTTTTATATCATATTGCATTTTACAACTGCATTACAAATAAAATCAGTAAGCTGAATACCTGCACATACCAAAAAGATGCTACAAACCAAGGACCCAAATGCCCATAAAAACCTAAAAACGACAACAGATGACAAAACCGAAAAACCCGACTACTTTGGACGAAAAAACCAAAACTAAGAAAATATCTGAGACCACAAAATCACAAGTCCCAATGCTCCTCTCTATACAAGTAATCAGCACATGAAGTTTGCACGATAGATAATAATAATAATAATAATAATAATAATAATAATAATAATAATAATAATTTGTGAACTTATTGTGCGCAGCTTAACATAAGAATGATCAGCTGCGCATTACAACTGCATTACTTTACAAGAATTTAACAAAAGATAATGCATATAAAAAATAAAAGAGTATATATGCAGGCAAGTAAGAATTGAATATAAAATTGCTCACCACTATTAAGTCCTAAAAAGATAAGTCTTAATATGAGCCTTAAAACTGTTCACATTAGTAATCTCACGAAGTTTTTTTGGAAGAGATGGTCATTTGTTACCTGTCATCACCCAAATGAGTTAAAATCTCTTAAGTGAGTAGGACACAAAATTAATGATGGGTGCTATTTTCCTATTTCTATGGCAGAAGTCATGTTAATGATAACAATAATAATAATAATAATAATAATAATAATAATAATAATAATAATAATGATAATAATAATAATAGTTAACACCTTGACCACGGCCGAACAAGAATTGTTTGAACGATCATCACAGTTATTCACATTAGTGAACACAAGCCAGGGTGATTATTCCAACCGTGCAATAGATACGCGAATCAAACAAAAGCCGACTCAAGGGTGATCCCGGTTGATGTACCTGAAAGGTTTAAGTCAGGGGAGACGGTCATCGAAAGCCCGGAGGAAGATACAGCCCTCCCATCTAGCTGAGAGGACCTTTCTTGCCATCTCTTTTCCTTTACTTCAGTTTTCTGCCGCTCGAGTGCAACCTTTTTGAAGTGCCTCTTGGTATTATCGCTGGGTACATCTGCTCCATCTGTATTGTCACGACACTTGGGGCGCGGAAAACTCAGGTCAAGGGTGATCTCCAATTCCTCTGCAAAGGTCTTAGCCTCTTTGACGAGCGACTGATGACCTTGATGTGCTGCATTCTCTTCAAACGCCTGTACCAAGCTCATGGTGGAGTCCTCATTACTGTACAGCTTAATGGCCGACTTGATCTTAGTCATTTTGTACTCTTCCTCTATTGATCTCATTCCACGTCCTCCCAGAGCCGTTGAAAGATAGACAATCGCTTTCAGCCCTAGTGGGTGCTTGCCACCACTCTCACACATGATCTTCCGTTCCTGCCTATCGATGTTGCGCAAGTCTGTCAGACACCAGTGTTGGGACCACATAAGGTACGACATCACTGGCATGGCAAGCTGATTGGACGCTTGAACTCTGTTGATGTCTGACAGTGGGCTCGACCAGATGACTGAAAGTCTCTGCAGGTAGGTCTGAGTAGCATGTTGCAGAGCCAGCTTCTCTTCTTGGAGTAGCCGTTCCGGTGCTCCTATGAACCGGTAGATAACCAGCTGAACCAGCGGGGATGCTTCGCTTGGCTGAAGAAT
>OX421451.1:45913015-45915515 GCA_949126865.1 Montipora capitata | reverse complement strand
AAGCATAACAGCTCTTATTTTACTGGGAAAATGGCCTTGATGCAATCATAAACACAGGCACAAAGATCATTTTTTGAAATTTTCTTGTGCTTGTACTCACATTAGCCTTACATACATGCCATGTTAAAAAATGAGACACAGCATTAGCACAAGGCCACGTGGCCAATTAAAACCCTTGCTCCAGATTCACCGCATCTAAGCATTAAAATTTGTAGCAAAATGGCATGTTCTTATCTATGCTTATGCCGATGTTAGTTTTCACTTTGCATGTAAGGTCATATCATATCATATCATATATCTTTCTTTCTTTACCCACGGATTTTAGAGTAGCTTGGTGTAGCTAATATCTCCAAGCATTTATCCTCCCAACCATGATACACCACAGAAGACAGACCACAACACCGGGAACTACATGCCCTACTCTTTGCGACAAGTGTGTGGGTTCTTTTACGTCCCACAGGATTATGAACATTGAAGGGTCATGAGACGGGACCTCTGGCTTATCGTCCTTATCCGAGAGGTGCCCTTGTGCTTACATCATTAGTGAAACCAGGCTTAACTTTTCGCATCCTGTGTTTTAAATCACAAGTTCCCATACAATATATTATTATTGGTGTAGATTTGGGTTGGGATGTAGGATTGTCTTCGTCCTCTTGGTATGACACAAATAATGTTATTTAAGCTGGCTTTCCACTGAGAACTCATGGCCATTGTATGAAAATGTTTGCTTAGAAATGATCATTAACATTGTACCATTTAACTGGCTTTAATGCTGTCTTTTTTTCTTAAATGTAGGATACTGCAGGTCAGGAGAGATTTCGTACATTAACTCCCAGTTATTACAGAGGCGCTCAAGGTGTTATTCTAGGTACATCGTTAGAAGTATAATTATTCTTGATTAAGTTAATTTATGTTTTGAAATTATCTTCATTATTTTTACCCATTGAAGGCTTCTGAAAGTATTGACCCATCAAGGCAGTACCTTGTCTTTGGCTCACATTGTGACTGCTATATATGCCAAGGACATATACGTGTATCATCTACTCTCCAGTTGGTCACATAAGAATTATTTGGTCGCTCAGAAGGGAATGGGAAGTACAATAAAGTCTGCTGACCAAAATACAGACTGTGACTTACATTTCATGACTGCATTACACAAGACGTCTTTTTTTGTTTTTCTTCAACTCTACCACTTCATCATGGGTGCTGAGCTTTTACCAAGGTGTTCTTTGCCATGGCAACTTTGGAGCCTACCCAATTCCAGCCTAGGAAAAATTAACAAATCGAAAGTGGTTTAGCGTTGTCTGTACTCTTATCGACAACAATATTTGTCATCACAGTGGTCCTGATTGGCTATTACATTGCGTGACAAAATGACACGAGCATGACGCATACGGTGTCATCTAGGCTCTCATCGACAACAGCAAATTAGCGAATCATATTGCGAGATTACAAGCAATTGTGGTAAAAAAGTGTCCTGTTGCGCAAACAAAGAGGGATAGTTGTGAAAAGGTGATGCAGTAAAGATATGTAGGTAAATACTTTCAGCTGATAGTTACAGAGAAAGACATGGGACTTGGATACCAATGCATCAATCTTCTATTTTTTTTTCCTTTTGTAAACATTTTGCGTGTGAAAAATAATTTGTTAGTTTGTCTTAGCCCTTATTTGAATTTTAATGTTTTTTAGAATGCTGCTGAAGGACAGCTTACAAAGTTTTCTTTTCATTTGGTAGTTTATGATACAAGTAGCAGGGAAACATTTGATAAACTGGAGGAATGGCTAAATGAAGTGGAAATGTACTCAACAAAAAAGGACATAATAAAAATGTTAGTTGGCAACAAAATAGATAAGGTATGTCAAATTTTGTTGTCATAATATATAGAGGATATTACATGGTGGCAAGAAGATATGAATTTTAAAGTGGCAAGAACATCGAACGAGTGAGAAATTGTTCTTGCCATGACTGATGAGAACATAAAATTCATATCTTCGAGCTAACATGTAATTTTCTTTTTTATTAAATAGGCAGGAGTGTTTTTCACCGAGTATAAACTTTATCGCAAATTCTTGCAGCTCGGCAGCAGAACTTTCTTCAATTTTCACATTTCTTCTTCACTTGCAAGGAACTCCTTGAATAATTTTAATATTAATGAAGTTTTATTCTTCTGTTAGCATTTTCTTATTTCTCACGGAAGGATTTTACGTCAGCTTCAGAGAACTTCATGAATCTTTGCAAAGGCAGGAAATGGCGTCATCAATATACTCACTAGTGAGGATATGGAAAATATGCCACTCAGGTCCCGGATGTAGTTCCTTATGAATTTTATGAGAGTTGTATTTTCCAGTAAAACACTCCTGTCTAATATATAATAAATATGTATATGATAAGTTAATTTTTGTTTGTAGTTAATTATATTATTCCGATGAAGTAAATGAACACTGTTGATAGCATTGCTTTGCATTGTGTTTTCAACAACCCGAGTCCATGCACCTTTAA
>OX421451.1:45893015-45910515 GCA_949126865.1 Montipora capitata | reverse complement strand
TAATTCCTGTCATTGTCATTGCAATTCCTTTACTTTTTGTACTATAGCACACCTTATTTTAGTGTTAGGTAAAATGTCGGGCAAACTCTAGTGTCATGTTTTCTCGGTGCTGTAAAGGGGAACATAATTTATCTTTACTTTTTATCTCTCAAACTTTTGCCTACTCTTTAAAACAGTTTTTTCTTTACGGAACACACTGATAGATTTTTTTTTTGCAATTGAGCTCTCATAACTGGGAATTATGAATCTCCCGTGCTACACTCTCGATCAATCAGAGGGAAGATGGAAGCCAGGTTTGATCGGATTTGGAAATTTGTGTTTTATCTTTTACTAAGCGTAATGATCGGAAGAAAAGATCTCGTGCAAAATTTTCATCCAATCGTGCAAACGAGAAAACAATTGCTTTTTGCTCGTTGGCGTTCTCCCGCGCAAAGCACACGTGGTTTTTCTTGATTCGCTTATTCCATTGTCCTCGTTTGTTGTCATTAGCTGAAAATAACAGGTTTGGTTCCGTTTTTGGGCACTCAAATGAAAACTGCTGTATCGCGTGCAAATCAAAGTACACAATGCTCACTGAAAATGTTATGGTGCTGCTTGGTCGATGTAACAAAGTAGTGCTTTTTTCTGTAACGCAAATGCGCCAAAATTTTAACAATTGTGATGAAATTTGTCAAGAATTCTTTGTCAAATAACTCAATAAATAAATAAATAAATAAATAAAAATGAAGTATTCTTAGGTTAATCAAGAGTTTTTATATTCACGCTTAAACGGAAATGTTTACAGTTTACACAGTGTCACGTAGTAATGTTACTGGTGAGCAAAACGAGGGTGAGAACGGCCAGACTCGAGGTCTTATTAAGTAACCTCATTGCAACTCAAAGGGTATATTTTATTTAACACACATCTAAACAGACGCACTTAAATCAATTTGAACAGTTGATAAATTTGATCGATATACAACTGTACGGTATCCACTTCGCCCGTCGGACAAATAGCCCCGGCCAAATAGCCCCCACTTTCTGGACCATTAGCTCCCAGTAACAAAAAAACAAATTTACCGTAAGTAAAGAGTGATTTTTGTCATCGATGGCTTCACAATGAACGACCTCATATTCTTTACCAGGATTCGATGCTTCGTCCTTGCTAACAGTTATGCGGAGACTGTGGACGTTGAAGCGCGGACAAGTAGGCGAAATTCCTTCCCCTTCTATTGCTTCGGAAATCTTAGTATTGTCTTCAGTCGAAAGTAAATTTTATAACTCGGCTACAGACTGTCATTCTTAAGTCACTATATCAACGAGAATAAACCTCTCCACTCCATTTTCTTTGACTGAATAAAGTGGCGTCTGTTGACACGCCCGAACATCAAGCAACGGCGTGGCCTATGATTTAATACTCCCAAGGTGGAAAATGCGAGAAAGCCGCGTCTTACTCCACGCAGAGGAAAGGAAAACAAGGAACAACTGGAAGAGAAAATGAAAGCAGTTGGAAAAGAGAGACAAGAGCATAGATGGTGAAAAGCAGGCAAAAGTTGCTGTTGAAATGGAACGGGTAAATCAGGTTCAGACAAAGAGTGAACTAATTTAAAAAACAGAAAAGCAAGCTGGTTAAAGAAAAGCAGGAGCAAAACATGTACCTACATATCGAGAATAAGGAAGCCCAGATTTAAGCCCTAACTGATCTGCTGCATGCAAAGGATCAGCGCATAAAAAAATGCACCTTAAGTTGCGGAAATTGAGTGCCGAAATTGCATGCAGAAGGAACAAAAGAAGGAAGCGGTGATCAAAGACAATTTAGAATCTCATCGGAAAGCTCAGACAGAGCGATGGCTGGCTCGTGAAAGGCATGCACGAGAGATATTAGCTGCTTTGCAAGAGAGCACTGAGAAGCAGTCCAAGTTGACAGAGGAAAACTTGGAGGTGAAGATGGCAACAACAGAAGAAAAGCGCCAGGCATTGATCCATACACTTCAGGAGCGACTGCGAATAAGGTCAGGAGAGACCAAACAAGCAAGGCAGCTGGTAGAGGCACTTGTAGAAGAGGCAAAGAAAACCTAGGAAGAGTAGCTGAGACAGAAACTGGAACAGTTTGAGGAGAACAGAAAAAAAGAGTTAAGGAAGATTGTAGAGAAGGTTGAGGCTCAAAACCAGGATGTGGAAACCCTGTATCTACATTTCAAGACAAAGAGGGAAGCAACTGAAGTTCCATCTAAAAAAGCTTATTGTTGCTTATGCTCATTGTTATGTAAGGTCACAAAATAACGTTAACATTAACTTTTGTTGACATTTCGTGTGTAAGGTGAATTTTCAAAGGATCACTCTGATATATTTCTTTTTGTAATGAAAGATTAAAAGTTTGCTGAAGTAAAAGGATTTGATAATGTTTTGCTCAGAAATTTGTGTTGAAATAAATTTAGTTGTTGAACCATCAGTGGTAACGATCGTATCCATCATGTAAAGTCTGTAAAATCATCTGCACTCTGACTTACAACAGTAAAGAAGGAATCTTGAATTGAAAATTCAGGTAATTGACTTCACATCATTGTAAAATTGCTCGGTAAACTTGGTAGTAAACTGATGCACCAAGTTGAGAACAGGTATAAGCATTTGAACCCAGACTTCTGAGTTTGCTCCGCGCGTTTTCGCATCATTCGAAAATCAACCCAAAAGTAGTCATGTTTGCACGAGTTTCTGCGAACACGGCGTTGATTTTATAATATTAATTTTCTCCATGGAGCTATGTTGAGGATGGTTATCTTACCCGCCTTCGTCAGTTGCTGAGGTGGTTTGTGCTCGCGTGGGTATGCCGTTCGCGAGCTGGATTGTGACCAAACTGCTCAGATATTTTGATTTTCGCACATTGTAGCCTTAGTTTTACAAAACGACGAGTGCTAACTGAACATGCTTTTTTTAAACAAATGTTATATTCCCTCGTTAGCGGTTAGTGTGTGTTAACTGACCGCGGGTATTGAGTAAGTCGCGAGGTTGAGATAAATAAGAGATTGAACAATCAATTGAACAGTTCATTCCCATTAATTAAAACCCTTTCCATCACTCCAAACAAAAGAAAGGGCGTACCTCCTACGAAACACGAATGCATACTATTGTTTATAAAAAAACAAACCCTAACACAATTCAATCACAGTCAAGATGAATTAATGTGATCCGGAGCCGGGTATACAAGGAAGGAACACAACTTCATTAACGAACATCAACCTAGCGAAAAAGGAACAATCCTCGTATCTAAACAAGCGAACCGCTAATCGTCCAGAAAGTGGGGGCGATAGTCAAAACTTTCCCTATCGCATAATCCCCAAAGTTTATGTTCAGAGCACCTGTCGTACCAACGAAGCGTCATGTACTAATATCTGACTTTGCATGAAATGGGTGGACTCAAGTTGCTAGACATTAACTCGATGATTAGTGCAAAACGTGTAACATGTTTAAAGAAATTTTTGGAAGATTACCAAAGTACTAGGCAAGTTTCTTTCACCAGTTGTTGGACGCTTTGTTTTACATTGTAATTTTCACACCTTGAATTAAAAATCAGCTAACCGAGGAATGTTTTGATGCGTGCATGGTCTGATTTAAACGGGAAAAGGCCTAGTTGTTATCGAGAAATTATCGCTGAGGTCATATGGAATAACCAATTTCTTTGTTATGACAAAAAAATCAATGTACAGAAGGGACATAGTAAATTTAGGTTTTGTAAAAATAGGAGATTTAATTTCGGCAAACATTTTCTTTCCGGTTGGGTTAGCCCCACCTGTAAATCCCGAACAAAGATTTTTCCTCATGAGTATTGTCAATTCGATTCCTGCAGAATGGCGTTCTGTTCTGAAAGCTCCAACTGAGGTGACAGTTCGGGTTTCAACCGCTCAATATGGAAGCTCTCCTTGATTTTGAGTTGATAGAAAGAAGTAGCATTATCAAAATCAAGGAGAGCTTCCATATTTAGCGGTTGAAACCCGAACTCAACAAACAAGTTGATCATGTCAGTTTAGCATTACACTTTCAAACTTTTACCGTTATGTCAGTTGTGTTCTCTATAATATTGTTGGTTCGTTTGAATTTTACCTACTTGTAACGAACATTTAATCTACAAAGAATCATTGTATTGATAGTTATATATATACATACGAATTATCTTGTAAAAATTTTAATGTTACACTCACTATGGCTGAAGATGATGTTTGAAACATCGAAACATGTTCGGAAAATTCAGAAGTGTGGTTGTATTTTTTAAAATATTAGTAACACTTGTGCTATCCAGACCATTTGAACAAGTATTTGAGCTTCAGCTTTCTATACCGGTACTCCCTTCCATTCATCCTGCAATCAACGATCTGCTACCCTCGTCGTAGCTGTTTCTGTGCAATCATTACATAAATTATCCTAGATGTGTAACGTGTTCCAATCCACTTTCGCTTCCTGTCCGTGAATCAAATGTGGAATTCTAATATTAAACACGAATGATATGCAATATTAAATATGATCCACCTACCCGGCGTACCCCCTACTCCCTCCCACGCGCTGTTGTTCCCATAGCAGCCATTAAAGTTGAAACATCAGTTGGGTCCAGTTGCAAATGTCAGTGAGTTCTTTAGTGGATAAAGTTGGTTGAGCAAACATCTTACACAACACACGGGCTTTTAAACATGATGAGAGGGCTAATATTCTATTCTATTACTCTACACAGATTTCAACTTTACTTGACATTCGTTTAGTTTTGGACATAACCTAGTCAATCTAGTTGTATCGGATTGGTAAATCATTGATTTTGAGGGATCCCGTAGTTTTATCGGTTTTTTGGAGGTAACTGTATTAGGATGTCTGCATAACTTTTCAATCGACGGTATCGAAAAAGCCAAAACGATTTCATTGTTCTTCAGCCGTCAGTGTTCGCGTGATGGTAGCTGAGTGGATTTCGTGTCTTGTGAAAGGGTAAGTTAAAGCAAATAGCTTTACGTTGGTAATTTCCATGCATTCCAACTAAATTCCATCGGTTGCATTAATTGAGCAGTCGCGTTTTCAGAGGTGGTGCGTTTGTTAGAGGAAGATAATGGCAAAACGAAACCTTTAACAGGGACCCAATTTAGACGCTTAAATGAATTCCAGTGTCGTGTAATAATCCCTGTATTGCAAAACTGAAAGGAAACTACATGAAGTTTACGTGAATTCTTATATTTCATTGCTGAATTGCTTGAAGGTTCGGATTAAAGCTCATGCTTGAAAGATTCATAACAAATAAATTCTACTGAACTATAACGTAAAGGATCAGCGTAATTAAGAAACTTTTTGGAAAAACGTCATGTTTACACCCCCGTTAACTTAACTCGTTGTTCCTTAACGAATACATTGTTGATTCTACAGTTGTGGAACATTGTTGGCTCGATGGGTAAATATCAATCTTAATTTGAAGTAGTGGTTGCCACATGACAGATTTGCTGTTGGGTCACCTCGTGAATACTCTAGAATGTGCCTTCTTATGAAGCGCGTGTCTGCAAACGTTTTTTATTTAATTAACAGTCTTTTCTGCTGAAAAGATTAATTTAACGTTGCACCAGCTATTCAGTATCATGCTAAAAATACACATGAACAAAAACAGACCTCAATATTTATGTCATAGTGTGGTTAAGGACCCTTGAATGCTGTCAACTTACCCTTGAATAATGATGCGTGACAGGTATTTTATTTGCGTACAAGTAATTAGTGTAATTTGGTCAAAAAACACGCCGTACATGCAATCTGTTTTTTCTGGACTTTTCTGATAAGAAAACTGAAGGAAACATTTCCATATGCTTTGAATAAAAGCTCAGTGACTTGAAAGGCTCGTAATATTTATCAGCGAACGGAAACTTAGGAATAGAGATGTTCATTATAGCCGAGGGAAGGTCCGGGGGGAAGGTGAATAAAGCAATTCGACTAACTCAATGTTGTACCCGATTCAAATCTCTCAGGGTTAAGATTCTTTATGTATTGCATTTGCATGGTAATATAGCATTCACATTTTCATTACAATACTTCTATTTTGAAATCGATCACTGGTGATCCTTGCAATCTGATTGGCTCTCAGCAGTGCGATGTATTCCCAAATCGCAATTTTTTTTGCTCTAAATCACACCATTTAAACCAGCCAATGAGAAAGGAACACATAAACAAAACAACCAATCATATTTCAAGGCTTGTTTAAGGTAACCAATCAAATTGCAGGAAAATGAAAACCAAGAAATGCATTTTGTGGCGAATTTTGCAACTTTTGTTCACAACTGGATCAATAAAATATTGGTACTGACTAAAATCCTGCATTTTTGTCGTTTGGCTGAGGTAACGCTCGTTATTCCTGAAAAATTGTCGAATTCGCACTCTTCACGTTTTGAATGTAAGGAAATTTGTAGGCTTTGTGAGGAGTGAAAACAGGTAGCACAAGCTCAATATATGAGTATCTGTACTGTACTATAAAATCCAAGAGTACAAATAAGGAATTGTATGAAGAAAACGGTTTTTCTCAAAATTCAAAAAATGTTTACGATTTAAAATAAAAAAAATAGCTTACCTTGCTTCACTCTTGTGTTTCTTTGTCTCTGGTACGGTTTCTGGGTCGATTAAGAGCGATTTACGTGGTTTTTGGTTCCTCCTCTTTCCCTATAAATATTTTTTTCCAAGTTTGGGCACCGAGAGGAACTGCCGAACGGAATCACAGAAGAAAAGGGCCATAAATTCTGAATGGTGACCAATAGTGAGTCTTATCGCGGGTCCGGCGCTAAGCTGTCTTCCAACGGTTTCGGTAACGCGGGTTGTGAATAAAGCCGAATTCGATGGCTTTCGAAGTTAATGTTTGCAGAGTTTGGCAGCCCTTAAATCCTTCTCAGTGTACAAGCGGCTCGAATGAAGAAGACGAACGGACAGCAAAGGTATGGGATGGCGCAGAGTGCACTCGCCTCCCACCAATGTGGCCCGGGTTCGATTCCCATACTCGGCGTCATATGTGGGTTGAGTTTGTTGGTTCTCTACTCTGCACTGAGAGATTTTTCTCCGGGTACTCCGGTTTCCCCTCTCCTCAAAAACCAACATTTGACTTGATTTGTGTTAATTGTTAATTTCAATTTACAGTGTCCCCAATTAGTGCTTCAGCGCTAGAACGACTGGACACTTAAATAAAGTTCCTTTCCTTTTTTCCCCGTGATCTACGTGGAATTTCGAGGCGACCGAAGCCTTGGGAGCGAATTTATGGCCCTAAAGATTATTTCCTCTTGCATAATATAGTGCAGTACAGATACTCATATATCGAGCTTGGGCTACCAATGGAGTGACCACAATTATTCTATCTCAGATCTGTCAACAGAACTGAGGAAGATATGGACATCATTTATTCCAGACTGAAGGTATTTTTGATCGCAATTGTAAAGATGCGTTCTTAGTTTCTTACTATAGATAATTTACTATTGCTGAGCAGGTGAAGAGCGAAGCAAACATGTTTTCCTAATCCTGTTCCTCCTAATGATTTTCTCCTTTGCATGATAATGGGATGCGCGCTATGCCGGTATGGTAAAAGTCGCAAAATATCCTCAACGTATGTTGTCTGCAAAAAATGGCGGTGAGAAACGGCACAAAGTGTCCTTCCAACTGTAGTCTGTTTCAAGTTGGCCTACGCAGTAACCCTGACTCTAACCAAATAAACGATGAACCCTAACCCTAAACTCTAACCCTAAACTCTAACCCTAACTAACCCAACCCCGTTGAAGTCCTGAATTTTTCAGGCTACTCTACGCAATTGCTAAAACTTCGTTCATAACTGCGAGGGTCATAGCTTTACTTGACCTAACCAAATAATAACCGTTCTAAGCAGTCCATGAGTAATTGATGTAACTCTGTGTTGACTGTCTACCACAACGTGCTTACATCTCATTATGCTATTAATTGCAATCCTTGACCCGAACGTATCTGCACTGCAGGACTAGGTTTATTTTGTAAGCCTTTTCACTTTTCAACGCGTCTCAGTTATTTTTCTTTCAGGACCTGAAAGGTTTTGAGCGATTTCATTCATTAGTTCTTCGGCAACTTTGTCACTATGGGTATTATCAAGAGCTGGAGGAGGGAATAACATGTAAGGAATACTACTTGATCATTGTTATTGTATGGCTGAGCTGAATGGGACTAAAATAGTTCCTCGTGACTCAAGGGCGTAGCTAGGGGGGTCCTGGGGTGCCCGTGAACCTCCCCCACCCCCCTTTGTAAGCCTTTTTTTACGCAAACAACCTACAATATTCAGGTGGCGAAAAAGCGAGTACCCTCTGTTTGACACAGTGTGACCCCCCCTTTGAAAAATCCTGGCTACGCCCATGCGTGTTAACCTTCAAGGGGGGTCTTCAAGGCTAAAACGTTTGCATGTCGGAAAATCATTACATGAGCTTGGCTTAACAATGGAATACCGAGTTAAGGGCTCTATAAATGCTGGTTTAACAATGTGTTCGACGATTGAGGAGCGACTTGTCAAAGAACACGGTAGAGAGTTAGAGTTACGCTTAGGTACGCAGGAAATTTTGCAATGTTATTCTAAAGGAAATCTTCATGCCACCGATCTCCTTGATTTTTAGTATTTCGCCAGGGTGATATTGGATGTTACTGGTATGCAGTGTTATCTGGAACAGTGGATGTCATTGCATCTGGAACAGGAAAACTCGAGGTTTGTTTTATTTGTGACACCTTTTTATGTCACCAAAGGGAGTTAGTCACGCGTGCCCCTCGACGGTTTTTTCATTTTTGGGTGGACGTCAATCAGATGTTTCCTTTAGAAAATAGTCCTGTTCACTTGGCGGCAGTCGAATTTATCATGGAAACATTTGATTTAAGTCGTTGAGGGGCGCGTGTGACTGGTAATCACTGTCATTAAAAACATGAAGGCTAACGCAGATAATGAGTCTCATGCAGATATTGAGTATTACAGGTTAAATAAAATATGTTATGTGCCGGCCTGGAGGTCCGTATTGGGAAAAACTGTGCCAGAGGTTTCGAGTGCGGCCTTCCGGCCTTGGGCCATTTTCGAGACCGAGAGCACAGTTTTTCCCAATACGGACCGACCTATGCCGGCAAATAATGTATTTATTTTTTCTACGGGATTGCTGTGTAAGGGCCTAAAATGTCCGTTACTTGACAGAACTGATGTTAACGAAAAAGGAGCGCACGGCTTGAAATAAAGTTGAGTAATGAGCTTCAAATCATTCAAAATCAGTGGAATTTTTATCACGTTCTCTCGAAAATGGTTCAAAAGTTAATCTTTATAAAACTATCGATTTGAAAAGTTTCAAGGAAACTGACAAGAGAAAAGTATCGGAATGATCGCTGATTATCGCGACGGGTTTCCTTTATTTAGCCGGCCGCGATGATAGCTCTCGTTATCGGAATCCATAATTGTTTGACTCTGTCTAAAATATTTACATTTTACGTTGTTTACCACACTTTTACGCTGTTACAAAAAAAGCTTGAAAAGTAGCCTAAGTTGGATATTTCGGAGCGGTCCGTACTCGGGGTCCGGATGGAAAAGAGAGCGCGATTAGCCAATCAGATTCAAGGATTTAGGATTCCTGGCCGCTGAGAATCTGGAGAAAAAAAATCATCATGCATATTAAGGCTGACTACGTTTTTACTCTGCCTTTTCTTAAGTGTAAATAACTCTCGTGATCCTGGTATAAATATTCCACAGTGTTTAAATCTTGTTGTTTTCATTCGTACAAACTGATGTACAAGTAATATAAAAAATTGCTTCAATGTTTTCAGGATGCTGAAACCATTTGCAGTCTTGGGCCTGGGAAAGTATTTGGAGAATCTGTGATCGATGACACACCAAGGTATTTGTTACTTGAAGGCATTTAATGCGTACCAGGTAAACAGCAGACCCATGCGTAAATCAAGTTAACCAAAGGTCAGAAAACCAAGGAAAACCAAAAAAATGCTAACCGGTTGGTTTGAGAACAAATTTCGGTGCAGCTGGGCGCGTCGGTGAGTCCGTGAAGCAGGGAAATAAATTGCATTCAATGAATTGTTAAAACTTAGGGAGATTCAAAAGCTGTTTTAATTAACTCCACTTCAAACATAGGCACGTGATGAAGGATACTTTGCAATCAATTCAGTGAGGAGAGATTCAGAAGATGAAATCTCGCAATTCCATTTGATCGATCCTTTCTGCTGAAAGGTCTCGTTACTAAAAGAATATCACAGCAAGATCCCAAAAGTATACCCTCATATCATATCATCATATATCATATATCTTTATTTACCCTCGGATTTTTAGAGTAGCTTGGTGTAGGGGTAGCTTTGTGTCAATTGCTTCTTGCAAGCGTGCGACGTCAGCGAAAACGTCACCTCAAAATATGACTTTGCAATAACGTAAGCCTTTCGAGATTATTCCATCTCGTTCACGTCGTACAATGCAGACGAACTATCCTAAGAACGTTACACTCTAATCAGTTAATTCTATCCTAAGAATAAATTGGTACAAGCGGTTTTAGAGTAAAAATAGAGAATGAAAGATTGACATTTGTATGTTCGCGTTGTCTTGGTGATTTCATGTCATTGTTATGCAGAGTACCGCAAAAGGTGCTAAAACGTGTGCTGGACGAACAGATGATTATTTTCCTACTTTAACCAATCACATTACTGTTTTGTGGCATTTTCGCCGACGTCGCTGTCGCAGATTTTGAAGTCCCAAATTCTGTTCAATCATACACCAGCAAAAGCCACTCGGCTTCAGAGGCTACACGACTTTTTACAAAACATGGACTCGTAATGCGGGTGTTTACCTTCCAGCAAAAAAAAGCTCAACGAACGAAATGATATATGAAATGAATCATATATTGAACTGCTGATATGAAATCAAGTGAAGCTATGATCCTCGCAGTTAGCCAAAACATGGTCACTCGGTAATTTATATATATATAATTGTTTTCCTGTTTGCTTATCCTTTCTCAATTTTACGGTGGTAATATTTTCACGATTTCCTCCTTAGACATGCAACAGTGGTTACGAGTGAGTTTTGTGAACTTTTGTTGGTCAAGAAGAAAGATTTTAGGGTCATTTGGGAGGTAAGCCATAGATGTTTGAATTTTGGCTTTAAATGCCTGACTTGCTGCAAATGATTAAGATGAACGGTTTGTTCCAGCGGAATAAACAGAACTTCGAACATCTGATGTCAACTCCTTCAGTTACTGCTGAGATGCAAGGTAATGAAAATAATGTGATTTGACTGTCCTCGACCTATCGATGCTAATTTTTTATCCCTTACGCAGAGCGGATTTATTTCATTTCAGACATCAATTTAATCTTAAACAACCGAGAAGCTGCGATTTGACAAATATAGTGGCGACCATAAAATAAATTTGCTTTAGTCAATGGTCTTACTGGGGAAGTAAGATTTAAGCTCAGTCCTGATTCAACCAATAAAAAAAGCCTATTGATGTCATACTGGCATCGCAGGTCATATGGCAAACTTACTTGCCTTACAAGAGTCTTTTTTAAATTTGACACAAAACATTACTTACATTACAAATACTTACACTACATTATTTACGACCACTATATACATACTTAGGGCGCGTTCGATTGACCCTATTCCGGAATAAGAATACGTGGAGTGATGATGAAAACGGTATGTTTGGCGCGTTTCGAAGCAGCAAGGATAATAAAAATATGTTTAAAATAGCATTTTAGCAGATGTGTGACAACTTTAACGTGAATCTCCGTAAAAACGAAGGATTTTTAACTTATATTCCATGTATTCCTATTCAGGAATACGGTCAATCGAACGCACCCCTACTTATGAGCTTAGTTACTTTCCTTCTTTTCTTTTGTTAATGTTCTCAGTGATAATCCAAATATATTAGCTCAAAGGTAACGAAAATTGGGGAGATAGGACTCTGGCTAAAGCATGAACAATTTTAACCTTTCTTGCTCCGTTTTATTTTTTGGCTGTTAGTCAAAAGCGATACTGAGCCACATCCAGGTGCAGCAGACGATTCAGAGCAACATAGCTCTTTGACTGTGGTACGTAAGGCTCTTTTGAATCTTCCATGTTACCTGTATATTTCTAGTGGACGAAACCAACATGTATGGAATATCTCGACGTTACTGACATTAGTGTGTTACTGTGATGCTGTTTTCTAATTTCCAAGGCTATACACCCGAACGCAAGCTCTACTAAGACCGCCAAGACCAGTAATCGAACCCATGCCTCATTGATGAAAAGTGAATGCTCACATCACTGCTCCAATTCTAAGAAGTTGTGTTTTGTAACGTAAAGAAAAAGATGAGGAGCATTAAGAGAAAAAAACCGAGCACGAATGGGAGAGTAGGAACAACTACGCAGCTACGCGATCTTGTTCAGATCTGTTCATAGTGAATTCGGGTCTCTTTTCCGTTTCTATTGAACAGAAAAATAACAACTAAAATTTACATATTATAAGAACCGTTTGCTCTGGGCGCTTTCATCTCTACGACCCTTGTGGTTTCCTGAGTGCGCAGATGGACCTAGTGTAACGTTGTCGTGTCTTTTAAATTATTGCACAGTATCCCAACGAGAATATGTTGGTGGCCGGGATGGTTCTTCGCTACAGAATGATGCTGAATGTGTCACCTAAACTCATATGTGACCGGAAAGTTGAAAAGCGAATCGAGAAGAGATGCTTTATTGGTTCTGAAGCAGTTGACTGGTTGGTGAAAATCACTCCTCTTGTTCACGGCCGGTTCCATGTCATCTCTATGCTACAGGCGTTGCTTGAAGAGGGTATCATAACTAATGGTATGCTCCAATTGGTGTTTTTTCTGATGCCGCTTCCGTCTTGTTTCTCATTCCTAACCCCAGCAAAAAACAAACTAGACTACCACACAGAACAGATCACCACAAAATAAATGATCACATCTCCTCGTTTTAGTCTAATTGAGCGCTTGGCTTATGCGCATATGAACCATTATCCTTCAAGCCGGAAGAATCTGACTAAGGATAGTATTAAAGCTGGGATAAGGTTAACCTTAACCGTTACAATATTTGAGGTCAAACGACTTCGAATACTTCACCGCCAAAACAGTTTTTTTTTCCATCGACAGTGAATAGTTTTGAATGTGAGTTCAAGGACAAGGACATTCTTTATCGGTTTGCGGTCGATGCCTGGGAAAATAACAGGCCTGATGACGAAAAGTACACAGAAGAGGATTTTGATGAGGTGGTGCTCATGCTCAGTAGATCAGGACCTGATGCTCAGTTAAGATTGGCTCTAAGAAAAAGGTCTGGTAAATATGAAAATATTAATAGTAGTATTCACACCTCTTATGACTATTTCTACTCTCATTGCCATCTCTAGTAATGCTTTCCTTGTAACTTCAATGGACCGTGCGCCATTTTATTCCCAACTATAACAGTGCACAAAATGTTATCCCCGGTTAGAAAAAGAATTTTACTGTATGACACCTTTTCCTGGGCAATGTCCTTGTTGACGGAATGTGTACTGAAAAAATGATATTTGCAATTTAAAAGTTATAACTCATTAACTGAAATTGTTACTCTCGCCATTTCTGAAGATCGCCATCATCAGTCCTCGAGAAGGATGTGTTTTTATAAATCCTCTTTAGTAAGGTGGTGCGAGTCCTCCATACGTTTTACTGCACGCTGAAACCGCGAACCCAGGCCTTAACCCTCTTTTCCTCCCTTATCAACAACCAAGTTGGGAAAGAGAGGGACCCCTTACTTCGAGGTTGAGTTTGAAACAGCGGTTTTTGTAAGCTGATAGTTGAAGAAAGACCTTTACGATGCAGATCCTGCGATAGAAATTCCGATGATTTGGCTTTGATTTATGAGGAACTGTTTCACATCAAGGCCCTGCAACATCTGTCAACGACGGTGAGTGACTCGATCCGTTATAATCTACCTAAAAATTGAACCACTGTTGAAGGTTATTTTGGGGTAGGGGGAGGGGATAACGTGATCGCTTTGAGACCTTGTGCCAATACAATCAAAGATGAATTTTTAAATTTTTGTCTTGCATTTAGAAAAAATGTTGTTATATGACAACTACCCGCAATTACGATTTTTGTTGGAAAGGCATTCAATTGTTTCGCAAATATTTTAGTTGGCGCTATTCGAAAGTTAAGAGAAGGTGACATCTTCATAAAACTGTCTTAGGGAAGGTTACTTCTTGTTCTCATACGTGAAAAAAAGTTTTCTTCTTCTTATTTTTTTTAATCACCTTACAAAATAGTCTTCCCTTTACTTCCAGATTAAAAAAGAACTGTCTAAAGTCATTGTCTTTGAATCCTGTGATAACAAAGGAACTGTGGGTGAGTTACACTAAATTTGTGACTGTCTTCTGACAAATTTGTCTCAATGAAAATAATTATCAACGTAACTATTAATTATCAGTAACAGACTGAGTGTTCCGCTTTTGCTGTTCCTCAGTGATGATGACAGATTTGAACGTAATACGAAAAACATTGGTAAACGAAAGGGGATAATGCTGATAATGAAACGTTTTGTAGCTTTAGTTATTGATTACGGTCTTTGATTGACAGCAACAAAATGGTCCGGCCATGCAACCTCATTTGAAGACGTTTCAACTTCATATTTTTTCCCACTTTGTTTTTATTTAGTTTTTAAGGAAGGAGAAAGAGGAAACTCATGGTATATCATCATGAAGGGCACTGTCAACGTTATTGTTCATGGAAAGGTAATCTGCAAGTCACTCACGACAATCCAAATAATCCCCATACCAACAACAACAATTAATTGTAAATTTTAGCTAAAAATACCATCATACCAAAGTGATCTGATAGTTCATGCACCGTTATTATAGGGTGTGGTATGTCAACTTGATGAAGGGGATGATTTTGGGAAGCTAGCTTTGGTCAACAATGCTGTAAGGTAATAATAGTCTGTCGCTTCAATTTACTTCCTGGTCGGTCCTTTTTCCGATAAAACTTCACTTAATATACTTTCTTGCCTTCTAAGGAAACGAACCAATTAGACGTTGTCTGCTTTTGCAGGACTGCCACAATCGAGACCGCAAAGGACTCCTGCCATTTCTTGAGAATCGGAAAAGGCGACTTTAACAGGATTTTTCAGGTGACGGTCATTTGTTCTAAGGCCTCCCACTAACGAACGACTTGCTTTTTGCTCCTGATGTCAACGTATTAAAGTGAATCAATACAAGGCTGGTAACTATCTCGGAAACCTAACGGTTTATTTAGATGCTAGGCATTTTTTTATTATAAATTACATGTTACTGTCCATTGGACTAAAATTAACTCATGTAACTAAAGTATAATTATAAAGTGATATGTTAATAAAGCTTGTTGTTGTTGTTGTACACCAATCGACTGGCACTGTGAGATTGACAGACTGACAGTCCTCATGATGCAGAGATTGATTTATCTGCCATTTACTTAATTCCATATTTATTAATTTTTAGAATGTCGAGTCCAACACAGTTCGCCTGAAAGAACACGACCGAGATGTGCTTGTCTTAGAGAAGATGAATGGTCGAACTTTATTTGAACAAAATGGGAATCATGCCCCCCAGACGTACGTACACTGTCAATAGTAAAACAATGATATTTATAGCACTACTTTGGCATAAAGCTGTAAGTGTTTGAAAACCCTCCATTCCAGGTACTCTGTGATGGCCGGTACTCCTGCAAAAATGGTGGAATATCTCCTGGAGACAAGAATGGATACAACGCATCCTCTTGATGGTAATTATTGTTACACCTCATCGGTGTTGTGATGTTGAAAAAAACGAGCAGCAATGTTTTTTTGGCCCTCATAAAACTGGATTTCTGACAGCCCCTTAAACTATATTCCTCGAATAACTTGAGAATTATATGTACTTGCGCTAAAACACAATTTTCCCGCTCTAATCTGTCCAAGCAGTTATATATTTAAGTCGTTTATTGCCGGATACAGTTAAATCAGGAGTGTTAGTGAAGAGAAAAAGGAAGAATAAAACCTAAACAATGGATGCAGGAAACCTTGTCCGCGGCACGGTATTATTGACTTGCTCTGATTACTGCACCTATGATGTAACTTAGAGCCTGTCTGCTATGCATTATTTAGTTGCGAACCGAGTCGGCTGGTTACAGAGATCGGACTAACATTGACTCACAATTTAATTTACGTTTTGCAATGCATGTTCGGAGGCAGTGTGGCCCAGTGGTTAGGGCGCTTGCCTTGAGATCCGGAGATCCCGGGTTCAAAACCCGCTCTGACCACTCGTTGAGTTTGATCCTGGTAGTCCCTGGTTCAACTTCCCAGCCGCACTTGTAAATAGCCATCAACTGGTTTGCCTCCAGCCAGTTGGGATTCTTAACAGTTGTTGTTGTTCTGTTCTGTCGTTTCGTTGATTGTGTTTCATTGGCCCTGAAAAGCCCCTATGAGGAGCGGTCAATTAAGTATGTATTTGTATTTTTATAACTGTCGACTTCTTCAGGTACTAACACAACGTTTGGTATTTTGTCATACCGCAGATAACTTTTTAAACGATTTCTTGGTGACATTTCCAATATTTATGACAACAGAATCACTGTGTTATTCACTTCTTTCCAAATATCCTTTTATATATATCCAAACAACTACTTGCGCAGTAAACAATAAGTTGCACTCAGTAACGATTATTTTTCCTCCGTCAAGAACAAATCAGTTAAACCACTACGGGAAATTTCCCTACCATAACTTACTTTTCTCATTCTAAAAGTTGTTTGACAGCTGCGGTTAACAGGGAAGACACGACTCGACTCAAATAACTTTCATTAATTACGGTTTTTGAAAAATTTAGCTTGACATTTGCCTGTGATGGCAAACTCTCCATTTAAGAACCGTCATATTGTGGCTGTTCGATGTGTGAATTTCTACACTGAGCTAGTTCGTCGATATTACGCAAATACATATATTGGTCCTTAACTTTAAATATCTACAGTAGAACAACCTCCTTCATTTGCGGACCAGAAGTAAGTGGATGCACGATAAGAGAACACTCGGACTCGATTAAGAAAAGGTCAGTTCCTGTTTATACCATTGTTCAGTAACTTAAATGTGTTCACTCTAACTTTCGTTGTAGAATACATTCAGTCCAAACACATCCCAGGACAGAATAAAATCTCGGCTCCTTTTTGTTATTTTCAGAGTTGTTCAAGTGACGCAATGTTGGTGCGCTATATCAGGAAATCTTTTTCTTGAAGATAAAACCATTAACATTTTTATCGAGGTCAGTAGCGACAAAGAAATACATCGATATAACATTAGCACCAGATTAGATCAATTAATTATTCATCGACTAAGATGGCGGTTGTGGGAGGCGCGATGGCCTCACGGTTAGAGTGTTCGACCCCGAATCGAGTGGTCCGGGTTCGGGTCCTGGCCGGGGATATTGTGTTGTGTTCTTGGGCAAGACACTTTACTCTCACGGTGCCTCTCTCCACCTAGGTGTATAAATGGGTACCGGCAAAATGCTAGGGGTAACCC
>OX421451.1:45880515-45890515 GCA_949126865.1 Montipora capitata | reverse complement strand
TCTCTTTGATTGTCTCGGAGGAGTAAGGTAACATTGTCGAGAGTGGAGCTCTGTATGCTTAAGCTAGGCCTCATAAAACTCGGCTCATAGTACGAACCCTTTCATTTTATGTCTGTGTCATTTATTAAACGAAAAGCGTCCTGGCTTCTGTGTTTTTGTTTCAGGCGTATTTCCAGTTTTTTGCGCCGACCATTCTTACGCCACTTTAGCTTTGCCTTATAAGGCCACAGCTCAGACCATCGTAAACAGCGCAGAGGAACACATTCGTTTGGGAAATGATTGTCTCCTGTGTGAGGTTAAGTCATCAGGAGGTTTGGAGATAAACCTTTTTTATACCCTGTACCAATCAACAAGCATTGATATTTATTTTCTGTATTAGCGAATAAACAGTCCATGTCTTTTTATTATTTCGACCGATGTGACTAAAAGTGTTTATATGTACTTTGTCTTCGCCTCAAATAGAAAGAATCCCGTTCAACCCAAACGAAATTTGTGTAACGACTGGCTTAAGCGTAAACGGAAGGCTGTTTATTGTGTTAAGGGAACATTTGGATTCACTGGTAAGTTGGAAAGTAGAAACATCCAGGAAGGTTTTGAATTATATTAAGCAAACGTTTAATTAATATTTGCCTCCTCCCATAACCTTATAAAGTATAAGAGTGCGCGCCACTTGGCCGAAAACATTAGTCACACTTGCCTCTGGCTTTCCCATCCCCTGCCCTTAGAAGAAAGCCTAGAGAATTATCCTCGTCCTCTTGGTAGATTCTCTGGTCTCAACTTTCCTGATTTCCTTCTTAGACCCCCATTCCTGAACAAGAAGGTCCGGCGTGTAGTTCTCTGGCATTCTTGGAGACTGTGGGTTCCAAAGAATTGGCGTATTTCATTTCGCAGTATGACTACGAACTTTTTAACGCCGTCAATGTTGTAAGTACCCGCGATCGTCTTGAAGTAATGTTTGATTCCTCAACTATGAACCGGCAGTTACAGCTCACCTTTTGTTCTTTTTTACAGTACGAATTTATTTATTACTTCTTTGGAAAAGAGAATTATAATCAAATTACGGCCAATCTTGACCTGCTTCTCAGAAGATTTAATGAGGTGAGATTTTTAAGATAAATAAGACCACCGTTTAGTTCAGTGTCTCAGGATATTTCGAGCGGATGCATTGGTTTTGCAATGCTTCTCTTGGTGATTGGCTTAAACTGAATCTCGCGCGACATTCTCGGCCAATTCAAGACAATGAGACTCGCTTGAAAGCCTTTTTTTCGCTCTAAAGCTCCTTTATTTCTTTCGAGTTATGTTTGCCTCATTCATAGTTACCTGCGTCTCTTGTGCTTGGTCAAAGTAAACGCTTTTATTACGTTATTACGACACTCAATTGGGCCGCGGTATAACACATTTCTCAGTACATGATCGTAACGGCCATGGTCAGAACGGTTTACAGGAATCACAAGTAAAAATTATTGTGGCGGCGAGAGTTGAGCAAACTCTGGGGAAAGGTTCATGAGGTTCAAGTTAGTGCTGCGTTGCTGAGTAATTTTTTTCTACTCAGTTAGTGCTACGAAATTCCCTGATAAAGATTTCTTCATTTGAAATGAAATGAATGTATATTTGAAGCGTGGGTAATGAGACAAATGAGAGAAATGATTCTTGCACTTAAGCAAGAGGTCATGGGTTTGAAACCCACTGTAGCCGACTGAATTTTTCGGGCGTCTCTAAAAGCGACAATTGCCTAAATTGTCCAGTTAGGTGCGAAGATCACTTCTCTCATTTGTCATACTTCATTTGTTGTTTGTTCTTCTTTAAGGTTCAATTTTGGGTTCAGACACAAGTGCTGTTGACTCAACAACTAACAAAGCGAGTTTATCTGTTAAAAAAGTTTATCAAATTGGCCGCACAGTAAGTGAATTAACTTTCAACAACGGACGTTATTTAGAAAAGTGGTACTTTAAGATTCCTAGGGACGTTCTGAGGGCAAGCTATGATATAAGCATCAAGACAAACACTCGATGTTAGTTTTGATTTTTCAGCTGCAATGAACATAACAACTGGCATTCTTTCTTTGCCATTGTGATGGGACTCAACAGTGTTGCAGTGAGACGATTGACTCAAACATGGGAGGCAAGTAAAAATTATACTTCACTTAAGGAATAGTGTACTAAAGAATGAAAACCAACAAAAGATGACCCCCGTTAAACTGCGCCATCGGCGGAGTGCGGTGTTCTATTCTTATAAAGTTGTGCATGAAAACTTGTTGAGCTGAAGAATCGAAAATCTATGATGTCCCTAAGCTTGAGTGACGACGTCTTAATTTGATTAATATTATTTAATATATCAAAGATACTCGTTTTTGAAAATGCTTCTTGAAAAAAAGGGTTTCTATACTTACAAAGAGGGTCTACAAACGTTTCACAAAATGAAGGGTTTCAATAATATATTGCTCTTATTTTCTATTTCTCTTTAAGAAATTACCCAGAAAGTTCCGCAACCTTTATGAGCAGTTTGAAAGTATTCTGGTAAGAGAAAGGTCAATATATCTACATCTACATCTACATGTTCCAGCACTCGGCAAAGTCCCTTTTTATTTAACTTTTATTTAACTCCTTTTAAGAACCTTGCCAATGGCTTGTGGGAGGGGGAGATAATAATAATAATAATAATAATAATAATAATAATAATAATAATAATAATAATAATAATAATAGTCTTTATTAAAAACAATAATGCATCAACCGTGCCATTATTTAAAATGAATATAAAACATAAAACAATTTAAGATAGAAAATACAACTAACTACTGATGACAGACAATGCTAAAAAGACATCTATTTAAAAAAGTGGATTTAAAACGTGAAGTACGAACTCTAGGTAATATATAATCATGGCCCCTGCTGCGTAATTATAAGTGCCTAGTACGTCTCGGTGGTAAGAGATCATCAAGTGCAGTGGGATTTGATGTGATCTTGATCCATAATTTGCTGATAACGTATCGGGATGGGATCCGGCATGGCTTAAAACGGAACGGGATACAAAAAATTAACCCGTTTATTGATTCTAACGAAACAAAACCTTTTGGTGAGGTTACATTTTAATTTTTGAATGATCAATGTAACTTAATGCGAAAAAAAATGTGTTCATGTTAATTTTCAGGAGCCTTCCAGGAACCATCGGGTTTACCGACTGTTACTAGGTAAGCACACAGTATTCTCAGTCTCATTCGCTGGTAACTAATGGTACACTAAAAATTAAAGTGTAAGACTACACTTAAAAATGGTGTAAAATTGTTGCCACCCCCGCAATCCGTTTTTTTGTGTGTATTATTACACCAACTTCTAAAGTGTAGTTTAACTCTCAAAAGGATGGTAAATTTACACGCAAAATAGTGTAAAATGGGTATTATACAGGTATTACGTTTGACATGAGACATCAAATGACCTGGTTAAACTGAGATCAGTGAATAAAACACCAGATTGCTGTGACTGTTTGAGGAAAACTCGCGGTGTCTGTGCATTCACTAAGTGCGCTCTGAATTTGTCTCCAGTCGCTGAGTTTCAGTTAGTTTTCCATTCTGTAGACACAAGTTTTGTTGTTCCTCTTAATAATCTGATAACATTTCAGGTAGCAAGTTTAAAACACGAACTGGCTTATTTGTCCACAGCCACATCAATTAGTTTAAATCTTGATTTTAAAGTGATGTTGTATTGCTTTAAATTTGCGTTGTAGGAAAAGTGAAACCTCCTATTCTGCCATTTATGCCGCTCTTGATAAAAGGTAATTTCATACAAGCGAGTTGACTTGAAATAGATCTGTGTTCCCAGACAGATCTAGTTCACTAGAAGTACACAAATAATATTGGCTCGACATCGATACTGTAAACGTAATTGTATGAAAATCTTGATCTACGAGGTTGTTATTTTGGTACCCGGATCCAGAACTCAAGGCGGGAGTAGAACCAAACGATTCAGATCTTTCTTATGTTCAATTGTTTATGATTTCTCTCATTTTGTTGTGTAAATAATCATCATTAAAAGTAATATCTTGTGTTTTACAGACATGACGTTTACAAATGAAGGAAACAGCACTTACTTGGACGACTTAGTTAATTTTGAAAAAATGGTGAGTCATGTAAAGTTCTTTTCATTTGAATTAAATTGCATGGCCAAATTTCAGCCTGCATTTTTTTTCAAGTTCTTTCTATTGTGTGTAATATACTGAGTGAGAGCGTTTTACTCAAGGACTTGGCAAGAGACAAAGCCCCCACAGTGGTATCATGTACGGACAGCTCTGAGGTTAAGCTTCGCTTGGTAAAACTGAGCAGCCGAGGTTATAAAAAGAAATGGTTGCTTTATAACCCCGGATGAACGTTTGTGTTTGTTTTGCAGAGGATGATTGCCGCTACAATAAGACTTCTTCAATATTACCGAAGTGAACCCTTTCGTAAGTCTCTTAACTTGTCTTGAAATATTTGCATCATTCATGAATGGATGTATCGATCGTTCAGAACATGGGTTGTTATAACATGAGTTGTATATCCGGCGAAGGGGCCTAGAGGCCTATAACCCTAATTCAAACCTATATTAATTTTTTTTGCAACCGCCAACTGGGCCAAAATGGCAGAGAAGGGACTGTAACCGGGTAAGGTCCTGGTAAAGAGTCTTTCCAGGTTTTTACGAAGGGTCAGGTTTTATTCTTGTTCCGTCGGTGCTCTTTTTAAGCAATTTGATCATACCTCCTTTTTAAACGTTGCTTCTTGTCTTTCCTCCATAGGAATTTCCAAGTCATAGATAATCAGCGAACTCTTACCCAGCTCTCTCACAGACTCCAAACAAGAAAACCCACCTGAGATAACAGCGGACGGAGCCTGCGAGCCTTTTGAATAGTTAACAAACTTTGAAAGTTTTGGAAATTCACGGGCTTATGCATATTAGGAATGAAAACACTTCTTGATGTCCAACGCGACTTTAATCTTCACTACGTATTGTCATTTGCTCAGTATCGGCCTTCGGGTCGAAGACAAATTCAGTATAGTGATATTCCTCTCAAGACGGATTCTTTGTGAAGCCCCATCCCTTCACTCTGATCCCATCAAAATCGAAGTGAGTTTTAGGCTGAAAAAATTCTTGATATGTGGGCAATAAATCATTAACCAGGAGAAAATGAGAGAAAAAAAGATAACAGGCCATGAAGAGACGTGAAGATTGTTGAGCTCCTTCCGTATGAAAGTCAAGACAAAGATTAACCTGTGTTTTGTGAATACACTTGAATATCGTTGAGAAATATGTTGTGTTCGATGATGAATCGGGGAAACTGGAAAAAACTCGAGTGCTTTAGCTATCAGGGATCGAACCGATGACTTCCTGATTGCTGGGACAGCCGCATGCTCTATCGATTATCTACCATTGAGCTATATAGGGAGGCTATACTCTAAATAAAGTACTTGGTTGGACTTTGACAATTATACCTGATATAATAGGCCAAGCAACTGAAATAGGATAACTTGTTCAAATGATAACCAAGCACACTTTGTCTATTTGAAAATTCAAACATCGCTTTTGATTAAAAACATTGCTAAAGCCTATTTCTTTCGCCGAAAAAAGGAGACTTTTTGATACGAAGAGAGTTCAATTTCTACGTAAGAATAAAATGTACAAGCAAAAATTGGGCCGGGGGGGGGGGGGAGGGGGGAGAAATGCAGCTGTCCACATCACCCGAAAATCTGTTTTTTAATTACTATGTTGGTTTTCAAACCCACTTATAAAAAAGTAGTTGACTGACCTCAGACTTTTGATATCAATAATTAAACAAACGCAGGACATGATGCATAAATAAGTTACAAGGAAACGCAAAAGAAGGTCTCCCAAACGCAGTTTTTCTCTTCGATCAGAGAAAGAAGTGTGCACTTCGTAACGGTATTTCGGTAAGAAGGGGCCTCTTTCGGTTCCTCACATGTAGTGTTATTATATTATTACAAGCATTGCTATGTAGGTCGCCATAGTTTGCTTTTTTTCTGTGAACAAGCCGGCCGCACATACTCACATTACGCCATACATTACCCATTTAAAATCAACATCATTCTCATCTTAGGGCCTTATTTGTTGTCAGAACACCCCTATTTTTTACGATATTATGTCTTCTTTATGGTTCCGTGGACATGCATATATATATACGTTTCTCTAAGCACTGTTAAGTTTTCTGATTATTGAATGTTTAGCTTGCCTGCCAGCAGAGGTTTCTTTTCTTTTGCGTTCGCTGGGCAGATGAGCACGTGAAAAGAGACCTCTGCCATGGGTCAAACTCACTATGTTGAGCACGCGCGGCGGTTACTTAGCAACCGAATCCTCACGTGATACTTCATGTCGTGTGGGCTCACTTAACAACAGCGGAATTACTGTAAAGGAATGCGTGGGACACAGGAGGCTCAAGTCACAGTCAGCAAACATATCATGGGGCATGCGCGGTTTGAAGGTTGTGGACGGCAATTGGATCAAAGTGAGTTTCGACCCATGGCAAAGGTCTCTTTTCCCCTACAAAGCAAAAACAAAAGAGATCTCTGCTAGCAGGGAAATGTTTAGCGTGTCCTCGATTGTCTTTCCTCTTTTTTTATTTAAAGGTAAAAAATACCGTGGAGTGTTTGACAAATGAAATTATCGAAATTTTCTTTTACACAGTCAATTTAAAATTACGATTTCTGTTGTGAACTGAGTCGCGCAGATGAGAATTTTGACTGGGAATAACAAGAAATAAGGAACTTGAGACTTAAGTAGACTACTTTTGCTTCAACTTCCCTTCATAGCGCAGTTTGAGCTGACATGACGACTATTAATCAGTTGATTCCCGTCTGCATCCTCTTGAGGGCTTTTTTGTGCTTGCTGTTCCTTGGCTCGGCTGTAACTGGGAATACTAGAGACGACCATAGAAACTCCCAAGGATCACTCGTGGAGTCTGAGAATGCTATAGGAATAGAGGAAAAAAGGTAAAACGACTCGGGCTCTCTAAACGCGGTGGAATACTGGCCAAAAAGATTAGTTTCCTAACATTGATTTAATTGATCATTCTTTCAGTAAAAGACATAAGTTCAACTTCTTTCCATGCAGCTACAACTTGCAGTGATACATACTGCTTTAAGCCGTAATCATGTAATCCTCTACTTCCAGACAAACAAAAAGTCTCTGTGATCATCCCTACATCGGATGTGACCTAGCGCAGAGATTGAATGAAAGGAACAAACGGAAAAGGAAGAGGGAGAGACAGCGAGCCAAACAGACAAATACTTGCAGCAATTTGTTAAAAGATCCAGCGGACTATGTGAATGAAGTAGATGACCACGACGATAACGGCGAATGTCCTCAAGTTTACCAGACAAATAATAACTAAAAAAATATAATTCTCTTCTACTCTCGATCCAGAGACACGTCAACTACTGAACTATCCCTTCTCTTTAGACAATTACTCAGTAATGGCCCGCGGATGAGGTTTTGAATCCGGCTTTCGTTCAACAATTTAGCAACCAGGTACCTCTTGTTTCAAAAGGTCTGAATCGGTAGGTAAGGTAGTTCCACGAACAGGAAACTATAGTTACAGCCAATTCGGTTCCTAAGTTCAACTCGGAAGCAATCCTCGCCCTAACCATAAGCAAATTTCTTTTCAATACTTTGCCATGAGAATTAGCATATTGCACGCGCTCTGTGCCATAAACGCCGTTGTGTAGATATGGCTAAAATTGAAGAGTTTAGGGATATTTTAAAGGGGGAATTAGCACCAATTAATGCAAAGTTAGAAAAATTATTCGCAAACTTTGAGGAGCTCAAGAGTTCAGTTAAATAGACCCTCCCACGCTTTTTGACCGCCATCTTGGTTGGGGGGCAAACACTGCTAAATTTACAGTAAATGTATGGGACTTTGGTCGACTTTGAACCGCTGTAGCGCCGCTAAAAAGAGACAGATTTCCAACTTTTGCCATTGCTTTAAATAGTTTTTTTGCCAGATATCATTCATTCAACAGAAAATAAGGCCATTAAGGAAGGTATGACGTCCGTAAATTCGAATAGTAAGTCTTCTTATTTTACTTCTAATTTCGCGGCAATTTGCCGTGATGATTTTAGAAGGGTTTGTATGGAATCTTAAAAATTCGTCTTATGGTCGTTGTAGCCTGAATCTGTTTTTTATATTTCATGAAAACAAACTCAGTATAAATGTCTTTTAAAAGACACTATGACAGTGGAAATCCGACTCTTTAGCGGCGTTACATCGGTTCAAAGTCAGCCAAAATCAAATACATTAACTGTAAATCTAGCGGTGTTTGCCCCCCAACCAAGAAGGCGCCAAAAACCGTGGAAGGGTATATTTCTTTCGGATAAATACGATGAAGTGCTGAACCAACTGCAGTGAACACAAGACAAGTTGCGGCATCAAAGGGGAACCTTCCAAGACTCAAACCCCATTTACACGCGCCAAAAAATCGGCACGGCACGGCACTAGCCATTAACACGACCACAAACTAAAAGATTTTTCTCTTGCTGGGCACGGTTCCAGTTCTTAATTGGCACCCCTAATTTCCGTCTGTTTTTTACCCGGAAAATGGCGGATAGAAAACAAGCAATCATTTTGCATCGCGCTTTAAGCGTAAAATATGCCTTACATCAAACGAATTAGCAACTACTATTTTGCGGGCCAATCTACTATGAGATCTGTTTTTAATAAAACTAAAGTTGAAGTGAAGTTGGAGTTAAAAACGTTAATAGCCGGTCTATTCAGGGACGAAAGTTATCGAGATCTCCTGGAAAAACTCAGAAGAAAAAAGACAGAAAAAGACCTGGTTTTTAATAGTTGATTTTTTGGCCCTCGTCGGGCCAACTTATTCCACGGTTCTTCAGGTTTTTCTGTGGCTAACGGAAACGTGTTTGTATCTCTTCGGCCGCCATTTTTGCGTGCGCCAGGAGTGGGGCCTGGAACAGCACGGGAGAGCGTTTACACGAACGTCAATCTCGGCACGGTGCCTCGATTACCCCTCCAGGAGGTAGTAGTCTCGCCATCCCAAGAATTTTGGGCACTGGTGCCACATTTCATTTAGGACCGCTGTGTTTACACGTGGAAAATTTGGATTGCCTTGCCCAAAAATGGTCAGCACGGTAACCCCAACCCTAACCTCTTTGGTCAGCCGTGCCGTACCGATTTTTTAGCGTGTGTAAATGGGGTTTCAGAGGCAAAAAATTCTTGAAACCACAAAGAACTTTTTATCCTTAATGAGATTTAAACCAAAATTAAACCAGTTTTTTCTATCGAACCAACACTAATCATCATAATTTTTAAAAGCAAAGGTTTCGTAAAACATAAACAAGGAAAAATTAGCGATAGGAAAGAAAGACGTTTCGGTGACATCGTGACTCGTTAGATGCTGACTCGAAAACGTCCTTTATTTATTTGTTTATTTATTTATTTGTTTGTTTGTTTTCTTCTGTCAATTGTACATTTAACTATGGATTGAGCAAATAAAATTGAAAATGGCAAAAGCCATCCCCTGCATGCAGTTCTAGTCCCTCTCTCTGTGGGTCGACTTTACCATGTTACGAGAGTAATGTTCTCTCTTCCTTGTGTTCTTTCTTTTTTCTTGTCCATTCAAAAACTACTTTGGCTCTCGGAAGTGAATTTGTAGCAGAAAGTCGTTTTTTGTGCTAAAACACCTTTATTAGGCAAATGAATAACAATATATTTTTGTATCTGGTCATAAACAACTGTTATAAACGGAGGGTGTAAAGTGCAGGTTGCAGGTCATTGTTTTACTATAACTGAAACAACCCAAACCTTTACAAAAATGCTAACCTTAGGATAACATTGTTTTTTTAGGCTTAATATTAGCATTAGTAAAGTTTTGGGTTGTTTCAGCTTTGGTGAAACAGTGACCTGCAACTCTAACCCGCAACCTGCAGTTTACACACTCCATGTTATACTTGAAAAAGGGCATTTTACTTTAACCTACCGAGTCAAGATTATGGATCACGCG
>OX421451.1:45850515-45875515 GCA_949126865.1 Montipora capitata | reverse complement strand
TTTTAAGCGTTACATAAAATACTGTACATGGAATACATCCTGCTGCTGGAAAGCCTTTTATGTCTGAACTAAAAATTTCACAATATTTTCATTTATTTCAATTGGATCAAAGATTGTTACGAGGGCAAACATTACGAGAGCTGAAACTTTTGCACAGATAATAAAACTTATTCACTGGATGAAGTTATCCGGCCTTTGAACAACTGTGGCCAGAATGCTTCATAATATTATAGTGGTTTATTTATAGGGAAAGGAAAGGAAAGGAACTTTAAGTGTCTAGTCGTTCTAGTGTTGGAGCACTTATTGGAGACACTGTAAATTGAAATTAACAAATCAACTCAATTCAAATCAAATTTTGGTTTTTGAGGAGTGGGCAAAACCAGAGTACCCAGAGAAAAACTCTCAGTGCAGAGTAGAGCCAACAAACTCAACCCACATATGACATGTACACTGAGAAGAATTGAACCCGGGCCACATTGGTGGGAGGCGAGTGCTCTCACCACTGTGCTATCCCTGCACTGGATGGCAGATTGTGCAATTAGAATTGTACAGTATGCAATAATTCAATAATTATTGTTAAAGTGAGCTAGCTCTGACAGCATCTGAAGTTGGTCAACCGTTGTTTTAATTAAAATTAGTTCAAATCATTGGGGGGGGGGGGGGGGGGAATTTGGAATAATTAACCGACTGTAAATTACGTGTTAGTAAAATGACTCAAAAAAGGGGGCAAAACCAAGGGAAATGAACAAATAGAGGGGAATTCTAAATACCCGAGTTTGAAATAACGGGATTCAACTATAGTTGCAAATGAAGGAGCTATCACTGGACATGAGGTTGTTACAAGTAACACCTTAACAATTAACAGCTAATGAAGGATGCTGACCTGGTGTGTGACATGATAAAAGTTTGTAGAGAAAGGCTTGAGAGGAGTCCTCAATATGAGAAACCATTGTGTGATCTGATAAAAGTTTGTGTGTGAGTATGGATCTTTTTTGACAGTATCAGTAAAGATTGTGTGATCTCTTATTCTGCTTGTAAAAGTCTTTTAATATTCCTAGAAAAGCAGGGAGAGCAAAGGTCAGAGGGAGGTGTCCCACTTACTCAGGAGGATCAAACAAGCTCTGTTACCAGTCAAGCTGCATATCTGTGAAAAATCCAAAGATAAACAAATTAAAACTCCTTGATAGAGTTTGACACTCAACTGGACAATCAAACACCATTGACATAGCTGAGTGGCACTCCTAGTAGGTGCAAGCCACTGACAAGATCATGAACAAAACTCCATTTAATGCATCAAATATAAACTGTAGCTAAAACAATTTCTGTTTTTTCAATAACAAAGCATGTTTTCTTAATCACACTTTTGTGTAAAAATCCTTAAATGCCATTTGAACCAACGATATTGAAAGTCTTTAATTTTTCAGGCATCCATTTTTGAAAGAAAGAACATCAGATGAATCCACTTACGCTTCTTCAATCATAAATCTTCTGACTGAATTTGGTAAGCATTGGTTTCTTTAATTTGATAAAATGTTACCATAAATGTAAATAAAAATAAAGCTCATTGTGAAAAAGGTCTCTAAAAGGTCAGCTTTGGGGCTTGCTTTCTTAAAAATTTTATTTTAGGTTGCTCATAAATCAATCAGAAACGAGATAATTTTGAAATGATCTCAGACCACAAATTACGGTATGTGATGGTCCCCAACAAAACTCAACATAAGGAATCACACTAGATGCAGTGCATATTTTTTAGCTGATGGATGACATAGTCATGTCATATACAGTAGGAGGAAGAGGACGTATTATAAGGAAGCAGTCCAATGGCACTCACTCAATCACTCGGATACAGTAATTTCCAATTAATTTCATGAGCTCGTTTATTTTTGCTTGAGAGTACAGTTTTCTTTCTCCAACATTCCTCTTGCTTGATTTCAAGTAATCCTTCCTTTTCAAGGTCTCACCATGAAGGTACAGAATGTTGCTGTTCAGCTGCAGTTAGGAGAGTCACTTATAAAATTCTACACTGAACAACCAATCGAAAGGCAACTGTTTGAAGGTACACTGTATACATAATAATAATAATAATAATAATAATAATAATAATAATAATAATAATTTTATGGGCAATTCGCGAAACGGAGCGAAAATCAAAGAAACGATGAAACATGGACTTGGTTGAAGGAAGGAAAGCTTAAAGTACCCCTCGCTGCAAAAATCACTTCCTTTTTTCTTCAGACTTTGAAAGTGTGTTTGCTTAACACCTGACTGGCCAAATTTTGAGCTTTGATTTTTAGCATGTGAATGCATGTTATTATAATTATAATTATGCAAAACGTGAGTTTAAAAGTCTGAAAGCCTAAAATTCCTGTGCTGCATATTATTTCTGCGGTATACATTCGCATTACATTCTTAATTAAACTAGAGAGCCTTTGACGTCACTTTTTCCTCTATCCAGCTCTCTCAAGAACTTAAAGTCAGTAATGGCAGACCATCAAATAGGAAAATAATGGTGTCTTTTTCAAATCAAGGCTTGAAACTTTGGTGGCTTAGTGTTTAGTTAAATTAAATCTAAAGATAAATAAGAATTGATCTTTTGATAACACAGCTGGGCACTTTAAAAGAGAAAACAGAGTCTCTTATATTGTTGCAGCACAAGATCAAGCAATAAGAACAAACCATGTAAAAAGCAATGATCGACAGGTCACAGGCCGATCCCAAATGCAGAAATTATGTGCAAACAAAGCAACAAGGCAATCAGCCACATTGTGAGCATGTCCCTGAAATTGGTGCAAAAATAATACAAAAAGAGACATGACAACATAGCTAGGGCAATTCATTGGGACCTGCTGGAGAAAATATGGGTTTGAGCAAAATGAGAGGTGGTATGATTATGTTCCTAACAGTGTACTTGAAAATGAGGATTGCAAGATGTTGTGGGACTTCAGTGTGAGAACATAAGCAGCCCAAGTTTGCGTCACTAGAGAGCGTGTAATAATTAATTACTAGTGGGAAGATGACCTTTGAGTGCAAGCGGTATAATTTGGGTTACACTAGCTGTTGAGAATTTATTAAGGCGCTATAAGACTTTGTATGGAAAATAAAATACCGTCGATTATGAAGCCTAAAAAAACACTCAATTTAACGTTCATTCAATAAAGTAAATAAAACTGACTCACCTCTGGTGTATTCTTGTGCGTTTCGGGCATTCCGTAAAATCACTGTCATATGACAGTGATTTCACGGAATGCCCAAAACGGTAAAATAAGCACCAAAACGCACAAGAAGTGAGTCAGTTTTATTCATTTTATTGAATGAATGTTGAATTGAGCGTTTTTTTAGGCTTCATAATCGACGGTATTAGCTGAGTATTGTGTAATAATCACCTCAACGACAGCCAATTAGTGCAGAGAATTTTCAATAATCACCTATGTAATTATGCTAAAAGCTATAACCGGTATTAAATTATATTAATTTCGTGGCTAATTGCTTAAAATTTGCAGATCAATCTGAATTAGTAAATTATAATATTACTATGCATGTCTGTAATCAGCCCATGATGTACATATTTCTAGGTTTTCAAGCCTCTATGACTGCTTACAACAGAAGTTTGGTTGAAAAAAGTGGTGTTGCTCGCGCACTTGTCGAGGTTAGCTACTATTGTATTATTTAAAATCTTTTTCAATAAAAGCTTATTTTGTTTAAAAGCATTAATTTTGTTCTCATGATGAAGGGAAAATAAAATGGAAGTCAACTGTTGATATTAATTTCCAAGTGAAATATTCACCTTGTTTTATAATTTGCGATTTTAGAGTTTAGAATTCATGGAAGATCTGAGCGTGAGATTGGAAATTATGAAAGTTCTTCAATGTTATTCATTCTCAGGTACTGTATTAAAACTTTGCCTGCTGGGAATGAATACACATCATTTTTTTGCCCATTGACATCAATTGAAACTACTCATTCATAAACAACATTAATTCTCTATTTTTGTGCTTTCAGCAATAAACTGTGATGATATGTTGTCAGTTAGTGGAGCCTCATTGTTATGTAGTGGGATCAATATCCCAGACCCATCTGACAGGTAAATGAAATGGTGGTTAACATGATTTTATTTATGTGAAATGAAGGCAGATTATCTCCGCATTCAGTCGCGAAGTGGCCCCCATTGACAAGTAAAAGTGTCTGGTGTTAAGCAGAGAGACCGTAAGAAAGGACGACGATGACAGCTACGAGAATGCCACAAAAAATAGGGTCAATTAGCAAAAAGAATAGCGTTGCATGCCCAGCACGTGCGTTTTGCATTTTGATACATTTCTTTGTCATTCTTGTCTTGACAACCATGTGAAATGATCAAATTTTAAGTCAAGTGGAGCATGCGAGCACCTGACAGTGAATTTCCAATTTTCTCTTGGAATGTCCACACACCGTTCTCACCAATTTTATTCTTGGAATGTGGACTCATACTTTCAACGCCGATTATTACCGAATGTGGAGTCATACTTTCCATGCTGATTACTCCATGCATGGAATAATCACAGAATTATTACAGTTATTGTAACAGGAAATAACACGATGTTCTCGTAGCCCTCATTGTCGGCCTTGTTTAACGGTCCCTAATGTCATTCTTAGGAGGGAATTAAGGGGTTAAGGATTCCTTTGAAACTTTTTTGTCCAGTCAACTTCCTTACATACTGTGGTTGCTGGTTATAGTAAATATTTTTAAAAACTTATTCTTGCAACTGCAAGTTATCATAATCATAGCTCATCCTAAATTTGCTTTCATTTTGAAAAATAGACTTGTTTTTAGAACAGTGGAAATTCTCTGGAATTTACTGGAATTTGGCTCCAAACAAGAGGTAATGATTATAACAATCTTAATTGCTCCTGCAGGATTTGTCTGCTTAGCTTTGTGTGTTTTTGATGATGTTTTTTTTTTTGAGAATTTTCTCTTAATTTTTGCCACCTTAGGTTGCTAGTCAACTGAACTGCAAAGAATGCATAAGGTTTGCAAGTCTCTTTAAATTACTGTTTTGTACTTTAATTATGTTAGAACTGAGGACTACTTCATTTTCTACTGTAACTATTAGGGTAGTGGAAGTGCACGGTGACAAAAATCTTCTTGATGAGGACCAATTTCATGTCCTTAAGAAGTGCCATGGGAAATTTGGCTGCCTTGTTTACCAAATTCAAAGAACTGAGGCCTAGCCTTAACACTCAAAGTGACTCCATCAGTGCTAAACTCTTTGTTTAGCTTGCAGCATATTTTTGTTTGATACATGTACCTTTTTTCTTAATGAACTATTGTTTTTTTGTATTTATAGAATATTCATACTGTCTTTTTTTAACTCAAGATAGTGACGTCTGAGAACGTCGAAATGTTGTGTATTTTTTAACCGTTTTTACAAAATTTCTTGAATGTTTTTAAGGAAAGTTTTTTTGCAATATTTTTTATAGCTAAATATTTTAAAATGTCACTTCTTTTTAATGTTTGTTGATAAAACAATGTTTTTGCAGTGCCTTGAGGGATGCTTTTGTCAAGAAGGTCAAAGAGGGCTACAGTCATGCTGATAGGCAGTTACGGTAACTACCTTCAGTTGGTAATTTATGTACCTGGCTTGATTATGATAATATTATTATATTATCAGATATGATGTTACATCCCATTGGCTGCAAGGTGTTGACTGCAGAGCAGACTGGATGATCCCAAAATAAAAATAAAATGGCAGCAAAACTAAAACAAAAAACTTAACGTTTATATGTAGAATTCATCAACAGTCATTTAAGGGAGCTTTGAGTTTCAACACTTTGAAGAGACACTCTCTTTAGAAAAATTGGCACAACACACTGTATCACGTAACAGCATTGTTATGGTACCATGTGTAACACAGATTATTGCTGAGCAAGATGGGTCATCATTGTGACGTAATAAGTTACCTTGGCAATGGGAAAGCACGGCAAAAACACCCTATATTTTGGCTTTAGTTGCTCATATCTCAAAAACAAACTAGGTGACCCCAATTTTTTATTGCTGGAAAGTGATCAGAAGGCCAAGATGAAACTTTCTGCAAACCTTTAAAACGATCTGTCCTGCAGAATCAGAGTCACCTTAAAAAAATCACAGATTTAAGTGGCTCTGAATCCGCTGTACAGAATTTTTTAAACTTTGCCCAAAGTTTCATCTTAGCCTTCTGATCACTTAACAGTAACATAAAATGGGCATCAACCACAAAATAAAGGGTGTAATTACAGGGCTTTCCCATTGCCACGGTGACCTATTACGTCACAGTAATGGCCGCATCTCGTTCAGCAATAATTGTGTTGTAGTGCCAAACCTTCTAATAAGAACGTTACTTGAAAGCTTTGAAACTGGCTTAAGCCACCTTAAAGAAGGGTAGGGATTCCCTAAAATAACTAGGGAGGTGGTAGTGCGAGGGAGCCATTATTACCGATAATAGTCCTTTTCATGGTTAGTTTTTTTCATTTGCATTACAATGTAATCTAGCATGTATGAGAGGCAATTTCGGGCTATTTTGTAGTTTTAACCCGAAATTGCCTCGCACCCACGTTAGATTACATTGTAATGCAAATGAGAAAAACTAACCGTGAAAAGGGCTATTGAGCAATAACACAGAGACTCATTGATGTAACTAAAGATGAGAAAATTGTGACCCAGTGCATGCTCTAGGATTGGTTCATGTTATTGCTTTCCACAGCTATAGCTACAACACCGGACACCTTTAGTTGGAACACTTAATAACAAATGGTCTAGATTTATTGTGTTACAAGATTGCAGCTTACATGTATCCCGTTTCTCCCTTGCCCCAATTCAATGTTGTGTAAGAATTGTTTGGGGGACTGCTAGTACTTGTGAAATCAATATTGAAGGAGGAGGAAGACAGGGTTGGGTGTTCCTGAGAACAAATGTGACGAGTATTGTAAGTACTACTTCTGACTTTTTTAATGTGACTTATATGTAATGTTATATTTCAGAAATGATCTACTGGTAATTGCATCCTTAGTGCTTTCACTTTGTCCAACTTCTCCTTTTATGGCAAGTTATTTGTTTTCATTTCCATCTTCTGTATTTTTTAAGCTTTTCCTTTATGGTCAACATTGTAATGACTGAAAAGTACCACAACTAATGCTCTCACACACAAGAACCTACTCAAATGCTTTTATTCTGACCTCTTGCAGGAAACTGGTTTGACCAAGCTGATTACAGTACTGGCAACATTTACTGAAGGTATTATCTTTCATATCTTGTTAGGCTCAGAGTTATTGAGTAATCAAAACGTGAAATACAGGTGTAACATTAAGGGTTGTTGCCAAATTCCCTTACATGCATAATACTACATATAATATATATCTTCTTTGAATTTGGTGACAAATGTATTAAACCTAGAGGTAAACATGGCAGAGAAAATAGCTAAACTAGGTGTTGTCTCAAATACTTACAGACCTTGTAATGCTTCTCAGGAAATACGTTTGTTTTTTTGTTTGTTTCAGTTAAAAGCCATCACGAGTTGGTCCGAAATCTCAAACTGTACCAGGTAAGAGGAAAGGTTACGTTTTTACAAACGTTGGCCGTGTAGCACTTATATTTTAAACAGAATTAACTGAAGTGAGTGTAGTGTAACATGAAGTGCTAGATTTCTATCCCATGTGAACCATGTAAGCGTTAGCCCTACTGATGGAACTGGAAATTATCAAAGATTTGAAAAATGACTGTCGGGAACTCTACAGAATGCCTTGACATAATCAAAGAGAAAGAAATTAAATCTGTTCTAACTTTTTGCTTGTCGTTCGTTTAGTTTCTTCAGTGCAACACTTTCGGTTTGTATACGTGTAGTTTAACAGTTGCTAGCAGTTGCAGAACTCTAATTTGTACTTTACCTGCAAATTAACACACTGGCCTTAGAATAACTCAAAATTCTATCTATTGCACTAAAGTTAAACCTTGTGCAGCGTTTGATGTTATCGTTCATTAAGCCAGCATCTACCATTATTTTCTGTAATTTACTTACATCAGACTTAAACCACATTATAAGCTATAAGCTTGCCTAACAGTTTCTGTTGGTTGCTTCCCACCCTGAATGAGTATTTTGAAAAACCAGAATTTAACGGCTAGTCTCATTCCGAAGAATTCTTCTGAATTAAAACAGAAAATCAAAACTGGATGAAATAAGGTTGTCATAGGTTAAAGTAGTCCTTAGAAGGACTGTTGTCAGTGACATTGATTAACCTTTCAACAACCTGAGTGGAAGTAATTTTCAGAGTCAAGTGACTTCTGCTCACGTTTTCAAAATGTCAGTCACTGCTCAGGAACAGTGGTCGTTCTCAGAAATACTCTTACCTGGATGATTTTGATATACTGTAACTCACAGGTTTAAACCATTTCCATTATTTAACAATTATTCTCCGAAGGTGTGGTGAATAATATTGTTTTAGTAATTATTACATAGGTGATTATAATTTGAAAAATATGCATCTTGAATTGTCTTCTCTAAAACAATTAATTTCTTCGTCTGTCACCTCAACAAAACAGCTTTCGGCCATTTTGAAAAACCTCTTAGGTGATTATCGTGTGATAATCACCTCAAGTGCAACCAATCCGTGCAGAGAATTTTCAATAATCACTTATGTGATTATACTAAAAAACAATATTACTGTTTTGCAGAACCATGAAGACTTTGAATTCAAGAAATTGCTGATGAATATCCTTGTGTTAATAAGTGCCGATTCTGCCAGCTGTCGGGTATGATTCCATATTGTCACTTTAAAGTTATTTTGTGTCCCCAAAAAGATGTTCGAATAGGCTAGTATGGAGTTATCCGTGAACTTAGCCTGAACCATGACCCTGTTCTCATGTTCTTACACAATTTGAAACTGGGTGATTCCAAACTAGAATATTTACTGGACTCTGCTATAATTTCAACAGATATTATCTGAAGGACGGGTCATTTTATCTCTATTTTCATTTGTGCGAGCAAATGATAATATGTCTGCTATTGAGTGGTCTCCTGCACAGTTTGAAGAGCTGCAGTTACAGGTATATTGATCATTCTTCCAGGTAATCCAAGAAGAAGCTTGTTTTCTGTTCTTTCATGAGTAGTGCATCCTTGTGAGGTTGTTTAACATGGAACGTTCGTGTCTGCAGGCCTTGGACACACTAAGCACTGTTGCACCTCTTTGCTTGGATGACTACATGACCTGTCAGAGTAACACAAGATTACTGATGCTACTTGAGTGGTGTGTTGGACAAGGTGAGGCAGTCAGTCTTGTGCCTGGTTTTACCCCTAAGTGTTCCCTTTATTGTTATCATCAGTCTATGGTTGCAGTCACAATAAACCAGGGTCACCCAACGTCAATTTTCGGAAAATATCCGTTCGGAAGACGATTTGAGATCTAGAATTTTCGGAACGTTTGTTGTAAAATTTCTTGCTTGCCTTCCTCTCCTAGGATTTTCGAACATCTGAAAAATGGTATAATTGCCCATTTAAACGGATTTTTACCCTAAAAAGGCCACCTAGAAATTTTCGGGAGCCTTTTTTCTGGCTGAAATTTTCGAAAAGGTAAGTTTTGATCCCTATAGTTTTCGGATCACTAGACTTTCAGCTAGGAAATCCGAACAGATGAAAACTTTTTAAGAGATAAAAATATGCCTATATCTACCATTTAAATACTAAAATACGTTTAACAATGCTATGTTTAAGTGGTTTTGAACTATATTCTCGTTGGGTGCCCCTGATAAACCTTCCAAGCAGTAAACCATGTATAGTGAACACATTTATCTTCCAAGATCTTTGATTTGAACAATAACCGAAGCCATAAATCATGATTTTATTGGACCAAAAGTCATGGGCAGAATGGGAAGAACCTTTTGTTTCCAGTGAACTGGAACTTATGATGTTGATATTTAATGAGTCATACAAACTTTTTGTCACTCCACCTCAAGTTTGTAAATTGATGTGATGTAATAATGCCACTCATTTTTTATCTTCCTGTTAGTAGTAGTAGTAGTAGTAGTAGTAGTAGTAGTAGTAGTAGTAGTAGTAGTAGTAGTAGTAGTAGTAGTAGTAGTAGTAGTAGTAGTAGTAGTAGTAGTAGTAGTAGTAGTAGTAGTAGTAGTAGTAGTAGTAGTAGTAGTAGTAGTGGCAGTGGTGGTAGTAGTAATGTTATTCGGACTGAGTGGAGTCCAATTCGGTCTGTAATTATGATTTGTTTTATCATGACGATGATTACAGACCGAACTGGATGACACAATGTCCTCTTACCAATTAATCATAAAAATTACAATTTCTGATAAAAGAAGAAGAGCCAAGTTATGAAAGAAAGGGGAAACTTGCATTAAAAGACTGACAAAGAAGGCGTAAATTCTTTAATGTAACTCTGAAAGAAAGAAAGAAAGAAAGCCCCAATTTAGAAGTCTGTATACTGTATCTATGGTGATTGAAACCAAGGTTGCGATTGGTTGATTTAAACTACAACTTGAATGTGATTGGTTGATTTAAACTACAACTTTAAATGTGATTGGCTTATTGAACTGTCCAAATACAAAATGTCCGATAACGAACTGTTCGATAACAACTTGGCAAGTAGATAAGTGGAAAATGCCTTTTTTCATATTGAGTTGTTTTCTACCTTATAATTAGCTGACTATGGTGGTCATGGTAACAGTTTCCATGGTAGTGGTGGCCGTGGTAACAAGCGCTCCCAGATGCGGTATTGTCTACGACTTCTACGAAGTATGGTGTCTGTGGGTGATGATGCATTGAATCAGGATCTGGTTGACCAAGGAGCAATCAATCAGATTGTTGGTGAGTGCACCTCAAGCTTTTGCTTTACAATCAAGAAAACCACTAAAGCTTGACATTGTCACTGATCACCAGCCTATCGGAATTTTGTTGATGAATGCAGGTGTTTGAGGCAATCATTGTTGATGTACATTTATTATTTTGTTTTGTTTTTTGCATGCTGCAGGAATACTTCTCAACGCCAGCACAAGTCCTGATGAAAATGACAGCATTGACATTGAGATGCAGTGTGACATGCTCTTTATAGTATCGTCCCTCTGTGACGGAGATACGCATAGAAAGGTAATCCTGCCTGGTGAGAATATTGCATCAAAATCATCTGAGGATAATACCAACACAGAAATAGGTATGTCTTCATTTATTTCAACTGATCAACCCAGTTCGTGTCATTAATTTGATCATTTTTAGGAACTGTTTGGTGCTCAAGGTGTTCAAGTGTTAACAGAGTACCTAAAAAGAGATCCGGATAAAATATGCAGTCCCCTTGGTCATCATCAGTTGCTTCTCTCCGCGGTGGACTGTGTTTGGTGAGATTTTGTTTTCATTTCTGAGCAAATGCCGAGTGTTCGGCCGGGCAATTTTTATCAGCTTTTGTCATTTTGATGCCACTACCTATTATCTTCACTCTTATCCATTCAAATTTTTCCTCTCCAATTTTTGATCTTGTTAGGTCCGCAGTACTGGGATGTTATTTAACTGAACAGCTCTTCCTTGAAAACGATGGTGTGTTTCATCTTATGGATTTATTGGAGGTAATTCTGCGATGATGACAGTCCAGTGGTGGACTTGTAAGAAAATAATCAATCAAGACAGTCAGTTTACGAAAGTTAATGTGTGGTTTCGTTGCAAGAAATCTTTATTTCATTGTGTACAAGCCATTCGAAGTTCATTCATTCTATCAATGTTTTTGTGATCTTCAGATTTGTCCGCTTACGATGCAAAATCTGTTGTTAGGTTGCTTAATGGATCTCTGTGAAAACACCAAGGTAAGAAAACGAAAATTCAGTCACTGAAAGGCTACATGTACCTTTACAATACGACACAATACATAGGCCCATAGGGCTTTTCAGAATTTAATTTTTGCAGCTTAGAAAATTTAAAAGAAAGTTCTAGTAATATTAAAATACCTGTAATAATTATAGATAAAGAACTATTATTAATTCTCTACAAAAATATTCTTTATAACAACTTTAAACCTTGAAAAAGAGTCAATACATTTAACGCTCTTGGGCAGATTGTTCCACACTGCATTAAACTGCCCTATACGAAAAACTGCGCTCAGACCTGCAGATGGGCAAGTCTTCGGAATCTGCAACAAATCCTTATTTCTAGTGTTTCGGTTGTGGATGTCTGATCTTTTGATAAACCTGTGGTTCAAGGACGATGGAGCTAGACCTTTAAGGAACTTAAAGGCCATTGTGGCATCTCTCAATCTCAACATGTGATCCACTGGGAGCCAGTCCAACTGTTTCAGAGCTGGCGTGATATGATCGTATTATTTTCTTAATTTTAGTGACAATACGTGCGGCAAAGTTTTGCAAGTTTGTGATTTTGCGATGTTCTTCTTTGACGTATCACACCATACAGATGAACAGTAGTACATTCTACTAAAAACTAAAGCATTTACAATTTTTATCAGAAGCTGCGCATCCAGGATTTATTTCACTCGATTTATCTGACAGAGGCTGGCAGTACATTTTGACACAACTTCGGTGACGTGTTCATTATAAGTTAGAGTAGAGTCTAATATTGTCCCGAGATCTCTGGCCGAGGGTACAAGAGCATGGGGCAGGGATTTTCGTCACAAATCGCCATTGGGAAGACTATTGTCAAGTATTGCATTACTCGATTGCAAGTCCCCAGTTGTAATATAAACAATCTTTTTAATACCTCACATGGTTTCTGTTTCAGGCTTTGGCACATGTGCAGTCGTGGCGTGGTAAAAATCAGATTTCAGCCGGCAAGCTTTTGGTTGAACTATGGAAAAAGGAAGAATTAAACATGGGTGTAATAAGAGATGAAACCGGTAAAATTTGTGGTAAGTACCGTTATGTGACGTTATCTACAATAACTGGATGGGCTAATTGAGTGCACAAGTTTGTCGTTCCCGACGTTTTTTTGTGATACACACTTCCACTTGGCTGGGTTCACTGTAGGTTTTGCGTTACTTAGTTACATTATCTACTTAAACGCGTTGCAGACCTACATCGGCCTCTTATGGGGAAAATACAGGAGCGGCAAGGTGTCATCCCACTTCCCGCTGATCGGCCGAGCCAGGCAATCGTGGACGTGTCTGAAAATATGAGAGCCAAAATCTACTCCATGTTTTGCAAACTCGGTAAGCTTGATTCTTTTGTGTATTGCGGTTAAATGTCTTGTGATAACAGTGTCACTGATGGATGTTCTCAACTGCCTTTTTGTGATAGGTTTTAATGCAGTTCCCGGTTTATCAACGTTGGATTATATTACCGTCGCTATCATTGAGAAATATCTCGATTTTAAGGTAAGTAAGATAGTGGGTATCGCATTTTTGCGCATGTAAGGCAAAAAGCTATAATTTCATTCTATGAGCTGTTATTTGTTTCCTCTCTGTAGAACAGTGGCTTTTTAGTCAGGTTCCTTTCTTTTCTTTCGGAGAGTTTCTTATTTTAACTTATGTCTTTGCTGTTGGATCTGTGGAAGAGTATAGTGAAGAGATATACAAAGCATGTGTGGATTGACGATCATCGCCGGTAATGTATAAACGTTTCTTAAGCACTGACGAAAGCAAAGCCTTAAAAATGCTCTACCCATGGAGCTATCAAGCCAACTGCGAGCCGGTTAGTCCGTTCAGTGAATATATAGATATATTTGTATTCCTAAATAGTCCCCAATTATCCCCGCATTCGAAGAAGAACGAAATACGATCCATCTTGTTTGCGCTTGCACTGTTTTATAGATGCTGGAAGTATGGAATGAGATTAAGGTGGAGCTTGAACAAGAAAACATCAGACCTGTATCTCCAGACGCCGACTCCATGAGTGAAATTACGAAAATACTTAATGACAAAGCCACAGCTGTCTCAGAAACTCAGGTTTGTGTATGTCACGGGCTTGTGAGATTACTTGAGGGGGGGGGGGGGGGAGGGGTAAGGTTGACATACACCTACATCAATTGAGGATGCAACCAAAAAACTGCAAACCTTTTGAAAGTTTCTTAATGAAATTCTTCTGTAAGGAAATGATTGATTTCTTAATTTAGAGAGCGTTAGGGTTAGTTGACCATTTTAGTTCTTTGAATTAAAAAATTGTTATTCTTTTGTGAGCAAAAGACTATTCAAATTAGAAGCCAAAAAAGCGTATTTACACTCCTTTCTCATGAAAGGAGTCTGTACCTAAATTTCGTCACTTGACGTAACGTTTTTGTTTGCACAGAATCAACTTCTACAGGCTCAATGTAATCAAGACCTTATTGAAGAAGAAGAGTATTATGAGTCCGTGAGTAGAAGTCGGTTTATGGGTTTTATTTACCAATTCTTCCTGGTTTTGAACTTTATCGTTCGATAAGGAATCATTTTGTGTGTATATGCTCGCTCGTTACAACAACCAAACAAACTCACGCTTTTTACCTTCATCCTGTATTTGTAGATAAAAGAAAATCACAGACAAGAGGAGAAAGCAATAAAAGACTTTGATGATTACGTCAACAGAACTTCTGATTACACAGTGCTCACGGTAAGTCACGGCTTTCCTCAGTTCCGTTCTCTACCCTAGAGCTCATTTGTCGCCGCAGACAGACCAGACCTCTAGTTTTTACAAATGTGTCATCTTAACTTGAACTTTCTCAGGCTGCAAAGAGAACGCAGTTAAGCGCAATACAAGCATCCAGACTGCACGACACAACTCGCACTGGGTAAGTACTATCTGCTGCAGACTTCTATTTTAATATTGACTTATCTTGCCGAGCCCTTTTACAGTTCAACTTTGCTTATCGCTTATTACTTCTGATTGCCTTAACGCCGCGCTGATGGATATCAGCTATGGGAGAGAGTACGAGTTATCGGAGTTGATTTGCAAAGTTCCATTCACTTCCCAGCAGCTGAAAGACACAAAACGGTTTCTGCAATCGTTTCAATATAAAAATAGTTTTGGTCTGTCAAATTCAGCTTGTGTGGTAACTGCCAAAAATATTAATCACCCAATTGATTTTGGAAGTGGTGGATAATGCAAGCTGCTGCTCAGAGGTGAATAATACTTGATAATCACCTCCGAGTTAACCAATCAGAAAAGCACTTTTCTCTTGTTTGGTGGATAGCAATATACTTCCACAGACGAAAAACTACACACATTTCAAACCTTTAAGAAGCGATTTTTTGACTGAGTATGTTTTTCCGCCTGTATACACTCGCGCTCGTTTAATTATTTACTGAACATTTACTTTCACTACTCGGTCCCACGAGCTACAAGCTTGTTGGGATGGATTTACCAGTTTGGTGTAACACTTATAGAAGTGACCGATAAATAGGAACCACATTTTCTGAAACAATGGATAAAAAATAGCAAGTCGGAGGTTGGAGGTGGATTATTGCCTGCTTATGTTGAAAAGGAATAAAGTGAAAGCATTTCTCTCTCTCTTCCTTGCAGAGAGTTGGGTGGTAATGAGTATACACGCTACCGAGATTATGTCTTAAAATAACATGCAAGTCTCTCTAGACATAACTAATCGAGGCACTGGTTATGAAACCTTGAAACGTTCAAAAGCGAGAACAATGTTGTCGCAATCGATGTTCAATTGACCGTGACAGTACTCAATCTTTTGTTTTCGCTTCGCACGGGTTTGCAAATTAGTTGTTGCGTACAATTTAATCGAAAAATTTCATTAGTTATCTTCCCAAAAAAAAGGTGTTTTTTGCACAGTCAAGGCCAAAAATACAGATAAACACATTAAACAAAGATACTTAACGAGTTTCATAACTATCTCCATGCATTAACTATGCTTTAGACCCTGGGGGGGGGGGGGGGGGGTGGTACTCCCAGAAAAAGTGGGTAGGGGTGTGCGGCCCGCTTCCCAAAACCCTAACCCTATTTATGACCAAAATCTGTGATTTTCCCTACCCTATTTATGACCTGACCCTTAAATCAATACCCTGGTGCAGACCTGCCTTATAATTATTTCCCTAGTTCAGACCAATGTTAAAGGCAATGTTTATCTGCTTTTATTAGGTAGGTTACATGATAAAGAAGTAGCTTCTAAATAAAAAACGAATTCAAGACTAGAGTGCAAAAATGGATACCCTGTTTATGACCAAAATGAAGGAAAATTGGCCAAAATCGATACCCTATTTATGACCAAAACGGCTCAGAAACCCTTACCCTTTGGAGCCGCACATACCTATATAGCCCATATAAGGGAGTACCCCCCCCCCCCCCGGGGCTTTAGACCATAGGTAGCCCAAGCTCGATATATGAGCAGCTCTTTATATGATGACCTTTGCATTGTTACGTGACTCGAGCGATTTGCATATTTATAAGGATTTGTATGGGGAAAATAACGATTGTTTCTGTGACCTATGTAGCGATTGAAATAAAAATCGTCTTACCTTACTTTAGTTGAGTGTTGTTTTCCCTCCTGTGTGGTCTTTGAGCCGATTTACGGCCATTCCTGTGACTTTTAGAGGAACCGGTTTGCTCCCTCTATACCGGTTCAGCCATTCATAGTACAGGGCTCGAAATAACGACCGGTCAACGGACAATGTCCGAACTGATTTTGGAGTTGACCGGTCAGCCTTTCGTCTTGCCGGCCATGTTGACCGGTCATGTTGACCGGTCACATTTGATCGTTTTGAAAATGAAATAAATTAAAATTTCCGTTCTGTGCAGTTGTAGCAAGTCGCAGAAACGGTACGTGACCGAGCTAAAATGAATTTGGCCGGTCATCGTGTCCGGAGACTCTCCGGAAATTATTTCGAGTCCTGTAAGAGTGAAATCGTTAGTCTAGTTATTGCGTAATACCCCTAAAATTAAAATAAGAAGCTTATAATCTCTGCATAGAACAGGATCAGTAATTCGTGATTTCTGCTCTTTTTTTCTCAGATGGCTTGCCCACGAAACTTTACAGGATGACCTCAACACAACAGTACGTGCACATGAAAAAATGTTAATTGCGTTAGTTCTTTTCTCTGTCATGCTCTGTGTACGCTTTTGGTTCAGTTTGTTGTGAGTTACGCGTCATGCAGTGGTGCTTCAACCATTTTTGCTTTAAAGCGTCAGACTTTCCCTTTCCCTAATCTTTAGGGGGTGCAGACGGTGACAGGGTTTCTTTATGCCGCAGCCCTCAGGGAAGGGGGGCGGGGGACATATTTCACTTAAAGTCATTCACCGAAGGCTCAAGACTGCCAGGTTCATGTCTGTTTTTTTTGTAATTCTCTGCAAAGCCAGGTTGCTTCTAAATTCGCCCGTATTAATATATCAATTTATTCTGTAGACTTTTTGTGGCAGGCAGGTGGAAATAGAAAGCACACCGCTCGAATTAACACGAGCGTTGGTGGATCCTACATTAAGTGAGGAAGATAAAAAGACCCTCGTAGTAACGGTAAGTACATATAAAAATACCGTCCCCAGCTACGTAGGTTGCTGTATCCACACATATGGTTTGCTTGTTTGTTTGTTTCTTTGTTAAAACCTTTTCCCACTGAACTGATGGCTTAATGACGTTTGTGTTCCTCTCTGAATTAAGAAGGAAAGAAAACTGCGTCATGCCCTTAAAAAAATGTTAACACATTATGATCTTGGAAAACCTTATCGAACTAGTTTAACGTAATGAGTGGATGAATCCACACAACGCCATGTAGCGGAAAAGAGGCTACCAAACACTGAACTATCGACTGATTTTAATTCAATGTTTACTACTGGGTAACAAATTGACCCAAAATATGGTATCCAATGTAGAAACATACGCGGGAAATGGTACCCTAAAGGCCGCCGCACACTAGCCGATTTTTTGTCGGGCGACGAAAAATTCTTGACTTGTCGGCTAGTGTGCGGTGAATTCAGCAGACAAGTCTGCGGCAAGATCGGGGCTTGTCGGGCGATATCTCACAGTGCTAGGTCTCAAAATGTCTTGTCGGCAAGTGCGCTGTGGACCAAGACAATTTGTCGGGATTCGCGCGCGCCACAACCAATTAGGAAGCTCTTTTTCCAACATGGCGCTATCTTGCTTTTGGATGAGTCGGCCCAAGCATCCACGCGGTTAGTCGCGACAACAAAAACGGCTAGTGTGCGGCAAGCTGATGGCCCGACAAATTTTAACCCGATTTGACGCCATTAAAAAATCTGCAGTTCTACGACAAAAAAAAAATCGGCCTGGGTGCGGCGGCCTTAACCCTAACCCCTTTTCTCCATTTTGATTGGCTAAGAGTAGTACAGTTGTCAGGTAAAACAGTGCATAAAAGAGGCTTGAGAGATGTCATTCATTTAATTCATTGCAAAAAGAGGCGACAAGCCAAACCCTCTGGTTGGTCAATGATCAAAGCAACTCACAGGTGAGCCCAGAATGGCGCAAGATTTGGATTCGTGATTCGTTGTACGGTTGCGTTGCTTCTGCATATTACGATAAGTTTTTCGTGTATATTATTAATAAGTAATCAAAATATTTTTCTCGTTAAATTTGGAATAAATGAACACTTGGAAATTTTCTGAAAGAATCGAAATAGCACGTGCCGAATGTACTCATGCAATTGTTTTCGCTTTTGAAAAAATTATGCTCAAACTTATTTCTTCCAAATTGAACACGAAATCATATGATTGTCTGTACAAAGGTTAATGTACTTCACTTAGAAGACCTTTATTGTTTTTTTCTCCCTTTTGCAGTGACGGAAGCACGACTTCATTGAACGATGACGAGGGTGTGCACTTAGTTGCACATCTGTAAATACACACTTTGCAGTTGTACAGTGTAAATAAAAGTTTATAACGCGGGAATCGTGTGAACCGTTGTATTCTCACTTCCCTCAGAACTATTATGAATGAAAGCGAATGGTTCGGACACTTCTCACTTGCCTGTTCCCTCATTGCCCCTCTCCCCAGCTACACTTCCCCCGTTTCCACATGAAGAAAAAAGTTATCGTTCCCACTTGGGTCAAATGAACTGAGCCCATGCATTCGCTGTCAAACTTAAGCCGGAGTATATGAAAAATCTTGACCCAACGGCACGTCTCATCTTGGGAAAGGAGGAAACTTCTCCTCGTGTAAATGTTGCAATCTGTCATCAATAAACATTGTATAGAACTGAACACGACTCTTTGATTCTGCATCGTAAGTTACGCCTATTATTTATGCCGCTACTCTCAACCCTTCGGCCTTTGCCGCACTGATATTTTCAGTCTTTGAGCTATTAAGTGTTTTTCGATTTTTTCTTTTCATCCGCATTCCGTAAAATAGCTGTCGCCATAACAATCGAACCTATTTGACGAAACTTGCTTTTCAAGTTTGTTGCAAGCATACTATCCCGTGAATAGTATTGACCAGCGGCAGCTTTCCTCTGAGGGTTCAACTCGCGTCTTGTGGGGATATCGCTCACCTCAGGTAGTCGAACCGATTGCCCAGTCTTCTCTTTATCCATATTGGCTTGCCACGAAAATGCTGTTCTTTCATTTGTAGCCTTGCCCTTGTCAACCTTCCCGGACAAAATTAACGACGCTGTGATAGGACTCGCCACTCGAAATTCACTGAATACCTGTGATCGCTGAAGACGATTTATATTAGGATGGAAGTGTCTCTGTGGGCCATACTTCACTTCAATGCTCTGCACTGCTGATTCGTCACAACTCTGTTGCCTCACTTGTCCTCTTCCTTTTGGCGTTGCATTCACAGTTTTCAGATAGGGTATACTCGGTCTCCGATCGTTAACAGGCGCTGTGTCATAATCCTTTTTACGACCATCAAGCAAACAAGGCAAACTGAGACGCTTATGTGTTGATGCAGGTATCGAATTAAAGCGATCCAGACTCTCTAGCAAGCTTTCCTTTGCTAAAGAAATACGTCTTAGTTCTCTGTCAATATGAAGCTTTTCTCGCGAAATAGAATCTAGTTTCTGCCTTAGGAACTTGTCCTCTATACAGTTCTGTATTTGTACCCTCTTCCGTTTTTCCGCCAACGGTCGGTGTGGATATCTCGACACTTTTTGAACAATGGAGTGTACTGACAGAGTTAATTGTCCAAAGATTCCCAGTATTAGAGATCCGCAATCATTAATTAGTTGCGCAAGCTTAAAAAACAAATTATTAGCACTAATGATAATGTATATTGACAGAGGTTTTATTGCTTTTTCATAGACGTGTCCTTTTTTAATTAAAGCTAATTAGTTGTTTGAATAGTTTGAAGTAACTAAACAATCACAGGGTACTGGGAATTCATTGCGCAATTCACTGTTCAGTTAATTGCAAGCCTTTAATGGCGCTGCCGAAAATAAATGAGCAAAACCGCGCGATAACCCTCGTTTCAGCATACATGGACGTTCTTTCTTTTATTAAAGTTCAAAACGCCAAAAATGTCAAGTGGATAACGTATTTGACGTTTATTTTCTTCATTTCTTTGCAAGTGACATTTAGCATAACTTCATTACCATACGTCAAAAAAGGCTGCTGTGTACAAAAATTTTCCCCCCAAAAAATCGACACTTTCATCTGCTCGTGGCTTTGATATCACCTTCCCCTTAAACTATAACTATGAATTCGTCTAATGATTTCTGCATTTCAAATCATATATTTTTGCACAAAGTAGTGCGTTCATACCACGCTTATTACTGACCGCAAGTAACCTTCAGAAAGAGTTTCATTAAGGCATTACTTTCTTTTTATTTCTTTGTTAGGCTTCCTCAAATATTAACGCATCCATCAAATCTTAAAGATCGTGGAATGCACACTGAAAGTCTGAAAGTCGTTTTTTGTTTCTTTGTTTGTTTGATTGATTTAGTTTTGTTCTTTGTTATCGCAAAAAAAAAAAAACGCACAGCTGTTCTTCCAAAAAGGAACGATGATTCCTCGTAAACGAACGAATTGCCAATTAAAATTGATCGCGCTCACGTAGTATAACTGAACACTCAACCAAAGCATACTTAGAATTAAGTCATTTGTTTCAACGAATACATCGTGAACACTATTTCCATTCTGGACTTTAAATAATTATGTTCATTACATATTTACAGAGAGAGACATGGCAGACTCCAAAATAAGCAAATAATTTAATCTTCAGACATTAATTCTGAATTCACTCTGTTTAATTCTTCCGGTAAACATGTCATTTCTTCCGCCTCTTCTCTCAACGCGTCCGCTTTCTCTTGTAACAACATCTTAAAGAAAACGAAAGACTGTCACTGGTCTACACTACTACCAAGACATTCAAATCAGTGGGAAAATTTGGTAGTGAATCAAATCAATCCGCTCAGTTTATAATGGCTCTTTATTTCTAACCGGACTCGCAATTGAGTATCGCTTTCACTTCTGGGTCGCGCAAATGAAACATTCCCAACCACATTTTCCTTCTCAGACTGGAGGCCGTGAATAGAGAGCTTTACCAAGAATGAGCTTGGCCGCAACGGGCGAAAGGACAACTGAAAAATCAGAGCCCTAGGCAGGATTCGAACCTCCGTAACACCGCATGTCAGATGCTGTACGCATTGAGCTACGAGAAATCCTGGGCCCGGTTGTTCAAAATTAACGCTAATCCCAGATTAAAAATTAACCAAGGAGTTTATTTCTGTACTCCCAAATGCTGTTTAACACTGATATTCGGCAAAACTATACAATAGAGGAAGTCAGTCTTGAAAAACAAAAATAAGCAAGAGAAACTTTCATCAAAAGTTTACGCTAATCCTGGATTAAGTTAATCGGCTTTCGTAAAACCGTGCCCTGGTCGTTTATTTAGGGTGGAATTTCCTGCGAAGGACCTCTGATGTTCCAGTTGTCCCTTCACCCGTTGCAAATGAAGAAACTGGTATATCATCCTTCTCACAGGCCAATTTCACCTTTAAAAACGAATAGTTGCATTGTAGCCTTCATATTGGAGTACGAGAACAAATACGAGTGCGAGTTTTCTGTTTTAAAGGACGAAATTTTTCGAAATGCGCGTGCTCACAACTGCGAATTCGCACTCGCAGTCGTCGCCGTACTCCAATCTGAAGGTCGCCATTTTACGTTCATACCAATGTTAAGACATTGCGGGTTTACACAGAAAATATCCAATTTAGTTCTGATTTCGAATTTATTGTACGGGTCCAAAATTTATTCTACGCACGAGTTGTCATAACGCACGAGGAATCCAATCGCATGCAGTAGGTTCATAACACAAAGGAAATGATTACAAAAGTAATTCCAATGAGTAACAATTACTATGGGATTGTTTCCGTTTCCTGCATAAGTGCTATCGATTGTTTCAATAACAATGGAATTAAATGGGCTCACGAGACAGTTTGCCCATGCACAGAGACGTGAAACTCTCCCTTTAAACTGGTCTGAACGCCGTGGAGATTTGGCAAGAAAATTGAAAAAGTTCGTTCTCATGACCTCAAACATTTGGTCATTTCACGTCTTTGTTAGGACGAGAAAGGCAAAGAAATATACCAATGAAAACGAACAAGCAGGCGACCAAGAATAACGACCTCAGTTTGGTTCCAAACCCGAAGTCTACGAATCTTCTGCGCAGTGCCACAATTTGGAGACATTTAGTGCTCGCCGACACCCTGTAACTCCGCCTCTTTCGGAACAAGCCAGAGGTCGTTATTCGCAGTGCCTACCGACACAATGGGGGCTTTTGGGGACGAAACGAGAACACAAGAACGTTCTGGCCTCTTGACCAAGTGCGCTTGCTCAGAACGGAAACTCGTACTCGGAACCAAATGGTCTCTAAAAGCGATATGACAAGAAGATATGAAAGAATGACCACAAGAGTTCGGAATATGATACCGATAAAGGATAAATGACCACGAATTGCAAAGTGTTTTTGTTACCTTGGCCGCTGACACTATCTGATTGGCCTGTCGTCTTGACAAGTGTTCAATTCCAGACACTAGCGCATTTACATCAGCCCAGGCCAGGCTGCTAAGACTTTTGTAGCCTGCTTTAAATAGCTGACGAGCACGGGCCTAAAGAGAGATTTTAAATAAAATTCACCTTAGTTTTGTTTTGTCTGACAACTATCTAAAAAAATGGAGAGAAAAGAGCAGGGGATGGCTAACGCATTCCCAATTGCAGATCTTGAGTTTCTAAGCGGACACAATTTCCTTTACGCATAACCTGCGATCAGGCCCATTTTTAGCTTCGCCCATATGTTCTCTTATGTCGTCGCTCGCTTTTTCGTTTCGCCAACTCCACATTACGTACCACGCGAAACTAAAATAGAGCCTGATCGCAGGTTACTTTACGCATGATCTTTATGCCATGACAGCTGTGAAGATTCAGCAGGTGGGTATGGGACTTGTTCGTGATAGAACAACAAAGTATCGTAATCAGCCTGACAAGACACTCAACAAAAGTCATGTGAACAAAAAAAAATTAAGCACCGAACCTTTACGCTACATCGTTAACGGTCGAGAGTAAAGACACATTTCCACCCACCTGCTTCACACCAGGGACTTCCATAAGAGGAATAAGTTCCAGACTTGCCGTGTAGGATAGTTTCTTTACCATTGCTTCCAACAACAGATTCAACCCCCAAAATTCATTCAATTCCTGTGGTATTGAATCATGATACAATTTACATGATTATTAAGCCGGTGATACAAGGTTCAACATATGTTGATCAACAAATGTTGCAGCTGTTGTTCAACAAATGTTGTACAGTTTGTCAATATGCCATTCAACACGTTGAAAATTGTTGAACGAGAATAGACACCAGCTCTCTTCCGTTCAACACGTCTGTGCAACATTATTCAACATTTGTTGAGCAACAAATGTTGCAAGATGTTGAACCGTGTGTCATCGGCTTTAAGTGCAAGTAACAGGGACTAGGGCGCGATAGGTCCACTTGTTGCGCGACAGGGCCTGGGGCACAAACATTGAAAATGTTGCGTGTGTTTGGCCAGCCAGTTCAACACGGCGCAACAGGCCTTAAGAAAAAGACTTACAGTGGTGAATCTTCAAAAAGTGCAAAATGACAGAAAGACAATGACAACAGCCGTCTAGCTCTCCCTGACATTTTATCAGGTTGAGGGCGGGAAAATTTCCCATTAAGTGAACAATGGTTTTCTTAACTTACGCGTGTGAAGTGCACCATACATGAGGCAAAAGATGAAGTTGAAGTCAAAAGATTCTGCACAAATCCTCGCGTCACATTAAACACAGCAGCTGTTTCCCAGATTGTGTGCTCTTTCATCAGTTTGTGAAGAATAAGGGTCAAGTAGAAACGCTTCAAAGGCCTTTCGCTGTCGTTGTCGTTCTGAAAAAGATGCAAAGGAAATTAAAAATAATGATAATAATTCCATCATTGAGCCATTAATATTTTCGTCCCTAAAAAGCCATTTGGATGGCTTAAACTGAAATGTGTGGAAGATAATCGAGCTTAATCAATACTGCTCAACAATGAGGGAACATTGCCTGTTAAAAATATAACTCAAATCGGATCAACTGCGAGGACCGGCATGTCCAAAAATTCATTAGCTATTTAAATTCATTTCATGCAAAAAGAAACGAGGTAAATCTCACAAAGGACAAGAAAGCATGAAACGAATAAGAAAATCGTGAGAAAAAAATCTTTGCAACGCATATGGAAAGTGAGTTCGTTCGCAATTGGGTATAGATTTGGTAAAAAGTGTCGAGAAAAAACTCACTGCGTTTGCTATATGGCAAACACCTGACCTTCAAATACCTTTTTTGCTCTCAGACCAGAGGCTCTTCTTGATAAAATGCTTTCCGTGGCACCCACCAAACGAGCGACCTCTTGTTCTGAGTCATTCAACGATATTACCTGCCGGAGATGACATGCAAAGACAAGTTCTCTTGGGTTTACTACATTAAATGGTCCAAATTTCTTTCCAGGTACACCAGGTATTTTCTGTTTCATAACCATACGAGAAAGCACCCCTTGTATTGAAGACATGCACGTGTGTTCAGTAAAAGGGACCCAACTATCTCCGGCAACGGCCTTAAACGCCATTGAACAATGGCTGTGCTGGTAGGTTTAGAAGTTAGCTTCATTTCTTTCCAGTTCTCTACA
>OX421451.1:45790515-45840515 GCA_949126865.1 Montipora capitata | reverse complement strand
ATTTTGGGAGTCAGCAGACTGCTCTACCACTGCAACATTACACCATCGATGCTGGCCACACACATAGTTTTGCATTTTTCCCAGAAAGAGGTTTATGCCTAGACTTGCTTTAATTTTGCAACATTAATTAATACTGGGGTGATATTTCACTAATAATTTTATTGCTGTGCAAACCCGAAAACCATTAACACTTTGATTTGATTTTGACATTTCCCATTATACACTACAGCAACCAGTCAGAAGTGACATAAAACCACAAGCTATTACAGTCAAACCTCAATTCTCCAGACCTCTGGTCCAAATTTGTCATGAATTTTTATTAGTCACGACCAAGATCCATAGCCATATTCTTTTTAGAACTACAGCGTTGAAAAGTGAAGTAAAGGCGAGTTTGTTTTTGCTTTCAAAAAGCAAAAGCAGCGCTCGCACACGCGTCGTAACTAACAAAGAACTTTTGAATGAGTTCTGATTGGCTTATAGTTGCTTTGTTGTTAAGTGAAATTTCAGCGTGGTAGGCAAAATAAACAAGCCACACTGCGTCTCAAATGTGTATTCATGATCATCATGTCCTTGAAGCATAAGCAATCTGTTCTTTCGATAAAAAATAAACAGTATATAATTTTGCGATTAGAGAAAGGAGAAAAAGGAACCAATTTGTCAGCTGAATATAGCGTTAACAAGCATCAGATACTTGATATCCGCAAGAAGGAAAAGATCATGAAGTTTGCCGACACGTGTACAAGTATTCACAACAGATAGTGAATGTGTAGACCATATTGTTTTCCAAACGATTTGTGAAGTTTTGCTTTGCGATTAAATGTCACTTCTTAATTTAATCAGTTTTTGTTCCTCATTAACATTCATATTCCCCATTATCCAGACTCTCAATCATCCGAACTATTTCGTCTAGTCCCAACGAATCCGGATAATTGAGGTTTGACTGTACCATTACTGGTTGTGGTTTACCTAGTTCTCTCACACGTGATTGGTTTTTTGCTCGAAACACAAAAATATTCATAAATATTTATAGTGTTCACGGTTTTCAGCTAATCACAGTAAGTTGGGTTAACCCTAACCTTCTAACCCTAACCTCCTTCACCCATGCTTTAGGGTTAGGGTTAGGGCTAGACTGAGAGGAAAGTTTTCTTTTGGTATAATTTCTTTTAAATTTCTCTTTCTTATTTTACACTTCCTTGCAGACATAATGCAAACAAGCAGTTTCTTGTAGTAATGCCTCACCATATAAGGTTTCTATTCCCTTGAATTTAAGTAACAGCTCTTTAACTTTCATTGGCAAACCATAAAATTGATCGCAGGCGTCTTTCAAAGAAGTTTGATCATTGTCATCCCCCAGAGCATTTGACGCAGGATATGATGATGTTATTATTTCACTCAAGTTTAAAGCGGCTAAGTCTGCATCGTCATCGTAAAAACTAGAATTGTTTATCAAACTTTTAAAGCCATTTCTAAAGGGAGAGTCTTTTCGTTGATGAAAAGTCTTGCAAAATGATGAGGATCCATCCTTGTCATGAACTCTACTTAAAAATGGAGTACTGCAAAAAGCGTTTTGTCTCGACAGACCATGATCCATGTCGTCAACGATGTCCGCAGTTCTTTTCTCGGCACAGACATCACTCTCCCTAAAACTTTTGCGCGAAGTGCTCCGTCTCGAACTCTTACTTCTTGTCGTGTTAGAACTACGATTCTTCCGGATTTCATCGTCTTTTGCCTGTGAAACACAGGTACTCTCGCATCTACTAAAGGTGATCTTCTTCACTGAAGGCACACCATTGCGTGGCCGTTTGTGCTCGCTCATTGGAAGTGACTGTGCTTCCCTTTTGGCAGTTTCCATTTCCCTGCATATATGAGCCCATTATAAGACGACCTTTTTCCCACAATTTCTAAAAACAAGAGGAATTAAATTTTGTGTAAGTGCACATGGTACAGATGGGAGCCGCCATGTTTACCAGACGCGCAATTCCTCCTAACACGCGCCAATGGCCTGGGACGACCATGAGCGACACTAGCAGCTCCAGCCCCACCAGCATCAGACCAACACAATCAGCTCTCGAAATTGTTAGGGAACAGTCTCTTTCGATCTTGCAAGATAAGATCGAAAGAAACTCTGCTAGCAGGGTACTTGTTGGGGGGAACTGATAAGAAATTGGGGGGTTCCCCCAAAAAATGAGAGGTAAAAAGGGGGGTGTTTGAAAAATATAAACACTCACAAGATAATGAAAAAAAAATTTGCATTCAAATAAATGTAAGCACCATTCAAGGATATTTAATATTCGAGAGTGTAAAATGGGGTTGACAGGCTTACATGACTCCTTGTACGTGGTCTGGCTTCCTTTCCTTTGTCATAATTTTGCTCTCTCAAGTACGTATTGAATGGACCCCTCTTTTAGGCACTTCCAGTAAGATTTCATTCAGCAATGGCTTTTGTTCTAAGAGATTAGTTTTGCTCATTTTTCTGACTTCCGCATTGTCATGCTATTTGTTTGTGGCCATGAGGTAGGTTAGGGGTGTCTCTAATTTTCGGGATACTAAAGGATGGTTCCTGAAAATGTTTAATGCACCAATTTCTTGTGATGGCCAGATAGTGTTAACCATCTGCAAGGAATCTTGTTCGAAACTCCAGGAGATTCCCTTATCACTTTCTGTTGCTTATTCCATCTTGTCAGCACACATTTTGAACCTTACAAGCCATTCTGCTGTGTTAACCAGCTGAGTATTTTAGAGAGTAGCACTCACTGCCAAGTAAAAAATACCAAATAAACAATGCCTGTAAACGGACTCATTCTTATGTCCTGGGAGACAATGAAATCCCATATGTCATTCAATTTGTTCAATGCTTTCCAAGCCAGTTCCTATCTCACTTTTATGCCCCTCTCAGTTTATTCAGAACCCATGACATCAATTGCTTATGAAGTCATGCACTTCCTATATAAACACTACGCTGTGAAAAGGCTGTATTGGACAAGTATGGGCTCGATGACATAACAGTTTGCTTTGTTACACACGGGCATTAGGAAATTCATCCAGGGAAAAGGTGGGATCACATAAATTGGGTCAAAGGACCAAAAAGTTGAGTATACCTGAATGGCTTGGCAAATTTTTACCCTTCTAAATAGTTACCTTGCACTGGGATCTAACGCTTAAACGTTTTTTATATTTGCTTTTCCTTGATTTCCGAAGAGCCCCAAACCAATAACTCAGAGATGAATAAATAAAGTTTTATTATGTTTAACAATAACTCTCATTCTCGGTCTTGTTCATTTTATCTATTGCTTTCCAATATCGACAGAATACTGAAAAACAATTATTAAAAGCCTAGACAGGTTTCATGAATCTTGCTTGCACAAATATTCTTGGAACATCTATTCCCTCCTTCTTATTTACAGTTCTCCGATATGCATAATCACTGTCTACAGTTTGAAATCCAGCTTCATGAAATAACCTCTCCACCTGACCTGCACATCAAAAAGAAACAAAAAAGAGATGGGAAACATGACAAAAGAATCCATGCTAGATTATTAATATTAATATTATTTTATTTTTTTATTTTTTATTGCCAAATAAACAAACAAAACAATTACGTATACAGAAGAACATTGGCAGGGACACTGCAACAGCTGTGGCCAATTACAGCAGGCCCCTGAATAAAAACAAGAATGTAAAAATACAGCAATACAGAAAAAACTACACCTACATACAACAAGTTATTGGACGGAACAAGGCAAGGGACGAGCACTATTGCATTTTAAACAGATAGACTTGAACGAACGTGGGTCATGACAGTTATAGGAAACAGCTAACGTGGACTTATAATAATTAAAAATAACCGATTTAAAGGAAGCTAAGGTCGATGAGCTCAAATCTAGTTCATCCGCTAAACAATTCCAAATTCTACTAGTTCTAATAAGAAAGGATTTCTGGTAAGTAAATGTTTTACATTTTATTTACATTTTATTTACATTTGTATTTATTAATGTTGCTGGTTGAGGATCTAGTACATCTACCATACATGTATTTGCAAACTTCAGGTAGAACAGAGACATTCACGTTAACAAGACCGTGTGTCAATTTGAAAAAATAGGTGAGATCTAAAAGTTCATGCCAGTAACAAATAGGTATTTGGTTTAGAATTTCTAAACGAGACGTATAACTTATATTCGACGAATAAGGCAGTTTCAAGATAAACTTAGTAGCGCGTCTTTGGATATGCTAAAGCTTAACAATGAGCTTGATGGACTGCGGGGCCCAAATTTGGGTGGCGTATCCCAAATGTGGCCTAACTAGGGCTGGGTATAGCATACGTCGTACTTCGGTTCTAAATATGAACCTCGTGTTCCTCTTTAAGTAGCCAAGTAGTTTATTAGCATGTGAAGATTGTTCGTTTACTTGTTTGGACCATGTCAGATCCTTACTAATCCATACGCCCAGATCTTTTTCTGCAGCATATAATTCAAGTGCGGTGTTGTTGAGTTTGTAAGAAGATAAGATCGGTTTTTTTTCTTGTTATGCGCTGCGCCTTACATTTAGCTTCGTTAAAGAGGAGACCGGATGAATAAGACCAAGTTGCAAGCTTCCCAAGGTCTTTCTGGAGAGAGAAGGCATCATCCAAAGTCTTCTCTCTAAATATTTTTGTGTCATCAGCGAACATCAAAACTCGCCTGCTAGAACTGACAACTTCGGGAAGGTCATTGACGTATAAAAGGAAGAGGGCTGGTCCAAGTATGGAACCCTGAGGTACTCCAGAGGTAACAGGAAGATTGTCTGAAGTGGTGCCGAGTACCGTAACGCGTTGGTATCGGCCTGACAGGTAGGAACAGAACCAGTTAAGCAGGTTGCCACCAAAACCGACCTGAATCAGCTTATGGACGAGGCGCCTATGACTGACTTTGTCGAAAGCTTTTGACATGTCAAGGTAGATAGTGCCAACCTGGCTGCCACTATCTAAAAGTGAACCAATGTGGTCAAGAGCCTCAAGCAGGTTGGTAACGCACGATCTTCCAGTTCCGAGCCACAGTATAAAAAAATAATTACATTCTTGAACTTGCTTTTTATCTTTTTTTTGACTGTGCCTTTATACCTTTCTCAAAAAGTAATCACTTTAACCTGCCTTTTGAAAAGTAATATGCTCTTGTGCCATCTTGTCGTACATAAAAATTATCACTTAGTTTATTTGCAGGATTAAATCTGAGCATTGCATGATCATACAGCCCATAATCACGGAAGAACAATACACCTCCAGGTTTGAGAATCTGTGGAGAGAGAACATAAAAAGTATCTCAAAATTTTATATCTCCAAGCCCTTATATCTAATACATTTGGGGTGGCTCACTAGCTAATGGTGCAAATTATACATGATGTGTGATCGAAAAACTTTTCTTTTTTTGGCAATCTACAGTGTTTTTCAACACAGAAGTCAACTAAAAAATCTTCTGACACCCTTGGCTACCTTAATTAAGGGGGGGGGGGTGGCTCTTAACTACCATCCATTGCTATGGACTCCCTCAAAATAGTCATCCAACCCATCTCCAAAGGGAGGGAGGGGAAAAACTTTAACAAATTGCAAACAGCTAGTTGGTTTACTATAGAAGACAAACTGCCAAGTGAACCTTGGACAGCTAACTGAGGCTTTTATAGCTAGACGCTGTCTATTAAAGTAGCCAGTTGTACAGGTTCTACTATGTAGCAGGTAGGCATTACACATGCTCTTTAGCAGTAATAAATGAGGCCTTAACATATTTGGCCAATGCAGGTGTACGTTATAATCTGAGACCTACAATACTCGTCACAAATCGTTGAAGCAGACACCATTTCTCTCCAATTTTCTGGAAAAATCCTGCGATTTCTCCTTCAAACTGTTTTCCCCCCTGAAATGTGCCTTCTCCCTCCCCAATGTTGAGCCACGCGTGTTTTGAAGCACTGAGACCACTGTGATACCTAAATCAACATTGGAGAAGGGGAAACAGACACAAGTGTTTCAAGATGTTTGATGAGTATTGTAGGAACAAACTCTTTATGTGCTCAATTTATTCACAACTAGAAACTCCATGAGCATACACTGGGTTGCCTGTGGTACTTGTTACTAAAAAACAGAAGGTACTGAGTTGGGTGGTATTGAACTGCAGTGTTCCAGTCAATTTTTTCAAGTTGGGGGTCATTATATTTATATTTGCATTTTCATGATACCAAAAGATTGATTTCCTTTAAACACTAATAACTTTTAGAGCTGTGTTGAGAAAATCCAAGGGGAATCATACATATAATTACACAAGTTTACTCAAGGTTTCTATGATACAAATGTAGGTTTATATTTCCATAGCAAATTGTAGTCAATAAAAATGGGACATATGCATACCAAAAAAAATTGGCAATGGTTTGTGCAATGAATGAACATCAGCAAAATAACTAACCTGCATAATGTTTAGAAGAACAGCCAGCATTTTAACAGGATGAATAGCAGAAAGAACAAAGACTAAGGTTGCAATGTCCACACTACATTTAGATAAATGTGACTCCAAAGAATCTTCTGTTAGATCACAATGAAAGGCATTCACTCTTTCTTCACTGTAGTCAACATGTTCCTGAAAATATACCGTATATTCACTTATAAGGCGCATCATTTTTTACGAGAAAATATGCTTGTTCGATGAAAATCTGCTTAAAACTCGGGGTGCGTCTTATAACCGAGTATTTTCGCGCAACGAAATATAACTTTTCCAAAATTTTCGCGCAACGAAATATAACTTTTCCAAATTTCCCTAATAATTAATGCTAAACTGAAATAAATGTAAATAAATACCGGTAAATGAATAAACAAAAGACAAACAACATTGATCATTGACTTTATCTGATTTGTTGGTTCTAAAAAGAGCCGGGGTGGTCAACAAAATTTCCCGTAATTCTGGGTGCGCCTTATAACAGGGTATTTAGGTGAAATTTTCATTTTACTTACTAGTCACAATCATCTTCGAAAGTTTAGGGTGCGTCTTATAACTGAGTGTGCCTTATAAGTGAATAAATATGGTACAAGATCTAATAAAACAATAATTCATAATTGCTTGTTGACATATTTTTTCATTTACATGATGAAAATGATATGATTGCAACCAGTTGTTTCAATCAAGAAATACATTGGAACTGTGCATGGTTTCAATCCAACATCCAAGAACAAGAGGCTACCATCATGGTAATTTCATCAGCAAATAGTAATAAGCAAATTGTAAAACTTCCAAAGGTTAGGATACAGGATTCTTGTTCTCTATAGGACAGCAAATATGTGGCCAGCATTTTATTTATCTCACAAAAAGGCTTATGATAAGCATTTAAAGAGTCATTGGTATAGAACTTTTACTTGCTCTACCTTTATCAATGGTTAACTCACTCACTTTCACAAACTGAACTGCCCTGGGTGAGAAATCACAGGCGTGGACGAAGAGATTGGGAATTTCCTCTAACAATGGATAAAAAAGATTTCCCACACCACATCCAGCTTCAAGTAAAACTCTTTGATCACCTGCCTTGATTTAAACAAAACTCGTTAATATTATTCAAATATAATGGTTTCATCTTTTACAGGACATGTACAGTCCAACTGCTCAGTAACTACTCTCAATATAGAAAAGGCATGTACTGACCTAAACCAAAACAAAAAATTGTCACCAGCTCCTTTTGTTCGTCCAGTTGGATTAGCTCCAATCTGATGTGTCTCTAGAGATTCGTTGTAACCCAATCACTCAATCACACAATATTTTATTACGTGCCTTAGGCATTCTCGCACCTTATGGCGCTATAAATTGTGAACGCATTTAGCCTCAGGCCAGACCACAATACCGGGAACTCTGTGCCCTGCACATAAGGAGTGTTCACAAATACTTGTTGAGCGGGGGACTGATGAGCAATTGGGGGTCTCCCAAAAAATTAGATGTTAAAGGGGGGTGTTTTAAAAATATAAACACTCTCAAGTGGGGTACAGTACCGCTCAAAAAGAAAATTACCACCTCACGTTGCGTTTCCTGTGCGCTACGCGATTCCTGTCGCAGCATAGCACAAGAGTAGTTGAAATGTAAAATTCTAGCAAAGATAAATATCTGTTGCGCGAAATCAATCAATTTCGCACAGAGAGTGTTTTCACTCACGTGATCAATAACCTTGTTTTTCCACCGAAACAAAGGAAAACATTTGCATGATAATAGAGCTCACTTCCCAAGAGGTTAGGGTTAGGGTTAGGGTTAGGGCCAACCCATGTTGGATGGCAAGAACAATAACCTGTAAAAATAAAAATTAAAAATTAAAAATAACCTGTCTCTCCGCTGGGAACTAAACTTTATTGTTATACAAATCATGCGAAAAAAAATTGGATTGTATTACCATCCAACATGGCCGCCGTGTCACGTGGGTGCAAATACAAGTCATTCATAATGCAAATAAGTGGGCGGCCGGGTACTTTGCAGTTTAGCCGCAAGTCAATGAGGGACAGGATTCCTGCATTCCATGAAGAGGTTAGTTATCAACTGATGCTAACTTGAAAAAATAATAGAGAGCTGTAAATGAGCTTACTTTGCCGGCAGTTCCAAATAGCAGCTCCTTGAACTCTAAAGTAGTCCAGTGCCTGTCCTTGAAAAAGTTTGTTGCATTTCTCTTGTAAAATAAATCCCAGTTCTTCTGAGCCTCCTTTTCTAATCTGTTCTGCTTAAAATCCGACACAACTTTACTGTTGTCTGCGAGTTTCCTCTTTTCTTCTTCGGAGAGAAGACGATGATAATCGTCATCTGCCATTATTATTTTTTTTACATGAAGTACCTACACATTATTAGTGGTAACAACCGCTGACCTGCAATGACTACCCAGAATCCTCTAGACAGAAACTGAGTTTCTATACCATACTGCATTGCGCCTCAAGTGATCCATTCCACCGCGAAGGAAAAAGTCAAAATGTCGGAGGAAAATAAGGTACTTGACAAATTTCTGTGACGAATTATTCGCTTGTTTACGCGCTCTGTGATTTTAAAATCTTTTTTCTTATATGGTATATTGGTTTGATGGTTAGGAAGTGAAACCTGAATCGGAACACATCAATTTGAAAGTGATGGGCCAGGTAAGTCATAGTTCGATGTAACTCATCGATTTCTGCCCATTTAAAACGAGCTTCCTCCTCTTCTTCAATGAAGTTTTGAAGATTTTCATCTGAAAAAACAGATTATACTTGCGTTCTTTTATCCCGGGCGATCATTTGTAGTTCGATCCACGTTTAGCTTTGTATTAGTGTTGTGATTCACATGATTTAAGACTCATCAGATCTGTCGACAGTGCGTGCCATGCATGCTAGAGTTTGCAAATGCTAAAAGCAATTTTTCCTCCGTTGAGATCCAGTGATGCACAGAAAATGTAGGTTGCTCTGCTGTTGTTTGTCAGTCGTCAGCGATGTATTTCATGATCCACCGTTTCGCTTTCATCTTTTGTTGACGTTTATCAGCGTGTAATGGAGATAATGGCGGGAAAAGTCGCACGTGCTGTCACATGAAATCCAGTAAAGTTCACTTTAAATTTCGCTATTGCGATATTTTTCACGTTTTATAATAGTATCGTCGTTATCAACAGGACAATACAGAGGTTCACTTTAAGATCAAGAAAACCACACAGCTAAGAAAACTTAAACAAGCATACTGCGACCGACAGGTATAACGTGATTGTAATTGAGAATTGACTCCAGGCTCCAGTCGTTCAAAAAGGGGATAACGTTATCCACTGGATAAATCAGTATCAATTGGATAGTGGAACTGGTTTCGCTATGACTTGTCCACTGGACAATGATTTATCCGGTGGATAGTGCGATCCATTATTTGAACAACTGGGGCCTGAAGTCTTGTTATTGCTTGAACCTTGCGAAAATGGATTAAAGAAGTAACTTGTTGTGCACGATCCACAGTTAATTTAAAGTTTATCACAGTTTCAAGGAATAAAAATAGTTTGAGATGATAAGGTGCATTAGGAGTGTCTCTACAGTACCACTATACTATCCTTTCAATAATGCAAGCAGCTTGGCAAATCAAGCAAAACAACATAATTATCATTGAATAATTTGAAAATTGGGTTAGGGTTTAGAAAATTGCCTGTTGTTGTTTCGTTCTCCAACAGCTCCTTCCTTGTTTGCATGTGCTGGCTCAGTGTGGCCTTAACTTTTGGGTATCTGGTCAGATCATTCCACAGTATTGTCAGTTCGTTCCAGATAGAGATAGATGCTTTATTAATAATACATAGCAGCCAGAAGGCTGAATTGCATATTATATACAAGGCTGTGCTCTAAAGAAAATTTCGGGGAGCCCTTCGGGCTCCCAAGCATTTCAGCTGGGGTGCCCAGCCCTCCAAGTTGGTCGCCCGAATTAATTAATTATTTATTTAATTAATTATCTGAGATAGCAACGCAGGAAGATCTTCATCCATCTCTCTCTCTCTCAACAAAACATTGCTGCTACTGCTCTGGTGATCGTCAAACTCGCTAGTGCAAGAAAAACCCGCAACCCGTCAAATTTTTCACGCCATACTTGAGAAAGACGAGAAAAGTGGCAATGCCACCAATGTTTTCAGGTTTAAAAGTGAAAAAGTAAAGATTGCGGCAGTTTTATGTAAAAACGTTTGGGTCTAATACAGGTAAACGTTTTTACTGGTTAGTTGGGTTAAAAATGAAGTTTCAAAACGTGAATCAATGCCGCTTGATTCACGTGGAGCTTTTGTGAAAACTGCCGTGAAACAATTAAACCACCGCGACCCAAAAGGTATCAATTTTTTTTTGAGCAAGTCATCTTGATTTGGACGAAAATCATTGCTACAGGACAGAACTTAAGTATTTTTTTCTTATATTATCAGTAAAATGTTTTAAGAGTGGAATGAGCTTTTTGTGGATGCGGTCGAAGCGCCATTCACAGCGAACATTATTTGTTTAGGGGCACGCAATGGTTTGTCACGAACTAAAGACAACGCGGGATTGCTCTGTTTCTAAAACAACAACAAATGACATGATATCTTTCCTTTTTTCTTATTTCGTTATTTCATACATATACTGGGGAAAACAACCATAACCTAAATGTATTTTAGCCAAGAAGGCGCAGCCGCACAAAATTGTAAAAATATTAAATTTGCATAAACTGTCGCATAAATTGCGATTCCCGGGTTCATACAAAAGTAAATTAAACCGCATCGCCGGCCGCGCTTTACCGCTGTCAGAGCAGAAGTAACAACTCTCTTTTTAAACTATAACCAAGAAATGCCAAACTCCAGGTTCCAAATTTAATGCTATTTTTTTGAGAAAGAATCGAAATTTCGTGCGGCCGCCGGCCGTCACGTGCAAAAGTCACAGATTATGTTACATGTGAAATCATGTGGAACGGCCTTTGAACCGACTGTTTCGTACGAAGAAAAAACATTTTCTGAGAGGTTTCGTAAACTGTAACCACCAACATATTAAAATTTTTAGTCGCCTTATCTGCTAGAAATACAATAAGCCAGATTGCCCGGCCGGGCGACCGGGTAGTTTTTCTCACTCGCCCGAAACCAAATGTTAGTCGCCTCGGGCGACCGGGCGCCGTTAGAGCACAGCCTTGATATATGTGTGTGAAGGAGCATTTACCCAGTGATAGGGCCTCTCACATCTCAAATATCTGCAGAATTCTGAACATTGTCATGCCTCATTTTCAGCAGATTGTTTTTAGTGTTTTACATCACGCCTCCACCAGTTTTCAACTTAAGATAAAAGAGGCTATTCATATTCAGAGAGAACAACCCTCTTTGAATCAACAATTACGCCATGCCAACCTTAAACTATCTTTTTGATTCCCACATTTTCACGCTGTACTTCATTCTGTTGTTACTATTTTTCACATTAGCATTTTCTATTTATCATAAATTCAGCTTCTATCCCTTTGTATTCTAACTGAGGATGGCAGAAGTTTCTGTCAAAACATGTTTTATAAACTCAAACGTTTGTTGTTTTCTTAAAATGTATTACTTGTCTGCTACTATCAAGACCATAAATGTATATACAAATTTAAATAGTTATGGTGAAATTTGATAAAATATAAGGAACTAAAATTATGTACAAGCAAGACTGTGAGATATAAAATGGGCTAAATTGTATAAAAGTGTTTTAAGCTCGATTAGTTTTCACTTTAGGGACCAAAGGTTGTTGTGTCTCAAAGTGTACCTGGTGGCTTCACGTAATGGTGGGAGCAAATAATGCAGTTACTTAAGTTACGATGTTCATTTAACGAGACTAAATCCGTCGGAATAAGTGCTTCATTATAATTGACACTGAGACACATTAATGCTAACGCCCTCTTCTGTATACGTTCCAGTTCATACGTTAAATACTTAAATGGCGAATAGTAGAACACAGGCACGGCATAGTCCAGTACAGGTCTTATACATGTGGTGCAGAACAGCCTCAGATCTTCACAGTGTACCTTGGCCCGTTTAAATAGAACCAAAAAATAATTATTATAACCTTTTTGCTGCTTTCCTTATTACTTTTTATACATTCATTCCACGGTAAGTCACTTGAGATGGTTACACCTAATAACTTTGGGCTCACAAAAAGTCAGGTCATCCCACTTTAAAATAAACAGATAAAAAATCTTTGTAAACAGGTAATAGATCACTCCACAAGTGTAATGCGCTACTCGTACCATCAATCAAGTTAATGAACTGTTTATATGATAGATCTAGTACCTTTCATATTATGGATCAGAACTGTGAACTGTTGACAGGATTGATAGAGGATACTTTGTACTGATTTCATTGCAAACATGACTGAGTTGCAGTTATGACCAATGCCCAAATAGGTGGAGTTACATGTACAGAGATGTATCCAGGTTTTCAAATTTGGGGGTCCTCTGGACCCCTTTTTGAAAAATTTGGGGGTCCATTGCAAAATTTTGGGGGTCCAGCTAGTTAATATTCAAGAATTAATATGCGATCTGTTGCCTCTTAATTGCTGCTGCAGTACCCTTTCAGATTTCTAATTGCACAAATATAAAGTCTTATCCCTCCCAACAAATATGTCCTTAAAATGATCAATTTCTTTGAAACTGTTGTGCCTGTTGATTCATCAATCAAACTGTATGGGCTGTTAAAGCTCCATCGATCACATCTGAAAACGTCTCGAGGAATCCGTATGCTGTAGGAACTGTTGGCTCCAGTTGATAAATTATCTAGATCTCCACAGCAAAAAAAAAAAGAACTGAATCTCAATTTTCCGTAAAAGAGCATCATTTATTTTAACAACACTTGAGGTGGAATTTAGGAACTAAAGAGTAAACAAATGTAAGTGATCGATACACAGTTCATCGTCGGCCCGTGTGGCCTTGACTTCGCCATGGCCAATGTTAATAATCAAGCGATTGAATACATTCAAGTTTCATGTTCAACACATTAATTTTAACACCAACTCCGAAGAAAAGTTGCATAATTTGCAAAACAGACAAGTTACGTGCAAGGCAAGAACCGAGACGAGGACACGTGCGCGCCCGGAATTAATATCAAAGGGTCGCACAAAACAAAAATTTAACATACTTTGCAGTTGGATTCTCTGTCATTTCGCTCACGATAAGCAAACTAATGCTTGAAATTCACTTGGAAAGCATGCAATAAACTGAACTTCGACTGAAATGTTTTATTATCACTGGCGGAAGATCGAAAGTGTCGCCGATTGTCTCGCCTAACAAACAGGTCAGATCATGTCACGCAACACGTGCAAATTCACAACTGAACTCCTGAAGCTGGACATAATGGTTGAAAAAATGAAATTATTCGACTACAAAAATCTAAGGAAATTTAAGGAACTCAATCATTTTTCCGTTGTGAGAAATGGGAATGTTCAATTTCCTTGTGAAATACGCTGTTCGCATGTTTTTCCTGGCGATCGTAATTTGCATAAACATTCGAGTGTGTCCCAGGATGCAATGACACACTCTGGATACATCTCTGCATGTAGTTTCCCTGCAGATAACCCACAGCTTTATTGCTGCCACTGAAGGAAATGAATGAGGCAGCTCTCTAATCAGGAGGACACTTTTTCTCTTTAATGCAAGGGCTTGTGGTCATGGTAAGATCAGATTTGTAAGGAATTGTGGTTATGCACGATTGTGTAGTCTGATCTTGTCTAAGCAAAGTGCTTGTTGCAGAGGAGATTAGAACAGAAGCTTGCAGCTACATTTATGTTCCAAATTTGCAGTTACTTAACCTGTAAAACTGCCCTGTTTTGTATGAAGGGGGTAGTTTCTAAAGAAACTGTAGTATACAAAAAATTGGTTTTATCAACAGTTGATAATTTAAATTGACCACCGTACAGAGATTCTAAAAGCTGACATTTCGAGCGTTAGTCCTGACGAATCTCTATATGGTGGTCAATTTACATTATCAACTAATAAAATCAAATTTTTGTACGCTCTGTTTTGTAGTCTTGTGGTTCATTTTTGCTTGACGCTTCTTTTAGCCATTATAAACTTTATCGCAGCTTTGTAAAATACAAATAGTATGAGCCCTACCCTATTAAAGAACAATCGTTGTCGGCTCCTGTCATCTTTAATGAAGACCCTTTTTGCAAGCCAGTCACTCACAAATGCTACATCTCCTCCTTTAAACTCTTCCATCTCATCCAAACACGTGTTTTATAGCTGTTAGCAACTTCGTTGTCCGAAAAAAAACAGTTCTTTGAAACATGACAATTCCGGTTCAATTTTCCCCACCCCAGGCAGGCAAAGGTGAAATTCCCCACTCCCCGGGCACAGAAGATAGTCAAATGCCCGTGGTTTGCCTGGAAGGGGGGTAGGGGATGATGAAGTTTCGATTTGATTGGCGCATTACAGTTATGAATGGTTCGGATTCAGATAAATATGAGTATTCCAATTGAAAAAAAGGTGTTATGATGCAAATGGCATCTACAAATGTCGTATATCTCGATGGTTTCCCATCCAGTTACCATAGTAACAACCACAGCTGCAGCCTGGAACTGAATGCCTGGCCTCTTTTGAAGCTTTTTTCAACCTATGTTTAAAAAAGTCTGCTTCTCACATACCGCTGGTAGCCATGTCAAGCTGACCGCCGCAACGTCACAAAGCATAGAGTAGCAAAAAACTTGAAGCCGAACAGAAGGAACAAATTTATACAGCACTTCTTGACCTATCGCTACTGTCCCATGTCACTAATGACGATTAACATAACACAAATCAACAATCAATCGTGGCTTGCATGCAGAGTTCTTAACTACACCCAGTGGGTTGCAAACCATTATGTCACAGCACCAGATGCAAGCAACTTAGCCACTTCATGGCATACAAATTCTTGCTCTTCAGCAATGCTACCATGATTATTGAAAAATGCCTTCTGTGGCAATGACATGACACAAATGGGAGACTGCACCCATCCCTTAGCACATCCAGCACCCACTTGCTCGCTCCAATATCCTTCCAGAATGCAAGATGCTCTTTAAGTCTTTCACTGGGGTAGCACAGGCCAACTCAAAATTTTCAACATAAACACAATGATCCAATTCTACACAATCAAATTCAACAGAACAATGTTCAACTTCATCCAGTTCGGTCAGCAGAGCATACCGGTAGTTATTGCTCGCTTCCCAACAGCTGTGCTGCGTTACGGGCCCATTCTGATGCTTTACTTATAACTGCGGCTTGCCTTCACCTTCACTTTCTTGGAGCAGGTTGTTCCTTTCCTTGTCATCGCTAGTGGCCATAGCAGAGCCGATTTTGTCCAACACGTTCCGGTTCAGCTAGATCTGTTTCCTGTTTCCTTCGAACTTTAACTCCGGTTCTGACTCGTTCGGCTCCTGCTTCGAACGTTTAGCGGTCTCCAGATCCTTCTTGATCTTCTTTAACTCCATACTATATTGCTTCTGCTGTTCAAGCAATTCTTTCACCCAACTTGGGGGTTCCTATGTTGTCTGCACTTGCTCACGAGTTAAGTCAGCACTACCGTGTCTCGACCGGCGAGATCGCTCAAGATCGCCTGGGCTTGCATTATATGGTTCAAGATGTCTGAAAGCTCAAGAACTCATACCTGAACGTGTTGTGTCTTTTGGCATTAGGTTGCAATTAGTAAAAACATAAACTGACCTAACTAGTGAGTAGAATTTTGTCGGAACAACGCAATAAAGTCAGCAGTGGCGGATGCAACAAAAACGACTGCCCACCTGATAGGTCACATGACCTATACCCAGGCTCCAGGGGTGCATGAGAAAAACATTTTTCACTTGTTTCGTTTCACTCATGGTTCGTGGTTCATTTATTTCACACTATTTACATAACATTAACATAGAAAGAAAAGTATAGTCACAACACATGGTTACAAGATAAAATAATTACAGTACGTACAGGTTATAAAATGTGTCTGGTGGTCAAAGTAGCGAAGGCTTTCTAGTTGACCAACACCTACTTTTAAGTAAACGAAGAAATGACACTGAGCTTTACTGGGATATAGAAAAAAAAAATTGTAGAGCCTAGGACTAATGTTCAGAAGAAAATTACATGTATATAACTTAAGCATGTTAGAGATATACTGAACCATGTGAGAAATCTATACAGGACAAGCTTAGCAAAAGGGGGAAAAAATTAAAAGGAACATACAAACAAACAGACAACAACAACAGCAACAACGACAAACAAAAACAAGAAAAGAACGACGCGGTAACAAACACAAAAAATATAAGAAGGCAATTATTATTATTGTTATTACTATTATTATTATTATTAAATAGTTACATGCTATACATATACTCAGCCAGTGAAAAATTACTCTTACTAGCCAGATGGCTCATTAGGCTGGAGCTTATCCGGTTTCTGTAGCATGAAGCGACTAGGAGTATTTTTACTCCCTCCTGGATGGGATGCCAGTCCATTGCAAGGTTACCCCCTGGCATTAAATTTGCTGGTAGCCATTTATGCACCTGGGTGGAGAGAGGCACCATGGGAGCAAAGTGTCTTGCCCAAGAACACAACACAATGTCCCTGGCCAGTTTTTGAGCGCTCTAATCATGAGGCCACCACGCCTCCCCTATGTTTGTAGTTAAATACTATCTCCAGAATGTTCTCTTGACTTTTTCTTAGAGGAAGGATCTGACTCTTTCGTGGAACAAACTGACTACACTGGAATCATCTGGGTTGGAATGATCTGACCGTAAACTGAATACTATGGTTGCTCAGAAAATCAGGGTACTATTATGTTCAAATTCAGTCTGTTTCAATGGAAGGTCTTACTGTAAGTTAGAAAATTTGCTCATTATCCAGTGGATATATTGACCAGCTAGTGATTCCATTGTGACTCCATGTCTTTGTTCATAAAAATCCTGTTTGCAGTGGCTTTTGTACACCAAAGTGAATTTAGTACACTTTGCAATTTGTAAGACCTTTTAATGGGTCTGCAATGTTCATCTTCATCTTGAAATCTTGAAATGTATTGCAGCTGCTGCCCTAACCCATCTTGTATTATCCTAAACATTTTCATTAATAGCCATCATAACCATCACAAGATCTGCCGCAAGTGGAAACCTGTTTATACCTAAGCTATCTTCTAAGTCAGGACAAAGGTCTTTCCTGTACAGGGGAGTAACAGCTTGGAACGGTTTATGTGTGGGCGCTAGAGACTATAGCCTAGAAAAGTTTAAAAAATATGTGGCCGAATCATTTGTAATTAATATATTCTGTAATTATTATATTCTAGTATATATATTTATTCTTCTATTTTTTATCTTTGTAATTTTTTTATTTTATTTTACGCTTTAGTTCTTATTCCCCACAGTAAATTGTAGTTCTGTAGATAGAGGACCACCCTAATTAACTTAGTGTTAGCTTGGTGATGTCCTATGTAAATATTGTTGTTATTATTATTATTATTATTATTATTATTATTATTATTATATTTTTATATATGTGTACATGGTAGAATACTTATCAATAATGATCAGTGGTTTTCTAATTAAATTATAATTCTTTTTATAATAGTCATAGTCATTGTTTTCTTTTCAGGGTGTTCCACTCAATTCACTTCGCTTCCTTTTTGATGGTCAGAGAATAAACGATGACCAGACACCAAAAGATGTAAGTTTTTTTAACGACATAATAGAAGAATCGAAGGGTGTGGTTTTTTTTGAAAATCCAAAAACGGATTTTGCGTTTTTTTGGCGAAAACCAAAAATGGATCATGAATCTAAAGTATCCACACTTGAGGAGGATACTTCGGATCAAATCTAAATCGGGATTTTTGAGATTCACCACTTCAGCGTTTTTTTGGGAAAGGATTTGAAAAAAGTATTTTTGGCAAGCGGTTATCCATGCCAAAATGATACACAACAGCTACCGTATAAAATAGTTAGGTTTCTGCAAATTTCTTACCAGAAATCACCTTTTTTAATGATAAAAACTAAACTGCAAAAGTACCCTCTGTAATCGATTTGTACCTTAGCACACGTTTTTCGTTATTCTGTTGGCATTTTCATTGAAGAATTTCTCCATGGAAAAATGGCAAATAATCATTTTTCGGATTTTGTGGTTTTTTTTTTAATGCTGAAGAATCTATTGATCTGAGATCACAAATCTGTTTTTGGATTTTCCCAAAAAAACGCTCCCTAAGATATGATTTTCAGATAAATTTGCGAGCAAAGTTATTTGTCCATGTTAAGCATTTTGTCCTGTTCACAGCTTGACATGGAAGATGACGATGTGATTGAAGTGTACCAAGAGCAAACAGGAGGGCAATAAATTTTATTCCAGAGCAACCGTATTGTACCAGGCATTGTGTATTCCCTATCAGCTGTTCAAATGGGATCTGAGTTCATGTTTATGTTTCAGCTTATGAATAGCATGTTATCTACATAAGTGCTGTTCCTTGCTTTTTATAATATAATTTATAGTAAGGTCTTCATCATGTGTAAGCACAACATTTGTTAGATTGATTTCATGGCCACTTTACAATTGCATGAAGAACGCTGTATGTAGAATGAATTATTTTTTGAATTATTTCTCCCACATCGTTTGTTTTGTCTTCTCTGTGAAACAATAATTATTATATTATTATACATGCTTGTAAATCCTAGTCACACCATTAAAGATGTACTTTTAACTGTTTCCATCACTTGTTTTTCTATTATTTAGTGTAAAGGATCATTTAAGTGCTCTGCAATTTATAGAGATTCAATTTGTCTCTCTCTTGAGTGTTACAAGTGGTTAGTCAGTTAAGTAGTCTTTGTGTACTATATTACATTCACTAAGAGTGATTCTGATTGCTGGAGTTCTTTTAGAGAACGTTAAGCTGTATGCATGGACACCATGCCCATGCTTACGCGGTTAGGGTAAAGTGTACATAAGCATGACAAGAACAATCAACATTACATACTTTATGAAAGGATACCAACATTGTTTTATTTTCTTAGGAAGAGTTTATTGACATGGTTTACATCATAATTAAATTTATATTATTTTACATTGCACCAAAATATGTACCAGCTAGCTTATTTTATTAATACAGTTGTGATCAATTTTTATATTAAATGACTGATCAGTCTTTAATTTGCTAGAATCACAAAGAGAAAAAAAATGAAAAAGTCCCAAGTTTGTAACCTTCAAAGAGGAGCAATTCTCACCAATTTAACTAATTTGTCAAATTATAGGAACACAATAATCCTGTTACATGACTGATTAGTTAATAAATAAATGAGTGGTTACTCTTCATCTGGTCAGCAGCAAGTTTAACTTTGGCAAGGGCTACTTCGAGGTAATTAAACCTTGGACGTCCCCAGTTAACAAGTAAAATCTGTCAAGTCTCACTTCCAGGGGTCAATGGGGTTAAGGTTGCTGCACGAAAGAGAAGAATATCCAACAAATTACATCTAGATATTTTTCTGTTTGTGTCAGTAAAGAAGAGGTGTGGCATATAACTTCCCTACTGATTGATACTAGCATCCTGTTCACAACTGTTACCCCTGCTGCTAAGTTAAGAGTAGAAATAAGAATAAGAAAAAAAATGCAAGCTTGCTTGTTCTTTGAACACAGGGACCTTTTTAAATGACAGCCACTTAACCATTTTCAAAGACAAAAATGAACATTCTCAGTTTTGTCCTAAGGAACAATAATTGTTTCAGTAAATGACTGACCTGGCAAAGCCCTTTACAGTTTCATTTTGTTTTATTTCTTTTCTCTTAATAATTCTATTAACTATTACATTTGACTAACTATCATGCACAATGACATTGATGACTCGTATAGGCAACTCAAACTGTACTCAGAAAATTCCACACCAACCTTGACCCTTCTGGTGTATCTCGCACCTGATCACTTAAATTGTCAAATAACGTAATAACTCAAATTATCTTATGTTTACTCAACCAGGTTGAAACCAATACTATGAGGCACACTTGATTTGTCAGAGTGCTCTTTGCATTGACTTCTCTTTTTACATTCTTTTAGTTTTTTTTAGCAAATGAGGACCAAATTTTGTCAAAAGCTGGCAGCAATAGGATCTTTTCTGATATTCTTTTAATCTCACAAAATTTACCTATCTGGCTGTCAATGTTTCTAAAAGCATGTCTCATATGGGAAATAAATAAAGTTTCATACATCATGGATAAAACGCTCCTTCCACTGACCTTCATGTACTTATTGGTACCCCAAGTGTCACTAAAACTTCACTAATTCTTCACCATCATTAATGATAAAGTTGTCACCAAAGACTGCTCAGGCATGAAAAAAATGCCTCTACTTTCTTGCGGTCTTTAACCCAATGACACCTGGATCGCCCCTTTGATGAGAAAAATCGTCTGGCGTTAGAGAAAAATCTATAACTCCCACTCCCAGGAGTCAATGGGTCAATTTCCTTTTTGTGATAAAGGTAATTATGATAATTTATTCTATTTCTTTCATTAAACAATTTTTTTTCCTTTTCAAAGTTGAACAAGTTGGGAAGTCCAAATGGGGTGAATATTTCATATTTTTCTTGCAATGGAAATGCTCATGATTAAAATCTTCAATATAACAGAACATTTTCTAATAGTGGCATGTGAGATTAAAGCAAAGAGATGTGCAAAACTTTCCTGATCACATTCATTTTACAATAACGTCACAATGGCATCACAAATTATTATTTTCCTTACGTTGTGCAATTCTATGGTGTGGTCCAAAAGCAAACACAGAAAACATGTAGGATCTTAGAAGCTTTGACTTGGATTTTCACTTCCCATGTGAGGTTACAAGTTTTTATCGAAACTGAGATTGGAGTAGGAATACAAACTGTTATAAGAACCCTCATCGGCCAAATAAATAAAAATTAAAATACAATCATTAATTTTCTTTGCTTAAAATGTGCTTCAAATTAAAATAAAAAAATGAAAATAGCTACATTCATTCATTTCCATTACTTGAAAAAAAAATTTTGAATGGCATGGACAACAAAAGTATTCAACTCTGACAAAGACCTCTCTTATTGCAATAGAAAAGCTTTTTTTATAAGACCTTAGTAACATGCTATTCTTTTGTTGTTGTCCATAGACATAATTTCCAAGTCAGTAATCAAGATATCCTTACTTAGTCTACTGTTTCAGCAACAAGATCCTCTCATTATTTTTGTGCTTGGTCCTCACATGGATTACTACATGTAAATTTTTACAAACAAAATATCTCACAAGAACTTGCAAGTAAATTATTGAATTCAAAATGTCTTTGCACTTTCACTTGTTAGTAACCTCAAGAAAAAATATCAGCATCTGAAAGAAAAAAAAATTACAAAGTAATACTAGAGACTTCAAACAGAAAAATAAAACTTTAAATGAGACCAATAGCCTTACAAAGAAAGGCACACTAAACCCAACAATACGGCATTTTGCTCCAGGCTCACCATTTTTTAACTAATGCCTTTTGGTCTCCCTCGAGGTTTCCCACGAGACCGTCCAGGTCTAACTTTTCCTTTCCTTTCAATTAGTTCTCTTTTGTCCAGACTAAACCATGGAACCTCAAATTCCCTGACAAATAAAAAGTCCATAAATTATAAAAACTAATCTTGATAAGCATTAAAATTACAACTAATCGTTTCCAGCTGCAGGGTATACAATGATACAAATCATCCGGCCATATATGCAATTTTTTCAACAAATTAAAAAAGGTAACATGTAATCATATTCAATAACAATAATATTGTTATTGAAATTATTTTCATTAATATGGTTCAACATCTACGACTGACCTGTTGTGAAACAAGGGGACGGGATATCCAAACGCAACTACAGGAACAGTATCCGACACCTCCACAGCCATAACTGGAGAAAAAAACCAGTTGTAGATAAATTTACTGAACAAAAGCCACAAAATTTTGTTACAGTTGTGGTTCATGTTGTGATTCCATGGTGGTGACAATTCCTGACCTGAAATATACACTGTATTTTATTAATTAAAGGTAACATTCTCAACCCCTAGAAGTCCTTTTTGAATTAAGTTCAACACTCAGTGTTTCTGATCAATGATTAAGAAACAACTGTTCGTCAAAGAGCAAGAGCCGTTAAACAGTTGTACATTATGTTTTCATTGTTCCAAATAACTTGATTATCAATGTCTCTACATGATAATGCTGAAAATTAGTTTAGCACCAACCAAGCATCAACACATTCTTTGTGTTGTCTCTGTGCAAAACTGAAAGATGGACTTGATATCAAAATAATTTTGTTACACTTGAGGGCCTCCCAGGGGTTTTGGGGAACAAGGGATGTCTTAAAATAACTTTTAAGGAACACTGGAACTGTTGAGTTATAATGGGGAACAAGGGAACATTGATTTCCTAACCATTAGAAAAGCTTTTTTTAATGTGTAAGAGGGAAAAGGACCTTTCTGACGATAAAATACTACAATTGTTCCTTTTTTCGGGCCCTGGGGACACTCCATTGTACTGGATAGGCACTCTATTCTTGATATGCGACAAAGACCACCCTCCAGGCATCATGAAGGGCTTCATCAAAGGAGAAGCCCTAAGGCTTTTTAGAAGCAACTCTTCAAAAGAAAAATTTGAAGAACACATTGCATTGTTCAAACAAAGATTACGCCACAGAGTTTGTCCAGATAACCTTTTGAACATGACTCTATCTAAAGTCCTTTTTAGCGAAAGAATGTCTGCTTTACAAAATAAACAAAAATGTGCAAAAGAATTTTGCCGTTTGCTACAGAATATCGCTTACCAGTTCCAAATCTCAAAATTATTCTTATGAACAAATGACATCTTCAGAGCCTTCAAGTCCTAAAGTTTACAAAGAGTGAGATGCTTGCTGCAGATTGTGGCATTTCTGGCAAAGGCGCAAGTGTTCTGTCTTTTGTGTGCTGGAGGCACCAAAAAATTCTAGGGGGTCCGGGGGCATGATCCCCCGGAAAACTTGCACTTCTCTAATCACTGGAAATGCACTGTCGAGTCCGCCACTTTAGTTTTTTCATGCTGTTTGCTAAGAGGGCCCATGTTATTATGGTCGGCCTTAGCTAACATATCGGCCTATACTTCATATACCCCCAGTACTTGTTAGATCAAACCTCTGAGGTCTTTGAATTTCCTATCTTGACCAATAGGACCTTGAAACACCAAATTAAGAGACCATCCATTACAACACTTGGCACAGAAGGAAGCTAAAGAGCTTTTATAAGAGTAAAACCATACAAGGATCATCCAGATTTTAGGACTTATGGAGGAACACCTCATTCTTCTTCAGGATGAAATTCACAGTACAATTGACACACTCACTCTTACTGAAGCAGCAGAAGTTGCAAATGATGAACCAGAGCAAACACGACAACCGTCAAGGTCATCAAGGAGAGGAAAGAGTCATAGACTGCAAAACAGTCGTATTCTTCCATTTTCGGAAGGTACGAAGCGCCGCAAGCGTGATCTCGCGTCTGAAGAATGCGAGCCTCACATGCCCGTACCCTCACCAATTTCTACACTCGCTCCAGACCTTTCGTTTGAATATTTATCGCGTTGCTTGTGTTCGCAAAAAATATGACTGTTTTGCAGTCTAAAAGAGTCGTTTTTCCAAGGAGTATCTGTACTATGACTAACGAGGTAAAAGCTTTGAAAATAACTAACCATGGAAAATTGAAATATGAGAAAAATTGTGGGGAACAGTGAGGAGGAATATTTTGGGGATCAAGGGAACATGGAGCAGAATTTCTGGGAACAGGGGAACACCTTACGGTAATTTATTTTTGAGGAACAACTGTAATTCTTTTAAAGGGAACAAGGTAACAGGCACCCCCCTCCCTTCCCCCCTCGGAGGCCCTCACACTTCAAAATAAGTTCTCTAGCTATTTGAGAGAAGTAATTTAATTGCGTTCAACAGAGGAGAAAGCATACTATTTTCGTTATTTTTCAAGATCTCGCATGTGGTTCTTTGATGATGTTGTTTTCGATGCCAGTTGATTTCAAGGTTTTCAACAGACTGGTTGACTGGCTGTCATTTTTCCTCGATTTCATGCAGTAAATTGGTAGCCATAGTGATCACAGGCATCCCGTCATGCCAAGCCAGTGGTTCTATGTGTTTTAAGCTATTTCTTGAACCATGAGAGACCCAAAGGCAACCCGGCTATATGCAACGTTTGTGTATTTTGATTTGTGTATTGGTAACAATAGCTGAGCAACTTGAAATGGTCGGTATTAATCTTATCAATGATGATGACCAAAGGGAACATATCAGTAGGGTCTCACAATCTTTACGTGCTCCTGAGAAAAGCAACAGAGTCGACCCATCGAAATTCAACTTATTGGCAGTGCGAATTGCGGCATCTGTTAACAAGAAAACACACCAGTACACAGCTTTCTGATGTTCTGACACGTAGTATCAATCATATTGGCTGGAGATACTTTGAAAAAATCAACACAAATTCACTCCCCTTGGCAAACTTTTAATATGTACACAAGCATCGAACAGAAGACACATGAATTTATCAACCTTTCTTTACCGGCGTTTTGCCTTGACTCGCACATTTGTGCTTAAAAAACTCTCATTTGGAACTTTAGGCAACCAGACTGGACCGGCTAGCTAGGTTAAGATTATTGCTTCAACACCATTTAATCAGCGAGTTCTTGCCTTCAACACATGTGGTGTTTACCTTCTTTGAACCTTGGATTGGATTTGACACCTACTGGATTTTGAACTACGCTTATCAGATGAGACCTTATATAGTAGGATTGACTTTGCTTATGGTTTTTTTGCTTCTGCTTTGCTTCCAAAGTGATTGTTGAATGCACTTTAATAATCCGAGAATACTACTAGTAATAATAACTATTTCCCTCTGCTTTCTTTATCCAAAATTTTTTGACTACCATCACCCTGTGCTAAGATCAGTGACTGAAAATCCACTATCCTCAATATCATTAATAAGAGTGAACCGTTTAATTTTCACATAATTATATTATACTGTACCTTTCCAAGTAAAAAATTAAATCAAACTGTTGATCTCTTTCATCAACTTTAGGTATAATAAGAGATTTAAGAATCTGTATAATTTTTCCTAATAATGTAAGCCATCAAAGAAAGCTTAACCTGTTGACTCCTGGAAGTGAGAAGTAATAGATTTTACTGTCTAATGCCAGATAATTTTACTTATCAATGAGGGGTGGGTGATTCAGGAGTCAATGGGTTAATAAAGGCAACGTTTTTCTGCTTTTTTTAACATTCCTTTAGATTAGCACTCACCATCTTCTGGTGCTGGGAGAAAGGACTGCATGCATTTTGCATTATCTTTACATTCCAACTTTTTTCCCTTAAGTCGTGCCTCTTCTCTATCTCTGCATTTCTTTTCAAGGTTTTGATGTGCCTGCATTGCACGCATATGTTGAAGATCCCATCTAGAAAGGGTACACTTTCCACTTAGTACAACACTAGTTCAACGTTAAAGTTTATATTTTCATCACTTCAAAGCTCAAGTCCTTTTTTGGTCAAAGAGAACAAATTTTCACCTTTTTCGTCGTTTCTCCTCCAGTTCATGTTTCATATGTCGTTTCGCAAAGACATCATCGTCAATACACTATGAATGAGCATAAAAACAATGAGTTTGCAAGGGAAAGAAAGGGTGTATTTTTCTGAGAGTGACTCCAGGAAGCTAAAACCTGTGAATTTATACTTTCCAAAGAGATTTCAAAGAAACTAAACAAGCATTTTTTAATTTTCTTTAAATTCATAAATATAGTATACAGAAACAAATATAACACACATAAAAAAGTAACTCCTATGTGTCAAGCAGAGTAAAGGACGAAATAAGAGAAAAATGGGAGATTTTTTTACAATAGGAAGAAAGAGTAAATCTTTCAACAAAAAAAAGGATGCAGCACCACAGTTTTCTTAGAAAAGGACATGGCTTGAAGCAGCAACACCCCGTTGTTTGCTGCAGTTCAAAGAATAGCAGCAAACTATTGTTTTCATGGTTCGTCTAATATGGTTGGAGTTGCTATGGTGCTTGTGTGCTATTCATTGATGGCGTAGTTTGTTAGAGGTTGCTATGGTAGTGATCACGTCAGTACATGTTTAATGGTGGGATTTTGAGAAGCGGGTCATTCTATGCTGACCACTCAATGCGAGTACAAACATTTTTATCCCTCAACGTTTTAGTAGCTGTATTATCTGTGAATTAAGCTTGTTTCAATGGTTTTGACATTGATTTAACACCTTTCTCTCTCAAGGTTTGTTCAAGCCTGAATCAATCTGCATGCAGCAGGGACCAGGTTTGCCCCAGAAAGAGGGGGGGTTTTCCCGGCGGGCAGCAGGCGTGATTTTCTCGAGATCATATATTTTCCTTTGTGGCAGTATTTCATTAAACGGAACTGATGTCATGGCCTTAGTAGCAAGGGCACATCAGGTTGTACTGCTTCTAATCACATGTCAGCAGTCAGCTTCATATTTAACCAGAACATAGTTGTCTGAGTCGTTGAGTTATGTGTATACAAGGAATAGGGGAAACTAGTTAGTTTCTGGCTAAAACAGTCAGCAAGCAAAGAAAGCTGGACTCCAGAGGAGGGAAACTGATGCAACTTAAAGCCATGAGTCAATTTCAACAGTTGAAGTATATCGGCATCAGAATTATTTCACTGCAGAGGACAGATTATTGTCAAAAACAGCATTTTGCACCAACAAGAAAGGGGGACATAACAGGTTTTGCATGAAAATATGAGAAAATGGATAGGACTTAGGAAAAAAAAATAGGAACTTGACACCCTGAAATTTCAAACAGAGGTGGGAAAACTTAAAAAGCAAAAAAACAAAGGAATTCATTTTTTCCTCCCTACCTCAACATTCTCATGGAAAGACACTGGTGTTTTCAATGATTTTGAGCTAGATGGTTTAACTGAAGCTGTGGGTATTTCATTTATTTGCCAGGTGGGCACTAAAGGAAAATAAAATTGAGAAAGGAAGGATAAAAAAAGCAACTAGGCAAAGTCTTGAGAAAGTAATGCATTAAGCCAGTCAATATTCTTGATATTTGGGAAGCCGTTTCTCGAAAGTCCCAAAACTTTACAGGCCGTTAATTCTGTTTGTATCTCGAGAACGGAGAGGATTTAATAGCAGGCTTTCCACAAAAGTGTTTCCTTGATCACTTACATCTCCTCAGGAGGCAGTCACAGATATTAGAGAGGTTAAGGATGACGTTTACATCAAACGTCGTGAGTGAAATTTTAGGGTTTTGCCAAAAATGTAAGAACCCTGCTTATTATTCCTTGAACAATTATCTTTTTCTTTTTGTTGCCTTAAAAACAAGTTAAAAGATTGGCTTTGCAAAACAAGTGGTTGGCAATTTCACAAATAGCTTTTTGGGCCCGAAAGGTTTTCGGGACTTTTAAGAAACGGGCCCCTGGCCTTTATCACCTTCACCACTGAGCCTGCCCCCACTGGCGAGTGAAACGTCTCACATATGACAGAATAAAATCTTTAGGTGTCAGTCTAAAGAGGGGAGGATTAATGAATGCCCTGCAAATAACTACTAGAGGAAAGCCTGATAAAATATACAGACAGAATGTGGCAAGTTTTTTCAGCACAAAATGTGTGATTTCTTTTTAAAGATGTTGATGAGAACTTTCTTCCAATTACTACAAGTTGTCCTGCTACCTTGTACGTGTTCCTGGCCTTTATTCTCAAGTTGTTTCACAACAGTGTTTTTGCAAAGATCATGCAAATCCCCATGGAAATAAAGCATCTCTGTTCTCATATGTGTATCAAAACTGATGTCTTCACACATGTGTGATGTCATTGTAACTGATGCAGTGGCTGGAACTCGCTTGGCTCGTACCATCTGCTCCACAGAGAGACGACGACTACAACAAAACACAGGTATAAAAGTCACAAACTATCTCAAAAAAAATTTTCTGGTCATTAATAATATTAACGCTGATGATAATACAATGGATATAACACTACCTTTTCGGGGTAGCACGCTTGGTAGCATCATTTTCTTCAAACACTTGATCATAACCTTCCTTAATATCTCTTCTTTTCTTCACAGCCATTCGCCTCTCTAGTCGGTGCATCCGTGATTCAAGCTAAAGCAAATACAATGGTTATAATGGTGCCAAAGCAATCACTGTTCAAAAAACATTTTTTCTACTTACTGCCAAGCCCTGTTCTCCCTTACTTTCCTCCTTATCACAGTCAAACTCTTTTCCACAGTTGCTAGCCATCCTCAAAATGCCCACATTTTTGTCATTCCATTTTCGTGTTGCAGACATTAGAAATAATTATTAGAAGACATATTTTAAGTTTGGAGGCCATTTAATTGTTATTTATACCAAGAGTATTGTGCAGAAATCACTCCCTCACAACTACTACTTTCAAACTGCCACTTGCAGAGCCTAGGTCACCTGTGATTCCTTTGGCATCGATACAATACAATACAATACAATACAATACATACTTAATTGACCGCTCCCCATAGGGGCTTTTCAGGAAACTCATTAATTGACCGCTCCCCATAGGGGCTTTTCAGGGCCAATGAAACACAACGAAATGACAGAACAGAACAACGACAACTGTTAAGAATCCCAACCGGCCGGAGGCAAACCAGTTGCCTATTTACAAGTGCAGCTGGGATGTTGAGCCAGGGACAACCAGGATCAAATTCAAACCCTAACCCTAACCCTAACCACACTGCCTCCCACTTAAAGAGGATTTTTTTGCCTGATAAGATTTGGGCCTTATATTGGTAACCAAAAATAATTGTTTGTTTTTAAGCAAAATCATCAATCCATCAAAAAGTAGGGAGGTATCTTGAATTACAGAAATTTTCTGGGGAATTGCAGGAAATTTCAAAACCATGCTGTAAATTGCTGTTGACCAAAACCAAAAGTGTGGTATGAAAAAAATATGACTTATCAATCTATTCAGGGATCAAAGTCAACATCCAAATGGACACACATGCAACTTAAAAGCCTTAAAAGCTCAAGTACAGTGCGACTGAATTGCCTCTCTGCTTTCTCACCTGACTATACTTGCATATTCCCAAGTGGATACGTCACAAAACAGAAACATCAGTCAACAGATATAAAGATAAACATATCAAAATCTGGCCCTAAATAATAAAGTTACATTATTTTCCTTTCATCGATGCGTGTTTATTTGTTGTCAGTTTTCTCAACAAATTCCCCCAATGCCGGTGAAGGTCCATTTTTCCTGTTGATGTTTAATTCCATCCCATACTCTTCTGTTTTGTGAAAACTCCGCTGACACATGCAAATGAAAACTACCAATAAAGCACATGCTTATTGCGCATGTTAAAGATTTGTGATAGTGGAAGGTCAAGAGAGGGTCAAATGAGCCTTTTTCTTTGAGGTAAGAAAATTGTCTCAAACGAAAAGTATGTTAGCCTTACTAGTCAAAACAACATACACAGGATTATAATAAAATACAAAAAATTGAAGATGATGTAATAATGTCTCAAGTAAGTTCTGCTTTTCTGTTGGAACAGGTGCTTCCAGTATTTTAAGCTGTGCTCCTAACATTTTCTGCTGTGTGCCTAGAAATATACAATTTGCAGCACAAGTGCTCCCAGAGCCAAAAATAAAATTGTGAGCCCTGCTATTTTTGAAGACAGTTGAGAGCCAAATTTCTGAAATATTTTAAGAGGGTCTCAAATTCATCTTCCTGCCAAAAAAAAACACCTAGACATTACTTTTCCGGAAAAAAAATTTCAAATTGCCCATCATATTACAATTTATGCGAAATTTGGGATAAATTATTACTATTTATGCCATGTGACCGGTAATGGGCGCCATGTTTGAATTTACTGGGGTGCCGCTGACCATTCAAACAAATTCCTGTTCGGCGTGTTTTTATGGGAGGAATTAGCAGAAAATTAAAAACCCAAGTCTCACAAACTTAAAGCAAACTATATTGTCGGGAGCGGGTCCCTACCTGTTCTTTGTCTAATTTAAGCTGATTTATCTCTCTATCCTTTCTTTGAAGCTCCTCTTGTTGTTGCTGAATAAGATCTAAATGCAGCAACAAAAGCTGACGTAAGTGAGTTACTTGGCTCGAGTCGGTTTTATGGTTTGAGTTTTCCTCAACGATTCCCGGCTCCGGAGAGTGGGAAAACGGTTCCCTGACCACTAATTGAACCTCTTCGTTCTCTATGTTGCCACCGCAGTTTTCATTTTTCAAAGTAGACGATGATTTCGAGCGCAAAACCCGAGTAAATTGCCTCTCGGATTTGGCGCTCGTAGAAGTCGTCGGCGCCTTGTTGCCCGCAAAAGGCACATCGGATTTCACTTGCGCTTGCTCCATTTTTGCACCAGAAGGGATATCTGTTGTCATAACCATTTGGCAGATCTTGCTCCACGTGCCCCGGAACACGGCCCTAAAGTTGTTTCGTTTCATTCGGCACAAATACGGCCATGACGGCTGACTGCGTTATCCATGTGACATCAACATGGAGAACAACATGAGTGCGAGGCAATTGTCTCTCCTGAAGAACCCGTTTCCGGTTGAAGCCTCTTCTGCAAAACGCAAAATAAACAGCCCTGGAAGGGCGAATGCTTCCTTTTTAAATATACTTTTGTAGTTTCGAATACATAAAGCTTACGAAACAGCAAGTGTTTAACAGTCAGGGGAGGGGTCGGGAAAACCTTTGCTGCAGCTATGAAATCAGAAAAGAAATCTGGCCTCAACTTTGTCCACAGTGTACGTTGAGGGTATAAAACGCGCTTTCATTATTTACGATTTACTTTTTACATCCTTTACAAAATGAAGAAGCTGCATCCTTTAATCCACAATTGACCAGCTATTGAAAGCTCAGCCTGTTTTAGCGCTCAAGTGTTGTCTTCTTTCTCTGCCTGCACGCTTCTGAGCTGATTTGTTGCGGTTTTGGCGGAGCAAACATTAATCGCATCAGATCAACCATCAGATCATTATTAATTAAAACCGCTGTAATAACACATGATAATGGTGACCTGGGACCTTTTCTCGGAAAGTTGCGAAAGTTTCGGGCTTAAGTCATTTTCGAAGATACGATTTGATTTTTCAACATGTTTTCAAGAAACAAGAAAGAAAGAAAAAACAAAATAATACGAAGTTTTGTTCATAAGTCCGGGGCCTAATCACTTCCCCCCCCCCCCCCCCCCAGCACACTCTACGTAAAGAGCGAACAAATCGTCAGCGGTTATATCTTGATGCTCCCCGCCCCTAACGTTTTTCCGCTTTCGCTCCATCAAAAATAGTATGGTGAAACAGTGGTTTCAAGGGAAAAGCCTTTTTAGGACGAAAGGTAAGACAAAAAACACAGAACATCGTGTAGTAAGTGTACAGGAAGATCCCCTAAGGAAGATCAATGTCTTTTCGTTGGAGCAAGCCATTTGCTCAAATGCTCGCAACTAGCAACTTGCAATATACAAGAACTTCGCTAAATACAATTTCCTTTGAATTAACCCCAAAAGGATGTATACTGCAAAAGTAAAAGCTGGATATTTTCTAAATTATTGCAGTTTACGACATGGTGGTTGAATCGAGAATAGCTTGTAGTGGTTTTCATACATAAATATTAGTAACAGCTGTAAAGTGGTACGTATCAGGGGGTTTGCTCGTGATTTGCTTTGAGATAACATTTCATTAATCCCTCAGTCACAGAGGAGGTTTAAGACAGGCCATTACCATTTGATTTTTTTAAGTCGCGGGTGGGAAGGGAACAAGTAAAACATTCTTGCAAAATTTAAGCCTTATGAAATTTAACGTAAAAATTTGTGCACAAGTGGATGCAAGTAAAGACATAGAGAGAGTGAAATTTGTATACCTTGCCACTAGTTTTGAAAATGAGATGTATTATTGTACAACCGACTGACACACAAATAAATTCCTTGATCTATATTCTTGAACCTAGCCAGATAGAGCCATCGAAATCTTTGAGCAAAACCCCTAGAGGAGACCAATCTGGGCTTTGCCCAGGTTTTTTTTACTCCTAAAAGAGACCATTTAAGACCTACTAAATATATATATTTTTTATTAAAAACTGAACTACAGATATCAGATTTCCAGAATTTTCATGGCTTGCTAGACACAGGCCATCAGTTCATATACCTGCTGTACCTAATATGGTCAAGGAATGCATCAGCAATAAAGCAAGCTGAAAACATTTTTGCAGCTCTGAGAAAAAATGGCCGACAAAAGCCGTCTTGGACCCGAATTGACCAAGACAGAAATCGATGCTTCAGTGGGAAAGTTGTTAATCCTGGAGTTTTTAATAAAACAATAATTATTATTATTCTACTCAGGCTTGCCAGATATAAAATGATTATAACCAACTCGGCGCTATGCGCCTGGTTGGCTATCTATCACTTCATATCCAGCACACCCTTGTAGAATAATAATTATTGTTCAATATTTCTATGATGGCATTTTGAGTGAGACCAAAATCTGAAAGTTACACCCCTATTAAATAAAGTGAGACAACGAGTATCCCCACCCCTTTCATATGCGAGTACCCCCCCCCCCCCCCCCGGCTGTTGTTTCATATCTTGATCATGTCTAACAAATGAAATAATGAAAGTTTATTATCTTATTTTGACTTTCATGTTTGTATTTTTAAGTGATGACATGATTTCTTGCTTATTTATAAGCCAGTTAGTAGTTTACAAAAAAACATATGCTCACGTCAGGATAAAATCTTGAGCATATATTAATTAAAAATATATGCACATTTCTCTAATCAATTTTCATAATGAAAGATGCTTGTTTTTATCCCGACGCGCACACATGGCTTATTCCAAATTGCGCGAGAAAAATCATGTGATTACTTATTAATAATATACATGAGAAAATTTGAGATGGTGAAACAGAAGCAACCAACAAGTATGACACACATAAATTGCACCATCTAGGGCTCGCATTTGATTGGCTATCTGTGTCTTTGTTTGCTCAATTACCAATCAGAATGCTTGGTTTGTTATAACCCTTTTTTTAAACTGAATTATCTCTTGTCTGCACTATGTTACCTGAAAACTGCATTTCTCTTAGCCAATCAGAATTGAGTAATTTTTTCGTGTATATTACAAGTTGTAGTAAGGTGTGCATTTTTGATAGAAGCCTTTTCTGAATAACATATTTTTCAAAATATTCTGGTAATACATGTACGTTTGTCTTATAATTTTCATATCATATATTAAACAGGTGGTCAACAATATGGTGAAACTTTGAAAATCTAACAAGGAGCTGTTTTGTCAAGATGTCAGAAATTGTTGAATGCATAGCCTTTGTTGTGCAGAAAACCTGTTGGAGCCTTGGAATATTTGCAGTGTTTGTTGCCAAACGCATTGCTGACTTGTTTGGATTGATATTTAACATCCTTGCTTGCCTCACTATTATTCGATTGCCATGCATGTGGATGCAATTCAGCGCAATGGACTCATTTTGGGAATGGAGGTTCATTGGCTTTGTTCATTTTATTTTTTTTCTGATTGATATTCCGTTTATTTTGATGGGCACATTCATGATCATCATCACCTGTGGTCTTATTCTTATACCATTTTACAAGGACATTAAAAAGGATAGGATTACCTTGACAGAATTAAGGAAACCAAAATTTGGAATATACGGTCTTAATTTATTTCAAATTCATTTGTTAGTGGCGTCATATTTTTTCCGTTTTATTTGCGATGTCCTCTGCATCCCATTGGCAGTTATTTGTATCTTATCTTGGAGATGCTGTATTTTTGTCAAGAAAATGCGTAAAAAGGATTATTCGTGGAGGGACTTTGGGTGGAGGAAGCTTTGCGTTCAACAGTTTTTGCAAATTCTGGTAGACATTCCCTGCATTTTGATAGGCATGGCAGTAATAGTTACTTGGCGTGCACCATTTCTGAACAAAAGGGTAAGAAAGAAAAGATATGAAGACCAGGAAAAATGGAATGAATGGAGGTTTGGAGTGTTCCCAGAGTTTTTCTACATTTTTGTTGATTTTGTTTGTATTGTTTTATTTCTCATCACCATGGTGACCTGGAGAGCACCCATGCTTTGCCGCAACCTTTATTATGCAGAAAAGAAACAAATGAAGATCCGAGAAATTATTGTAAAACAAGCATTGTTGATATTTGTTGACATTCCTTGCATTGTCTGCTTCCTTGTTGTATTTGTTTCAATGTGGAGAATCCCAAACTTTATAAGGAACTGGAAAAACAGCGAATGGAAAATCCGGGAAAACTGCATCATCCAGCTTGTCATGCTCCTTTTGGACTTTAGCTGCTTGGTTCTGAGTGTCTTTGTTGTGATGTCATTATGGAGGCTCTATCCACTTATCACTGACATCAGGAAGTATTGGTCTAGGCCAAGAGAAGAAAGATCGTGGAAAGTGCGAAAAAGTATATGTAAGAATTTTGTATTTGTTTTTGTTGACATTCCAGCCATTTTTCTTTGTTTCATCATTTTGGTAACAGTGTTTCGCTTCCCAAAATTACTCTCCAAGCTTATCCAAACTGGGAACTTCTTTCTGGAGTTTGCTTTGACAGTATACTTTGAAACTGCCATGTTGGTCGTTGATATTTTTTTCATGTTGTTGTTCTTGGTCTTGATGTGCTTAAGGCCCATCCAAAGCTGGGTGCATCTTTTGGAAAATGAGGAACATAAAAAGAGTCGACTTTTAAGGCACTACATGCAGTGGGTTCCAGATATTATTGAAAAGCGCTTCGAAATGCGACGAGAAATGGAAGGTATTTTTTCTACCTGCCTGAAAAACAAGAAGAGAGAAGGAATTTTGCTGGAACATCTCACGGGAGTGAATGAAGTGTTTCTGGAAGAACTGGAGTGGATTCGTGATAAAGTCAAGAAATATGAGCTCGATGAAGGTTTCAGTCATTTGATCAACATGGCAAAGTGGTGGGAAAAAAAGCGTGTCAATAAACTGGTTCGACTTTACCGTTGTGAACTGAACTTCTTGCTCCATCCTAACGTGTCCACACACAATGCGAATCTGTCAAAATTTAGAAAAGAGATGATTGCTTTTGAAAGTCATGTATCGGAGCAGTATCATGAAATTGAAAAGTACAGCATGCCTCGAGTTCCACTGTGGAGTGAGCAATGTGGGCTTTTAACTCGCACGCGTAAAGAGACACAGAAAGTACTGATCAAGTGCCTACCCAGTGGCCGGTTTGTCATCATTTTCCTGATACTGCTGAACTTGCTGTTCATCTACCGTGGGCCTACACTGTTGAAAAACCTATGGCAGCGTTGGTACGATCGCAAGAGAATAGTGTTTGCCTCGTGTTGGGAATATATTTATGACTTTTCAACCATTTTCATGATCTTGTTTGTAGTCATCTTCCTCTACCGTGCGCCATTCTTAATCACAGACATAACAAGGGACATTTTCTTCAAACAAAGCTGGCGAGCTGTGCGAAAGACGGTCAAGAAGTACCCTGTCCTTATATTTGAAGACATCGTTAATCTCATAAAGAGCGTGTTGAGTTGGCAAACTGTGCGCTTTCTCTTTACAGCGTTTTTGTTTGGTCTCCTGATGCCTGCCGATTTGTTTTTAAAAATAACGAAGTCGCTCTTTCCTAATTGCTGGGCTTATTTTATTACCAGCATCTCTTACCTTTTTTTCATGGGTTTCCCGTTCTTTCTTTCATTCTACATCAGTCGGAAACTCGAGGCGGCAACATTGACCATTGTAATTGGTGTCTTTGCGTTTATCCTTCTTGCGTGTTTGGTCGCCATGGTAGTTGTTCTGCTCAAGAACAAGGGAGATGACTCCGGCAATCGGGATTATCACGCAAGAAATGAACAGCCTCTGTTGATTGAACCCACGCCTTATGATTACGTACGCTTCAATTGGACGAATATTCACGTGATTGTATTTGAAATCGTGGAATTTCTCCAGTTGCTGGCGCTGGTGTTCATAATTAGTGACATTCCGATGGTGGGAGCCAATACCTTGAACACTGCCTCACAATATTTGCTACTGAACTTTGCTTCGTTCCATGTGAAGCTTTGGCTGACCTTCAGTTTATTCCTGATTTGGTTTTTCTGTTGTGGTGCTCCTGTGATTTTTGAGACTGTCCTGGATCATCTACCAAAGGGAACATGCGCAAAACACGTGGGATGGACTCTTTTTTTGTCGCTGTTTGCCAACACCTTGTTCGTCACCTTTGTGGAGAGTTTCCTGACATTTGTTGCGTGCAAGTCCCAAGACTGCTCCACTATCAATGTCACTGCAACTAGTACAAAGAGCTGCATACCAGTCGTTCTTTACGATGACCAAAGCATAGAATGCTGGGAAGGAAGCCACAAGGCTGTAGCCATGCTAGGTTTGCTGGGATTGATGTGGTACTCGACCACAGCCATTTTGTTTGGCACCAAATATGGCGATGTTGATCATCCAAGTCAAGATCTCAAATTTTCGCCCGCATATAATATCTTCATAAATTTTATCAAGGCACTTATGGTTGGAGTTTCAGTTTTAGCAATAGCTAAACCAGTAATCATAGTCCTATTTTTGGCGAACGTCATTGCAGTAGTTTTTACTCTGGCGTTCAAGAGAATTTTCGGCTTTAATCTTTCAAACTCCTTGGTGCTGATCATCTGGCGCGCTGTGACTTTCATCTGTGGTGGACTAGCAGCAGTTTCTGCATTTGTCGCTCAAAGAGGAAATGATCCGGAGTCCTTTATTCCTCTTATTATTTTGCTTGGTGGATGTGGCTTGGCTGTCATTGCTGGGATTGTTGGTTCTGTTTTACTGAAAAATCGAAAAACGCCTGTGGAGGAACAAAGAAAGTCATTTCGTCAACGCCTTTTGGTATTGGAAATGAAATTGCTAAGAGAAAACTACATGATCAATTCCTGGAGCAAGAGCCGCACACAGTGGAGGAGACTGGTAAAGAACGTCTACGAGGCACACAAAAATGACCGCCATGTCTCTTCCTCGGTATGGTCACACCTTGAAATACCACCACCACCTCCACCACAACCCCCAGAGGAAACATACAATTCTGAGCCAGAGCCGAGTACTTCAGAACCCCTGCTACCTCCCCCTGCGTATGGTGATCTGTTTCCCAACATCATGGGGCCTTATGGTGTTCCCCCACCGCCCTACACTGCGTCTTGTGATCAAGTAGCTATAAGAATCAGTGAAAGTACCCAAGTTACCCCTCCCCAACCCCTTCAAGTGGCGACAGAAGAGCATATCCCAATGACACAGCCCTTACCTGCGGAGATGCGATCTAATACTTTGCCTAGAGATGACGAAAGTAGCACAGGTTCAACACAACAGCAGCAAGTAAACGGCGTTTCAGAGGATTTTCTGGTAAGTACTGCAATCTAAAACACTTCAAGCATAAACGATCATCATATTTTTCGTCACTATTATCATATATCCATGTATGTCAACACCCAAAAGTCAAAAGGTTTGTTCGTGTGTCTGGCTTGAAAGGTGGAGTTAAGGGTACTTTTTTCCAGAAGTGCACGGAATTACAAAGAAGGGCAAAATAGGTTTTTTTGCAACATTTTAACAATATTTACGAATACGGCAACCATGGTAGTCTCCTTCGCAGCCGTTATTAGGGTCGTCACGCAACGCTCTTAGTGGGGAGGAGCGTTGCGTGACGACCCTAATAACGGCTGCGAAGGAGACTACAACCATGGCGAATTCATGTCAAATCTCCAAACTGGTGCAAATTAATTCAACTCAAATAAGCCCCTATACACGATTTTGGCGAATGGGGCAATTTCAGCAGGCTCTCGTCAAATCGACGACTCGTTTGGATGTAAGTGATGTAATGTGGTGCTTTCCTTTCCATTCCATATGTGTTTATTCATCAATACGGCGTAATATAATTTTATTTTTACTGTTCCTGTTATTGTATCACATTCACTTCAATGCATGCCATATTCCTTATTGTAACGTCTCCGTAACCCAGAAGTCGTCGCTTGTAAAACCCTTATGAAGAGAGGCAGTGTCTTTCGAAATATTGGCCTAAGATAGTATATTCCTGTATCATTCAATCAGCCTTTCTCTTTTTGGTTTTTGATAAAGGTTAATTGACCTCTTTAGCTTGTACGTTTTGTTTTCCCATTTCAGACCACCTGATGTTCTCGAGGGGATTCCCCTTTTGCTTTTTCATAAGTTATTTGTACATAAGCAGGTGCATATGACGACATTTGAAAGAAACTGTCCTCCGGAGTAACATCACATGATCTGAAATGGGAAAACAAAACGTACAAGCTAAATAGGTCAATTAGATTTTTCTCTGTTCTTTTTTAACATTCCTTTCAGGACACACACTCTGATGACCAATGGAAGCTGTTGGATATCAATAGCCTGGAATGCAATGGCACAACTCTCTTGCTTATTTTTGAAAACTATATCCATTATTCCGCGTTTTCATTCTCTTTTATGGATCAGCTTTCCATGTGGCGCGTTGCTGTTAGCCGTTGCGATTGGACAGGCTTACTACACTGTTTGCATGTCCTTGAAGCGAGTCTCAATGGAGCATTTAACAGTCCCACGCAAGTCGATGTATCACTGGGTAACGCAAACATCCCGTTGTTAGAACTTGAGCCGGATATTGATACCCAACAACCGCCAGTTTACGTGCCAGAATCACTTGACCCTGAAGTGATCCGATCTCTCTCTGATGGGGAACGTTTGCAAGCCCTTGCTGACTTTCGAACGGTTGACGAGTTTGGTGAGCAGTGGGCGGAGCTTTTAGGCAAAGTGTTGCCAACAAAACCAGTCATTCGAAGATGGTCCTGGGGTGGACAGGCGATTAACTTCCATGTTTACCTGCGACGGGCCGTTCAAGGTGTCGTATCAGAGGTGGGACCCAGAGGAGTAAAGATGGCAAGAGGAGCTGCAATTAGCTTACCAAAGCACATCCAGGGCAGACTCTCAGGTTCGTGTATTACATTTGTCAGAGGATTTGAACCCAAGGTGAAGAAAGGTCCTGTTAGCGTGACCGTGACAGAGCTTGGGCTAATGAAAACTGAAGACAAGATGTACGTGACAGCTCAGGGAAAAAAGCTTTCTTATGACAGAGCTGTGGACACTTTAAAGACTGTTTCGTGGAAATAAAAAGATAAATTTGAAGCTTCAATGTAGTGGAAACCCATTCCGTGCAACATAAGAAACTATCTTAACACATGCTGTGACCATAAATCTTCTTCTCCCCACCTATTGCGCTGAAACTTTGGTACTGGAAGAACACCAATGTTATCCTTATGAGTGTTCACTGGCGTTTAAGATTTCCAAACGATAGCCGCAGTGTGAAGTCCTGGGGAGCGAAGTGACAAGAACACAGAGCATATGAATCGCTTGGTGCCCACTTGTCGCGCTTTAACTTCACAAAGTCCGTCCATTTCTTCCTTCTGGCCTTCGCTTCACTTCGATCGTCACCATAAAATGGAATTCGTAATGCTATTCCCTTCTCTGCATCAGGAATATTTGAACAACCCGCAACAGCACATCTATCAGGCATAATTTCCGAAGAGCCCGCCAAAGGAACAAAGCAAAAATGATCCTCCAAAAAAATTGAATTTGGTGCGCGGTTCCTGAAATGACGTCATAGTCGATTCTGGAACCAAGTCTCTTTCTGGTGCTCAAAAATTTGGTTTTATCAACGGAGTTGATAATGTAAATTGGCCACGTACAGAGATTTTAGAATCTCTGTACGGTGGCCAATTTACATTATCAACTCCGTTGATAAAACCAAATTTTTGTATACTACTTCCCCACCGACGCAGCACCACAGTTTCTTTAGAAACTACCCCCTTCTTTCTGGTGCTGTCTCCCGGTCAGCTTGATTGGGCGTGGCCAAAGCGCGAACTTTGAAGCCTGATTTCAGAGTGAAAAAGTGGCGGAATCGAAAACTTATTTTTGGGTCATTTATCTTTATAGAGATGCCCAAACAATAAAAACCCTGGAGGCCGTATAGACACTTTAAGAGTTTAATTTTAAGTATCCCTTGAAACTATGTGTACAGGACTTTAACTTCGCTTATCCTCTTAAAAGAAATTGGATTTTAAAAGCCGCTCAATATATTACTTTTGTTTTCTTGCGAAACCCTCGCTTTACTTGAGCTCGGACCGCTATCAGCCCTTTTTTTTTCAAACATGGCGTCACAAAGTCGCGTTTATACGGATACGCGTAGAAGCAGATGTATGAACAAACACGTTTAACGAGGTACTAATTTTAATGCAGGAAAAAAAAACCTTTTAACAAGTTTATATTATGTTCCATTAAATAGGATCAATTATAAAGTGATGGAGAGGAAAATAAAACGTTTTGCAATATTGTTTTCGGGAGTCTGCCATTAAGTGAAACTGATACGAAAACCACTGATTTCGTTATTTCTTTTACACACTTGCTCGCTATGGATGCTGTCTATTAAAATACTTGTCCACCTCAAAACGATGATAAACTGACGATTCAATCAATGACAAATTTTTTGAAAAATTGACTCAGTTTGAAGAGTTTTTCCTTTCTGTCGGCGGTCAAGAGTACTATAAAGAAAAACGCATGTAGTCCTGTTTTTCTAAACCGTAAATCATTTGTGAGATTTTTAAAGTACAGCTGATTTCTCATCCAATAAAAAATAAGTTGGCAGACAATGGCCTCGCGCATGATATCCGCCAATATCGCACAAAATCAAACAAGCGTGAACAAAGCTCTTCCTCAGAACAAAAGAATATATTACTATGATCATAAATAACCCAAGCCAAGTTTGGCGACCGTTAAACGAAATGCAGCAAAATAACCGTCAATCTTTTCGTAAAAACTGAAAAATTATTGTTTGGAGATGGTCTATGACCGACATCTTTTATACGGTTATGAAGCTGAATATTTGCCGACGAAATAAGGTCATTTCCTAATAGTCTTAAGTTTTTCCGGCGAGAGTGGGTGACTTGGTCAACAGTGACCTGAATTCGAAGTTGCAAGACGCTCGCTGTCAAACATTTTAAAGTTAAAGGAAGCTGAACCCGAGCCATGGAAGTTTGAAGATGTGGAAACTGACTGACTACAGGTACGTCGTGTTTCTGTCTTCTGTTTCAAAATTACAATATATTCCTGTTAGATTACTTTTGTAAGTTAAGCCGACAGTTGAACATTTTTTTCAAAGATCATTATTTAAGCTTACGCAAACAAAAGTTGCGTCCCATTCAGCCACATCGCCCGGCGCTTTTGCGATCTTTGATCTGGGATTACTTTACGACTGAAACGAGTCCACGACGCCTTCCGTTTCAGAAAGTTCTTGTACGTTGCTGAAATGTTGCGAATATTTCAAGGTGACAAAAATTGAAAACTTTAGTATATTGTACTGCGGACAATAAATTGTTAAACCGCTCAACATGCTGTCATTCATTGTTTCAGTCCTTTGCATGTGATTTCGCGTAACTTCAGCAGAATGAGAAGGTTTTTTGATAAAAAGAAAAGAATAAATATGAGCAAGTCTGCTGTAAAACCAACAAGTATCAGACTGTTTGGGAAAGAAATTGAATAAGACTATAATATTCGACAAACTATTTACTGGTAAAGATCTTTGAACAAAGAAAACGTAAAGAAGGCACGGCACTTTTTGGTTTTTAGTTAGGGAAGCATTTAATTGTGGAATAAAAAATTCGATTCATTTACATGAATGATAGGCCGTGATCTGACTGTACACAGTTGTTTACATCAGATTAGTCATGGTTCGCGTGCATGAACAGGAACTCGTGGGCATTATCGGTGTCACAGTGATATATGGGCATCCCCGCGTTTTGAGTGTGGGGATATCCAAAACGCGGGGATACCCACATCACTGTGACATCAGCCCGTGGATGTACCTTGTCATTGCGAAAATTGTATTGAAAACAGTTTCGTCGGTAGGAATGCTCATAAAACTGCTTGCATAACGAAGTAAACTTTTACATCGTCTAAAGAAAAACGGTACAAAACTGCGTAAGTCCAAATAACGTACAATCTGATGTTGTGATATTTACTGATGCATTTGGGTCGGCATTTATTCAATCCCAGTCTCCGAATTTCCTCTTATTATAGAGTGCGCACACACCGTGGTACATGCCATGTGGTAAATTATTCCGCGGTGCCTCACATGTAGGTGTTAGTATGCCATGTTAACCAGCGGGATTACCAAGGTAAAAAGAAATGTCTCGCAATTCATTGGTGGGAAATTTAATCACAACATCATCAGCATCGTGATTGGCTCTTGTACCTCGGGAATTAAAACATCCTTCCAACTCACCACGTCAGAAATCTCATGAGCGCTTCGTCCGATCTTTTTCACGTGTCCGTGGAAATTTACCACGGGAAATTTACTTTGTGAAATGTCGGTCACACACACACTAAATGCAGTTTCCCGTGGTAAAAGGGTCATTTACCGCGGTAAAAAGTGCCCCGTTTAACCGTACCTTGCTGCAACAAACCACGTGCATTCCTTACATGGAATGTTTTCATTTTATGTAACAAAAACTTTACCCTTCAAGTCAATCTATGCTCGTGCGTCGTTTTGGAGAGACTTCTCGTAAGGAACCCTTTGCTCCAAATGAATAACCCATTCACGTGTCTTTGAAAAATCACCATGAAAACGATTTTAGTGTTACAAAGTCCTGTCTTATCCAAATTTCGACCATTAATCAAATGACAGCCTGAATTCATCACGACGAGAGGTCATGATTCGAATACCAGAATTAAGTGCGCAAAATTTGACATGTGAGAAGCATGATAAAATGTCAAGTTTTTATCTTTTAATATCCACGTGTTTGTATCAGACATTTTATAAGTCAGTTATAACAGCTGATGGAATCTGAGACAGTAGAGAATTCTTACCAAAAGCTCACATACCAGTATCGCTTTTTGGGAAGTGACACATATCTTTCTTCTATTCACCACTCTGCTAAAAAATCTAAGAATATTTTTTTAGTTGTGAAATGTTTACAGATTGAAGCTACAGATGGCGACCATAAGGCTTTGATAAATGGGGCTCCCTCGTGGCCAAGATGACATTAACATGTTATGGTTTCATCCGAAGATAGCTGACATGATTCATAATAATGACAAGACAAAACCTTTAAATGGAAGGTAATAAGCTGAAAAAAGGGATTTTCAAATAGATACGAGCTCCGGCGACTCCCAAAAAGGACTCAACTGCAGCTGTAATCCATTGTACAAGGAAGGAACTTGACCATATAAACATAAGAAATGAAAAGTACACAAATGGATCTGGTGTGATACACGGTTTGTTGCTACTCTGCGCCTGGTCGTTCAAATCCCTTTTAAGTTAAGTCGTGGATTACTGGAACCTTTAGTTCAAGTTAATTTACCAAGCAATGAAAAATTTTGGCCGCGTCTTTTTCCAGGCTGTCAATGTTTTTCAGGTAAGCGTCGTCGAACAGCGTGAACCAACTCATCTTCTATGGAAAGGGTTTGACCTATTACAAGAACCTACAAATTCACAGGAATTGTTGACAGTGATAAACAGGTGAACATAAGATGCGTTGCAGATATCTTCATCTAAGGAACCAGACTCAACAGAACGGAAACGAAAGACCGTAGGAACACAAGTATCGTAAGAGTGACTTTCAATGTTACGGCTAAAAAAAGCACCGACAAGGATGTTTGTTGGAATACATAAATCACCTAATTCTAATAAATGAATGTCGGGGAATTTGTCGTATTAAAAGAACTAGTAGCGAATGAATTTTCAATGACGCGAATTTATCGTCATTTACGCTCTTGTGGTCGACGTTGTTCAATCGCTTTACTAATGCAATACCCGCCAAGTTTCTCACCTATAACCTCACATCGATACTACGAACTACATTTTCGAACATTTCATCGTGTTAAATGAATTCTGCAAGACATATCAGTCGATTACGGACGTATCAAAAATTATGGCTACATTAGCCTACTCAGGGCAAAGACCCTTGCGGATTGTCCAAATTCTCACATGTCACTAATCAGCCGCGCCCAATTCTGCAACGTCAGTATTGATATGACTTTAGGTCAATTGTCTGTGGAAAGAAATTGTATAAGGCAGAATGTCCGGCTAATTCTCGTAACCATGCTTTATCTGTGACTTGGACTCTAGTTTGTAATGACATGATTGAGCAACCTAAACTCACAAATGAGGACTTGAAGAAGCATTCTATCCTTGGCTCAGTGGTCTAAACATTTGGGGAATTGGAAGGTCTTACGATAATAAGTGAGAAAATCCCAAACATGATTCCGCCTCGACACATAATTTGCTCCGTAATATGACGGACCTGGTAAGTCGAGATTTGCTTTTTAAAGTTTCACCGCGGTTTGTCCATAACGTAAAATTTTATTGACATGGACACTTGCCTTGCGACATAGGTAAACACGCGACAACAAATATTACAGCCAAACGAAATACGATATGTGTTAGAGGAAGCACGCTGAAAATCACAGCGTCGACATGCATGAGGAGTGCGATCTTCACAGCTTACAAAATGTTTTCCATGAAGAGCTGATTCAGAATAACTTGTAACGGAACTTCTTCAAACTTAGAAAAATGACTCGATGACTCGACACAAACCGATAAACCCATCGCATTCAACCCAGGCATGAAGTCACATGATCCAATCTTGATCTTTCTTTGATGGCATTTATACAGTTGCGTTTGAGACCAATTTTCAAATCAATTTTTGTTCACTCTAAGGCTATCGTTTTAGCTTTAAATAATTTTTATAGTTATTATTTATTGCTGTGATTCGGGCGTTCCTTTTTATCAATACAACTTCATGAGTAAAGTCTGTTTATTTAAGGATTTAAGATTCCTGATATGTTTGCTCTACCGCCTTTAATTTTTCGGAACTTTTTATTTCCTGGGAGGGTATGTAGAACCTCTAAAAGATAACGCAATTGATATCTGATCGTTTATAAGCATAATGTTTAAACGCACCAAAATAATGTAGTACTGCTATTCTACTATTTCTACCTACTATTATATTACTATTATAAAACAGAGTCAACACTTCACGCCGGGCTAAAAATCGCCCTCTTCATCGACTAACACCAAGCGTAAAAGAAAAAACAATTCAAGATTAAATATTTCTGAGTAAATGCGCTTGATCGAGAAATCGACGTTTTTAAGAAATGCCTAATTTAATTTTCTTATTGACCCAAGACAAAAAATTCACAATGATTATGTTTCTTTTTGTGGAAGGATCGATAAAAGGAATCATGGTATTTATTGTTGCTTGTGTTACCTTCTATGGTGAGTGTGATTTTTGTAAGATGATCATTTTCTCTGTGAGGTCAAGAATCGCTTTCGTTCCCATGACTACAAATAACCTGGCGTCCGTAAGTAATGTTGTTTCGCGTCCCTAAAAGAAAATATATTCAAAAACCATCTCCGTGTTATGTCTTAGAAGTAGGGAATTGAAAACTGTTTCAATTTTTTTTTCAACAACGAAGAAGTTAAATACAAGATGGCCGAACAAGGATTAAGGTAACGAGACCAGACAAATCGGACGATTAGTTGTATTAAATACGGATTAATGATGTAATTCTGGTACATTTTGGCCACGGATTATGGTCGACTAGATCTAAACTGCAACATTTTATCTAGAAGTTACTATCGTTAAGTTAACCTATTTTATTTGTTTTAATTGTTTTAATTTCTGCTTTACAACCTCTAATGCCCGATTAGTCAAAAGCAGAGCACACTCAGCTTTGATATGCTGTGCCAAGAAATATATATATGATTCTGACCCTAACGAGAAAAGGTTATTTTTAGCCTCTGGACTGGGTAATGGAGAGGTAAAAGTCTTTGAATGGCGATGCTTCGCTTGACCGGATTCGCCGGGGTGCAATGCAATGCCGAGTGACAACAAAATTTGCACAAGAAATTGGTGTGAAAAATGCTCAGCCTGGGTACAGCAGCGTTTCTGCAAGCAGGTCCCGTTCCATTTCATCGTGCATCCAAAATTGGAAAGTCAATTTTCCAATGCTCAAAACTCTTCCTCTCTCTCTCTCTCTCTTTCTCTGTGAGCAGGGTGGAAAAGGCTACGTATTAGCGCCCTGCTGTGAGAGTAAAAAAAGCGCTAAAACGCCGCTATTGTGGTGTATGCTACCGACGCAAGCACAAAGCGCAAACATAAGAGCGCTTATTTCACCGTGAAAACGGGGTTGACGCAATCATAAGAACAAGCCCCAGCACAAGCACAAGTATCAAACTTTTTCCTTTTCCTTGTGCTTGCGTTCTCTTGCGTCGTTTGAAAACGAAACACAGCATAAGCACAACGAAATTTGTTGCTTCTTCAGATTTCCTGCGTCTGAGCGTTTGAACAAAATGGCGGCTGCCGTGGTTGATTTTGATGCTTATGTCGACGTTCGTTTTCACTCAGCATAAGCTGCTTCTGCTTGTGCTTGTGTTTGTGCTTGCGTCGCTAGTGAAAACGAGGCTTTAGGCTTGCTCGTGCTCAATACAATACAATACATACTTAATTGACCGCTCTTCATAGGGGCTTTTCAGGGCCAATGAAACACAACGAAACGACGGAACAGAACAACAACAACTGTTAAGAATCCCAACTGGCCGGAGACAAACCAGTTGGCTATTTACAAGTGCAGCTGGGAAGTTGAACCAGGGACTACCAGGAACAAATTCAACGAGTGGTCAGAGTGGGTCTTGGAACCAGGGATCTCCGGATCTCAAGGCAAGCGCCCTAACCACTGGGCCACACTGCCTCGTTGCCGATATAACGAACGCTCTTATTTGGCTAAGTGCTAGGGCATTATTCAACTATGGAGCGTTGTCACTCACGTGACCAGTAGCTATTTTGGATTACTGAAACAAAAAAAAAAATAGACTTCAATTCCCGGAGGATTAGTTTGGAACACCATCATGGCCGCCATTCCTTTGTTTTGAAACACCAACATGGCCGCCTTGCCAAATTGGCACTTTTCTGTATTCAATGACGTTTGTTTGCCCGTTAATTCTTGAGAATTTCTCCAGCCAAATTATAATCATTTGTGTCAAAAATAAATCTGTTTAATGAAGGAAGACGCGTTTATAGTTTATAAAATGAAAAACACATCGGCCTCGAATGTTACGAGTCTCTACGGGAAAACTTCAAAACTGTGGCAAGGCCGAGGTTTAAGATGTTCCCCTAAAGACCTCACTCACCGTTGATAAGTATTTAATATTACCGCGACTGGGACCTGATGTTGAAATACTGCTTGCGCTGAGAAAGGATGTTTATTAACCAATACTGGGCTGAGTTAAGGTCAATCGTTTTTCCATATCTTACTGTTGTAGACTATGGACAAGCTAGAGATCGTCATCACCGTGCTCCTTGTCTGCTTAGTAGCGTTGGTGGCTTATGTAGCTACATCCTGGACACTATCAAAAAAGAAGAGGTGGTGCATTGACCATAAAAATGACGGAGGAGGCTACAAACACCTTCAGGATGAAGAAGAGCATGCGTGGAAAAATGTTGCCAAAGCTTATGCACAGGAGACCATGCCAAGAATTACCATAAGTCCTGTACAACCACGCCCAGTGTTTCCCATGGTAAGTACCGCTTGGTTTAGCCGTTCAGAAAGCTATTTAATTATTCCCTGAAGGTAGTTCCAACTGGTTTTATTCAGACTATTTGCTCGTCACCAGGTTTTTCTCTTAACTTTTTGTGAGCATACAATTTTCAAATTTATCGCTGATGAGTTCATTCAGTCTACATGAGGAAAGTACATCGAAGGGTGCAAGAGACTTCTTGCTATCAAGATATATATATATATATATTTTTTTTTTGTATTTTATTTATTTTTATTGTTTACGTTTGGTAATAACGAAACAAATGACTACATTAGGACAACACTAAGCTACAACACACACACGCACAAACTACATTAAGGCTACCTAAGCTGATAACAACAAACTGAGAATATTAAGTTAACACGTTTCGACGAGGCCGCGAGGGTTGTGAAGACTTCTGCAATACGTTATTGCCCTTGTCTACAATACTTGCCCCACTTTTGAAGATGAAAAGCCAAACTCTTTCCACTTTTTGAAATAGCAGTCTCCAACTCATAAACAAGTATGGAGCTTTAAGACCGCCATCCTCAATATCATTGATAAGCGTTAGACGTTTAACTTTATCTTTACCCTTCCAAATAAAATCGAAAATTAATTTATTTGCCTCAGATATAATCTCTTTGTTAAGGCTTATCATACCAGCACGATACATAAATATTGGAACTATTTTGTTTTGATGGAGTCAATTATTTCATCAAAGTTTAGCTTCTGTTTAAGACGATAATCATATGAGAAGTATACCCCTAAGATTTTCAAGGCTTTCTTGACTTTGATATTATGCAATTCATAATCATCACTTACTGCAGGATCTGTATTACTGATGTAATACTACAAGTTCCTGTATTAGCAATGAAGACTGATTGATATAATTTCATTTTTAAAACTTGTTTTTGGCTTCATGTAGAGCGCCACGCCGCCAGATGAAAAAGTGTCAACTGATAATGAAGAGGAGGAAGAAGAAGGGTCACAAAGCAATGATCACCTGGACCTAGGAAGACTTTACTTTGCTCTCCGATATGATCAACACCGGTAACATATTAGGCAATGTTAAGACCTGTTCACGTTAGAGGAGCATGCGCAGACGCACGCTTGGGTGCATTAGGGACCCAAAAGAGGCAAGTGACGCAATAAGAAACAAGTGAGCGCATGCGTGACTTTACTCAGTTTGTGTTTGCGGAAGTGGAATCGATACGAAGTTAATCGACTCGTGGCTAACGATCTTTACTTACGGTCTTTTCTTTGCGTTATTTTGTATTTTTTAAGTTTTAAAGATTTCGAAAACAGATAGACCTCTTGAAATTTAGTGTTTGCATTTGTATACCTTTTAACGTTAAAATGAAGTCGAAAGACAGAATTCGACAGGAGATTGCGCAATCACTTTATATAGATATCGGGCTGAGTGGCCCCGAAAAAAAGGAAATCTTTTATCTCATTTTCGTTTCTTTAGATCTATGTTGATGGTGCGTCTCATCCGAGCTGAAGATATTCCTGTAGAAGAGCAATCATTGTCGACATACGTTGATGTTCACCTTCTGCCACTGAACCGACAGAGTCAGACGTTTGAACCTAATGATACCACGATTAATGTCAGCTTCAGGTGTGTGCCGGCTGTAGTCTGCGGGAAGGCTTCTTATGGGCAAAGCGAGAAAAAAAGGGAGACGTTCTGCTTCCACTTTCTTGTTTTCCTCGTGAAGAGAGACAGTTCGCAGGCCAGTGTATATAAAAGAGAATTTAAAGTTTTGTCAATTAGCCAGTATTAAAAGTACCATAATATTCTTTGTTTGTCCCTGCAAACTTTAGCATAAGCATTGTTTCCAGTTTCTTTTGGGACCATTGTAAGTCCCAAGAGAAAATAAAAACAATGCTTATCCAAAATTTTGGAGGGACAAACAAAGAGTATCATGGTATTTTTCATACTGGCTAATAAGAGACCACATAGCCACGCCAGC
>OX421451.1:45760515-45778015 GCA_949126865.1 Montipora capitata | reverse complement strand
GTCAAACGCATTAAAACACACGAACAACAAACAACCCGCTGAAAGCACTCGGCGTGAAGCATGACTGAAGAGGGCATATGCAAGTTGGCCATTTGAGGACTTTTCTCTTTTATCTCTTTCATAAGGAATATCTTAATCACTGAAATGACTGCCTGATAACATTTACCAGACATAGTACTCGGTGACTAAACTGTCAACGGGGTCCAGTAACCCACGCATATCTTCCGAAGTCGTTTATGCTGTGTATAACCACCGCTTATAGGATGGTCAGATATCGATTTTTACTTCTCTTGGGGATCGCATTGGCGTTATTTTTCTTAACATCGCACAATTTCATTCGCAAACGCGCTGTTTTGTTGGATGAATATACCAATAACTTGATATCAGGGAACTGGAACGGTAAGAGAAATTTATCATCAACTCATTGTCTGCTGCGCATGAACACTTTATAGCGTTATTAATGAGTGCGAGGAACAAATCCAACCGGCTTTAAACAAGAGGACACCTTGATCCAGCGGATAGTTCCCGTTCTCAAAGTGGATAAAGTGCCTAGGGAGCGTTTTTTAGCCACGGACGGCAACCGGAAGTGAGTTGTTTTGTTATTAAACTCATCTTGAGAGTAACCATATTCGTATTGTTAAGTATCTTTTCACTATCAGAGACGATTAGTTTATAAATCTGGGAGAGACCACTGTCCTGGCATGCCAAATGTGCCCTCCGGTTTCCATCCGTGGATCGAAAACGCCACGTGCTTAATAAGCTCCCTAATATGGAGTCCTGGTCCTTTTTGCTCTCGTTCCACGTTAAAAAGAGTATATGTTTGTTTTCTCCTTTGATTGCGTACCTTACAATGTTAAATACCTAGGTGTATTTTTTCAGGGGAGAAAAGGCGATGCTCGGTAAAAATTCGAGTAATTCCGATAAATAGTTCAAATATTTACTAGACTCATGGAAACCAGGCCATTCAGCAAGGACAAAGGTTATGACTAGAATGGATACATTTGGTGACGTTACGTGGCAATACCTGACAACGTCAGTGTCAACCGGCTTTGGCCGATAAACAACACTCTGTATAGGCAGAGAATAATTGCTGGGTTAGGCACTGATCTCTAGTGATTAGGAAATGGTTAGCTTTTATAAATTGTTCTGGTGACACCATTATATTTCAACTTGGTAAAACTTTAAGATCGTTTGGTTCTTTATATACACAAAACTAAGTGTCTCACCTAATTTTGGAGTATCCAAGCTTCTGGTCACAGTTCTAGTCATCCCGCGATACAGCTAAGATTCAAATTGACCGGCATATTCCTATTCTCAGTATTAGACTGGAACTAGCTTGCAATGGAGGCTAATGAGGGGAAATCTTTTCAAATGCAAGTACTTTTTAATATATTCCCCCGCACTGGCCTCAATTGCAAGCTAGTACCAGTCCAATACTGAGAATACGAATACGGTCTACTGTCGAAATTAAGCATTTTTGCTAGTTTAATGAAGGAGACGGTAAATGAAATAAAGAGATGAATTTTCCCGATTGTGACAACGGGGATTCGAACAATTGCCAACTGAACACAGTTTAATTAATGGCCTCGCTCCTACGAATTTGCTATAGCTCAGTGGTAGAGCATCCGAACTCCCGCAAACTTGAAGGAGCAGTCAGATGTTTTCCGAATATTCCCGAGCCTCGATCGAAAAATAAACCCTTTTCATTTCATCATAAGGGATTAACGTCTAACAACTCCTTCAATACAATTAACGAAACTTTTATTCAACACAAACATCGCGGTATTATGATGCCATTTATAGCTAAACACATGTTACATGGCTTTTTCTTGAGCATTTACATGCATTTCTCGTTACGTCATGACACACCAACACGCCAGGTTAAGTGGCTAGGGAACTGGAAAGATGATTATAGACTTTAAATTCTAACAGGTCCATACTAAAACCAATAACACAGTTATCCTAATAATATGCAATATTTTGTTCCCAGGGAAATGGAAAACTATCAAGTCGAGTAAAACTATGAAACTTGGACAACAAAGGGGTTTAGGCTCAAAAAGTTCAAAAATGAACATAACGTCCAGGAGAGCCCGACTGCATTTGATCATTCAGTTTCCGGTTCTTAATACTTCTGGCAGCCAGACCAATATCAATCTGACCAGACAGCAGGAGTTTATCCACTGCCTACAACGAAACTTACTCAGCCCCCACGTAAGTCAACTAATGAAATTGTTTTTTTGCGGCTGTTGAATTCAAACGCCTGTGACAGTCATTCAATGTATTTCTTAATTCCAGGTCCAGAAGATTCACATTCTCTGTGAAACCGATCGGGATCCCCTTTTTATCAGAAACTTGGATTTAAGAATGAACTGGAAACTACTGTTTCATATACTTGGTTGGCGCATGCGCTATAAAGATGCATTTCAGTATGCCTCACAAAACTTGTTAGGTAAAAACGCAATGATCATTAACGCAGACTGTTATGTCGATAAGGGATTTGAATATCTGAATGAAGACATACTGAGCAGAAAAACAGTGTACGCGTTAACAAGACATGAAAGACTTGAAAACGTTCATTCTTGCAAGAAAAGAGATTTTTGTGGCCCAAACTCGAAGTACATCGGTTCTCACGATGCTTGGATGTTTAGGCTACTCGCGCCAGTCCCTGCTGCTTTGCTTAGTAATATTGACTTTCGTCCCAATATTGAAGGAATCGAACGAGTTTTGATCTTTAACTTAAGAAAATACGGTAGATTCAGAATAAAGAATCCATGCAAACTACTGCATATAGTCCACTATCACTGCAGCAGAAAAAAAAATACAAAAGAAAGACTTTTTCATGGACAACGAATTGATCACTATTTCAATATCACAACTTTGAAACAAGGGAAAGTTGTTAACGCACCATTTTCTGATCTGTAATTTGCACAGTTCTCAATTTTCAAACAACAATAGACTATATGAAATACATGATAAAGAAACTAGAAGATTTCCAAATATTCGACTCAGACAATCATTGCCCCTTCAAAACTTTTCTTCTAAATGGCATAAAATGAACGGCTTTATGAAACGAGAAACTGGTGGTTCAAACCAGTTTCAACAATTTCGAGGGAATGTCTTGTTACAAAGATTACCTCTACAACACTATTTAACGTAACGCCAATGTCATGGTACCATATGAAACAATAACAATTGACATCTTTAGCTTAACGTTTTGTTTTCCCATTTCAGACCACGTAATGTTCCCAGGGAATTTTCCTTTTCTTTTTTCATAAGTTGTGCATACATATGCACGTGCATTAGACGACATTTGAAAGAAACTGTTCCCTAGAGTAACATCACGTGGTCTGAAATGGGAAAACAAAACGTACAAGCTAAAGAGGTCCATTGCGTCAACATTAATGTGACGTAATAGGTTATCATGGCAACAGGAGACCTGTCTCAAGACACTCTATACTAGGCACGCTGTGATAAAACTCTGCAAAGTTCACAAATTCTCTGGACGGTGGATTTAGGGTTACCTTAACATTTTCCAACCGTGAAAGTGGGCGTATACTCCTTGTCCTCCACTAGTCGGTCGGCTACATTGGTAAAATGTATTGCTTGTGAATGTGTTGTTTCAATTGATTAGAAAACTTGCTTGCAATGGAGATAAGTGTTCACGACCGGCTTTAGAATATTGCATACGCAAGATCAATGAAATAACTTCTTGAAATGACGAGAAAACTATTTTTTCTGTCTACGTGAAGACGTTATCGGGACAAACACTAACAAACCATATAATGACATCCTTTGCTTTTTTTGTGACTTTGGACTCGCGTTTGTAAGTTAGGAACCTTTATTGATATTAGGTGGCATTAAGAGCGACACCAGAAGTTTATGGGACCAAGGAGGCAACCAAATGGCTATTTAAAACGCCCAATAAACTTGTTGTATGGCCGTCAATTAACCCTTCACGGCCTCCAGAGAGTGAAAATTCTAGATCTTAGTCTGTCGAACGCCAGATAATTTTACTTGTCACTGCGTACCGCTTCAGGGGTGAATTGGTTAGCAATGTCTAGGTTCCCCCACTCAAAAACTGTGTCCCCTTTAATTACCTACGCATTCATCAGCTGACCAGAAGAAAACAGGCCACGCAAAATGATGAGGCCTGGTAAAGTACAAGAAGGATTTCAGCCCAGAGAATCCGAACACTAATGAAGCACCCCAACATCCAGATCACGTCAGGTCCCTAGTATCTGTCATATTTCTATCTTTCATGGAATGCAGCGGAAACAGTTATTCCAGTTATTCGCATATTAAACCGAAGTAAAACCCAAGGTGAATGCAAATATTAAAGACACAAACTTCATTAGCTTCTAAGATGAGCCCATCAAGGAGCATTGTTAGCAGCTCCACATCAGAGACTTGTTTCTTGTGACGTTACATCTTGGCGATCCAGGGCTTGGCCAGCTGAAAGAAAAAAACGCATGCGTGATAAGAACCGTTCCTCTGGAATACAGAGAATGGCAGGTTGACAGGATGTCTCGCAGCAAGTCGTATTTGGCTCAAGGACGAAACAATTTTTGAAAAGCTCTGGGTCCCTTGGGACGAGAGGAGAAGAAGACACGCCTGGCAAATATAATTTTTACAATGGAGGCCAATAATCTCTGCATAAAAATTGAGAAAATCATTATTTGTTTACATTAGGTAAGAAATGTTTACCCTTCCCACAGCCCTTTGTGAAAACCTGTAACCTTCTCATATTCCTTGTACATGAGGCGCCGGAGTAAGATGCAGAATCGACAAGGATGTCGTGGGATGTTTTTCTACTGAGATTCATTATGCAGGAGATTTGAGCCATGACTCTGAATGACTAACAAATTCTCGGGTTTGTCTCTACTTTTTTACCCTAATTGCCATCCACTTTGTCTAAAAGGGAGAGGAGATGGATGACAGTTCACACTGGTTGAGCGACCACGTTTTTACTGCAACTTGAAATAAAACAATTTCAACATGGAACGAAATTTCCACTTTTTCATTTACTGTGAGTGAGCACACAATTTTGTAACTTTTTACATGGCCGTTTCTACCCCAATTCACTGCATATACACCTACACAAACAAGCACCACCTCAAGAGGCTAAATGATCAAAGCGCCTTAAATCACCAGCTGCTGAGCTCATCTCTTAGTCTCCCTACTAACCCTTAAACCCTGAAGGGGTGCCACATTCACAAATAAAATCATCACACCTAGCCACGCAAAAATCTTCAAGTGTCACACTTATGGTGCAAAGCATAAACTCTTGAGCCACATACAACCAGATGCTCACAAACAAGCTGATTGCCCATTCCTAGTCTTCACCCGTCTCTGATTAGCACATATTACTTACCTTTTTTGCTTTTCCTCAGAAAATGACATGATCAGCCTCTTCCACTTGGAAATGTTGGGGAATTTCTCAGAATCCACTTTTGTTTTACCAATGGCAATAAGCACATCCAGATCAAGCTTGGTGGGTTGTGAGCTAAGGATAGAACAAACACAAAAGTGACAGAGCAGGGATGGTGTAGTGATGAGAGCACTCGCCTCCCAACCATGTGGCTTGGGTTCGATTCCCAGACTTGGCGTCAAATGTGGGTTGAGTTTGTTGGTTCTCTACTCTGCTCCTAGAGGTTTTTTTCTGGGTACTCCAGTTTTCCCCTCTTCACAAAAACCAATCTATGATTTGATACAAGTTGACTTGATTTGATTTCTGTACAAGGTTCCCAATTAGTGACACAGCACTAAATACACTTGACACTTAAACAAAGTTTATTATTATTCGCATTACAAAAGGGAATATTGTCCTTGTTAAATTTGAAATGCCACACACCCAATCTTGGTAAGCTTTGTTGGAAAAAAAAGTGCACCTTGCAGGTTGAAAAAACCTAAAACATAAGTTGCAAGGAAAAAGGTGTGAACCTACCCTTGGATAAAAATGCTGATATCTTCATTTCCTGTACTAAGAACATGGCTGTAGCTCTGACACTTGATACGTCTCAAGTTCCTATTCACAGGCACTTTAAATTCATGAACTTCAACATCACTTGAGTGTTCGTGACATTGATTTGAAGGCATTGCATCAGTTTCTAACAGGTTATCAAATACCTCATCATCCTTCCATTCCCACAGAGGACAATCCAAAGTCAGTGATGATGACATTGATGATGATGATGATGATGATGATAAGGAGGAGATTTCATTTGCAAAGTTTAGCAAGGGATTGTCACTGGCAGTAATTACATTTTCTTCAATTAACTTACTACTAGCATGAGTATCCATTTCCATTGGTGCATTAGCAGAGAACTTGTCATCTTCAGTTTCTGGTAAGAGGAAGGACAGTTTCTTTTGACAAGGCAAGCCAACAGAACCATCCTCAACACCTCTATCATCCTTAAAATCAATGTCACAAGTCAGCAAATCATGTCTTTTTTGACCTCCAGTCAAAGACATACTCAACAATTCCTCAGATCTATCTTGCTCCTTGGTAAGACAAAGTTCATCAAAATTCTCTGTCAATTTCTCAACTAGATCAGTTACACAAGATACTGGTAACTTCATTAAAGGTGAAGTATTATCCCGTGACACATTTTCTTTGGTCCCACATTGCCTTGAATTCTGAAGCATGATTTCAGACTTTCCTTCAATAGTTGCATTTTCTGATTCCACTGAATTTGAGAACAAAGTTTTGCGCATTGTCAAATAGTGACTGTCTCTAAGACCAATTCCACCATTCTCAGCATATTGATTATTCACTTTTGTCCTTTCTGTTTCTTGTGATATTTCATTGTCACCTAAAATCACACTGCTCTGTCTTGATTCTGGGGTTCTTAGAATGCCACTGGTACTTTTTGGTACTCTGACTCTCTTGGGTGTGACTGATAATCTGTTGAACATAAGTCTTTCTTTTTTCTTTCCCAGATAATCTTCCAGTTTCTCCATTCCTTGTAACTTTGACAAGTCAGCATAGCCACCAAGAAAACTCCAGTACTCTGTCCATGGAATGCGCCCATTGTGGGCAAGCTGCCTTAAGGAAGAAATCAATGCCATGGAAAACAGTATAATAATATTATTATTTTATATAAGATATTTTTGCACATTAGTGTTCCAAATAACACCATTATTATTATTATTATTATTATTATTATTATTATTATTATTATTAATTTTGACTGAATGATTTTACTCTCAATCACAACGTTTGTGCCTTTAAAAGAATTGATAACTATACTACCCATTACAGATAAACACCACTGCTTTCCATAAAAGAGAGAAGTGTAAAAGGCAGAGCTATGTTACGTTCATTCCACATCACACTTGCAGTAACTGCTAAACTGGCACATTTAATAACTTAAATTTTGCAGCTTTTAGGGTACTTAAATCCTCTGATGTCTTGCTGGCATAATTTGATCAAAAAGGCATGTTTTCTTGAACCAGAGATGTTTGAGATGGCTTAAATCTGAACATACTGAAATACCTTCCAATCCTCTCAATGCCACGACTATCATCCTTTCTCTTTATGTAAATGTAACTTTTACGATGTTCCATTTTGGGTGGGGTCTTCCATGAATGATAGAATTCTTCAGCCTACAAGATGGTTTCATTCATAGAATGACATAATATACCATAATAATAATAATGTTAACAAAAAGAAAATAGGGTGTATACTGATTTTCCAAGGCATTCGAACCATTTCATTTTTGTAGAAAAACAGTTCCTTGTTTGTAACCAAAAGCTATTGAGTTACCAAACCTCTTTTGTCAAGTAAAGAAAATGACAGGCTTCAGTCTGTTTTGAGTTTTATTGTAATTCTTCAATTTCTTAGTTCAATGATAAACCTTGGTTACAATAATCATTCCCACTTGGAATGCCTATCACAGCCAATAATAATTTTTTTTAATGTTTCTCTATTTGTTTTACTGTACTTATTGCCAAGTAATGTAAAGTTTAATGCATTCATTGTCTATTAATCATTCAATGAAAAACTGCATTAACCCTTTGACGTCCAAACCAGTCCATACCGGCCAGACTTAGGGTTAGGCTTAGGGATAGGGTTAGAGTCAATGGGTTAAAGTTGAAGTTTAAAAATTATTTCAACAACTACCAAATCCTTTGATTCTCCAAGTTTTCAGAGTGACGAAATTAAACACAGTTACCTTTGATGGAGACATTGGCCCTGCATAGGCTCTGACTGTGACTGGTGGCTCACCAGGGCTGTTCCTCTCTTTCAGATTATCCAGTGGGCTTCCTAGTGATCCGCTTTCTCTGTTATTCTTTTCATTTGTAACTTCTGGTGACCAAGGTTCTCCTATCCAAGGAGGGGTGGAGTTGTCAAGGGAACCCAGGAGAGGGACAAAGCAGTTGTCTGTAGAGTCACATTTTCAACACATGCTTATACCTTTCTGCAGATTAAAAATATGGCCCATTCTAAAGAGCACTTAGTTTAAAGGCTGCTACACTAATGCACACCTCTGTGATGCTTAACTTAGTTCAAATATTTCCATTTTTCTGCTTTTCTTACCTTCTAGGTAGCTCTGTATTTTACTCTTTTTATCAGAACATGCAGCGCTGCACCTGGAACAGATCACCTAGGAAAAAAATATCAAAGTTCTGAGAAACTGTAAAACCAAAGCACAAGCTGACTTACAACACCGTACTACTAGCGCAATAATAATATCGTAAACACCCGTAGATAAGCCACACCTTTTTCCCAAAAATCGTCGCTAGAAATTGGTGGTGTGGCTTATCTGCGGGAACATTTGAAAAAGGCTTCTGTGTTGAATGAAGAAATTCCTGTGAACAAATACCAGAAAAATTATCATATGTCAAAGTTGGCAGAAACAATGTCCATTATGTTAAAGTGCTAAAATTGTGGGTAAGACTTTGAAGTATTTTCCGTTTCAATGTTAATAGACTAGTGAGTTTACGTTCGATGAACAAAGGATGAGGAAGACTTCTAAAGATCAGACTTTGGATTTCTTTTGATTTCTTTCAAAAAACTTTTTCCCCAAAATTTGAGCTGCTCAATTCAGGGTGCGGCTTTATCTGCGGGTGTTTATGGTAATATTATTGTTATAACTATTAACAATGAGCCATGTATTTTTCCATGGCAGCCAGCCTTTTTATTGATAGCCCGTCCACCCATTTATTCACAGTGTCACCTCACTTGCTTGAACCATTGGAGGCCATCTTGGATGATCACTAAATCCAAGCTGACGAAAGGGGTACATTTGTGCTCAAATATAAAATAGCAACCTTTTCTGTCTCCACAAGATTAAAAGTTATTATGTGGCAAAGAGTGATTTTTCTACCACAGTGACTGGGGACAGCTATTCTTAGAGTTATTTTCATAGAGTTATGTCGTAGAGTTAGAGTTAAGTTTCCAAAATCCTGAATTCAAGATTTTGGACGGCCAAAATCCTGAATTCAAGATTTTGGAATTCAAGATTTAGGTCTTCCAAAATCTTGAATTCAGGATTTTGGCAGTCCAAAATCGTGAATTCAGGATTTTGGAAGTCGTTAACTCTAACTCTAAGTCATAACTCTACTGAAATAACTCTATTGATAGTTAACCTCACAGTGACTATATGGAGTTAAGAAGACCAATTTACCCTAGAACTCAATTATATTCTTAAAATATCAAGAGTCGCATTATAGTATGTCTGAAGATGCGGTCACTGGTGAAGTTAATCATGACCTTTCGACTGCATACTGGTAGTATTCACCAGGTGATTAAATCCATTCATTCCACATCACCTTCAAAACAAGGTCGCTTCATTTCTTAAGAAGCTGTGACTGGAGCATTTGAAGGGCTCCTGATTTTTTTTGGTGACATAACCAGTGTTAGCATCATAACTGTCCTTCACCACAGTAAATGTCTTGACTACAACAAGAGCATAGTGAAAAAGAAATGGAATAATAATTCTTTTAGCTGTCATGTTAGCCATCTCTTCCAACTTTCCTTTGGGTTCCAACTTCAGTCTTAAAAGTCTTAAGGTGAACGCAGTTATTTTTAACCCTACCGTTTGCAACATTTTCAGCTCCTCATCCTGATGATGGTGGTCATTTACCTAGTTATTTCTTTTCCTAATAAGCTAATGAATTACCTGTGCAGGAGTTTCTCCATACTTATTTGTTCTCTGCATGTCAGTCAAAGGATGAGACATCAAATATTCCACAACCTCCACATGTCCATACTTACATGCAAAATGCAAAGGTGTTTCCAAGTTCTGTCAAAAATACATAAACAATTTAAGGGATAATATCAGACATTTTTTTCTAAATTATGTAATGTCCAAACTAAGCTACACTGACAGTTCTATGTAAACAAATTTGAACCTCAATCTAGACCTCTACCAGAAAAAAATTATTTTATTTAAGTATTTCTACCAGAAAACTTATTTTAATAAACTTGCATTTATTTGCTTATTTAGAAATTTACACAAAGATAGATGTACAATAAAATAGAAATCTAGGTCTCCTAGAGGGTATACATGGTGTTGTGAGAACTGTCTTACTCCCCATCCTACTAAGACGGAATATATGCTGCTCAGTGGACGCGGTCAACTGACTGGGCCAAAACAAGTTATTAAGATGGGTGATTATGTTATCGAGGAGGTGGTTTCTACAAGATGCTTAGGTGTCCAGATAGACAATGCTCTTAAATGGGATCATCATGTATCGGAACCAACGAAGTCATTTACGCAAAAGTTGAATTTACTTAAATCACTGTACTTTCTGCGTAGACAGGCGAAAACTGATTTCCATTTTGGGGTTATTTTGCCCTCTGTTACCCTACGTATGGTATGTTGGTTTGGGGCTCTTGCGGTCAAGGGCTGTTCTCACAACTGGAATCTATACATGTCAGAGTGGCAAAAATAATATTTAACTTGGATTGGTATGCGCCAAGCAGGGAGGTTCTTGTCACAGCAAAATGGAATACCTTGGAGACTACGTATGAGGAACGATTACTAATTCTAGCGCATCAGGCTTATTATCATCTTTTACCATGTCCCATGAGCTGTCTTTTTGTAAAGTATGAAAGTAGATACGATTTCAGGAGGAAAATGACCTTTCTAGGTTACCCAGGCCTAGGACTGATATGATCAAGAAAGCATGCTCATACAAGTCAATTATTCGGTGGAATGCCCTGGAAAGCCAAATGAGATCAATTTGTGACATTGACGCTTTTAAAAAGTCACTCAGGTGTTCTTTTAAGCCACATAAATTGTAGATACGTCGAATTCTTATATTAGTTTTATTGTAATTAATTAGCTCTAATTTTATTAATTGTACACAACCACATAACCTTTGCTGAACTTTTAAATCGTGTTTTAAATAAATGCTGTTATTAAGGTATCCAATACCCTTCAGCAAGATAAATAAATAACTAAATAGATAAATAAACAGGATATAGTACAGCAAAGAACTAAGATAATTTAACAGGGACAAATGCCAAGCAATTAGTTTCCATCCTTTCCACCTGGGCATTACACTTTAAAACATCTATTGTCGCATTTGAAATGCTAATGATATTTAACCTATTGACACCTGAGAGCGACACTTAATAGATTTTACTATGTCTAACGCCAGACGATTTTACTCATCAATGGGGGTGTGCTAGACCGTTTGAGGTGTGAATGGGTTAGTTGAATTAACATTAAGGAAATGGCCATGAAAAACAAGCTTTAATCTAAAAAATAACAACTATTGAACGTTTTCTTGAATGTTTTGATTGATATTTCATCTTGAAAGCTATTAGGAATAGAATTGCAGATGTTAGAAGTACAAACAAAGGAGGTATCATGAAAAAGAGAAGTTCTGCAATACAACACATTAAAACACAAACCTGAAATTTAATCATGAGGTTTGCTACAGCAATAGGAGATGTCATTATCTTTACTTTTATCAATCATACAGTAATTTATATTGTAAAAAAGGCTAAATCTAGGGACTCTAATAATGTGCTATCAATCCCAAAGACATGGGGTTTTGTTAACACTATAGCATAGCAAACAAAGTTGAAAGCCTTTGCGAGATCCAGACAGACAGCTTCGGTTTCAAAACCTTTATAGACTTATGGAAGATATGGTGCAAATAAATTATCGTTTTATTCTTGACAGACCATTACAAAAACCATGCTGAATATCAAATAGAAAATTTGAAATGTGAAGCACAAAATGTTTGAAATTACATATCTATTTTGCACTTTCACTAGAATAGGTATGAGAGAAATAAATGCAGGTTGATAATATTGTTAGTAACTTTGGTTTCATTGCCTTTCTTGTGCACAGGACAAATGTTAGTTTTTTCCAAGCTAACAAACAGTGCCCATTTGGGAGAGCACAATAATTTAAAAACACTGTAAATAAAGGAGCTAGGGATGATGCACATTTCTTAGAGAAAATAAAGGGAAGGTTATTGGGAGCAGCAGCCCGATAACCTGCCTGTCAATGATTGTTAACAAGGAGGGAATTTCCAGTCAAGACAGGAACAATCAGTATTAATACAAACCACTTATCCTCTACCTTCATGAAGGACAGCTGGTAAGGGTTTTGAAATTACAAAATGATTAGCAGTCTGGCAGTTCTTCAGGAGGCAAAAAAAAGCAGTTCCAAAAGTTTGGGTTAGGGTTAAACTCGGCCTTCCTGCATCTTCAATAACCACTTCACTTAAGACACAAGCTTTCAGAGGCTCTTGTTTATCAGCACTTACCAGAGTATCCTTAAACTTGAAGACTGTTTATGATCATTCAGCCCTATACGTGTGCTGAAAACATGCTGTTTACTATTCAGTGATTTGAAAACCCTACAAGCCATTTAGACACTTCATAAAGGACATTACTAAACAACGAAACATACATTGAATACTAACCGACAAAGGTTGGATTTGAGATTAAACATCGTTTTAGGCCTTTTTAGGCCTAAAAGTTATTGCTCCTAATCTCAGTCTTAATCTGAATCCTAATCCTAATCTCAATGAATTAGGAGCAATAATGTTTTAAGTCTAATTAGGCCTAGTACGATATTTAATCTCAAGTCCAACCTTCGACAGTTAGTATTCAGTGTATGGTGGGGTCATACATGGTGTTTTAGTGTTTTGTTTCAGTGTTTCGGTATTTCACTGTTTCGTGGTTTAGTAATGCCCCTTAATAAAAACTTAAACCCATTGACCCATGGGAATGACACCTTGACGATTTTACTTGTCAAATTAAGCAGTCAAATTAATGAATTTACTCGTCAAATTAATCAGTGAACACTTTCTTTTTCTTTTGATTTAGATCATTTGCATGCCAAGAAAAAATAGTTAGATTTTCCTGGAAACTCACCCCTTTGTCTGGAGTATTGAGGTACATATCTACCAGAAAACGCTTTCGCTGACTGTCACTTGATGATCCAGTGTCTTGATTCAAAAGAATGTTCCAGAAGCATTGACTTTCCAAAGTGTCAATAATCAATTGACACATGTCTTTTCTGTTTTTATTTGCAGCTACATGAATGGCATTATAGCGGAAACCTTCTTGCAAAATTACTGGAGTATCACCTGGACCAATCAAATACCTAGGATTTTTAAACACAATCTCGAGAAACTCCTCTTGGGTACCATGTTCGATGACAGCGCGAAATTTGACTAATTCTTGGGGTGTCGGCCCCTTAAAGTTACTAACAGGATCTGTAGGGGATGCCAAAGAACTCGACATAGCCGAAGAGTTTTCCTGTTCGACTGATTGCGATCGCGAAAACACCTCAGCCTCCGATCTTGTTTTGAAAGCTTTGAAACGTGCACCTTTAAATTTCTTTGCTGCATTGAGAGCTTCTTCCTTGCTTGTAAACACAACCGTTCTTCCAGCCGGAACACCTGTAAATCCACACCCTGATGAAGAACGATTAACATCAAAACAAACACCATAAAATATAGCAGAACTTTCCGATGACACTGAATTTGTACAATGCGTTCCATCAGTCAAGCTTAAATTCCGACAAGAGTCCTCTTCGACATTTTCAAGTTTGTCTGGGTCTTTGTTCAGTTTGCTATCCACTGTAAAGCAACCTCGAGCTTTAGAAAGCTTTTTCTCGTATATCCGTCTAGTTGTTGAGCTGATCGGTCCAGTCTTCAAACCAAAAGACCTGAGTTCGTTCAGCAATTCGGAATCACTCAGTTGTCGTATCTCCTTTCTACCAGCCATTTTTCCGCCATTTATTTGTGATTAGAATCCCCAGTCCCCGTTAGGGTAGAAATGCGCACGGTCTGGAAAAAAAATCGGAAAGGAGCGTTTGTGATTTATCGTTGATAATCGTGTTCCGGAATAATTCTGCATACGTTATTGAGTGATCAACGCTGACCCAAATTTACGTGGCTCATATTTCTTTGGAGCTAAATCTCAATGAGGTAGATTCAAAACGTGCATTGAAGAGCGTCTAGTCTCCGAAAGTTTTACGATTCCTTGGCTTTATAGCATAAAGCACTCTTAAAGTCTTCCAACCGGGTACGGCTGTGATCTGCAGAGCAGCACCGATCGTTGCCGATGAGCTGTTAGTTTTCCTCGATATGTACACATCTCAAATCATCCAGGGCAACGCGCTTTGTATATTGTTCTGAGAATGGTCAGGCTAGGGCCCGTTTCTCGAAAGTCCCGAAACTTTACGGGCCATTTTCGGGTGTCACAATTCCCTCTGTATCTCAAGAACGGAGAGGATTTAAGTCACCAAACTTCACAGTCAGTTTTCTTTTTGTTACTTTGAAAACATGTTAAAAGATCGGGTGACCGGAAAACTAAGACCTATAAAGACCTAAGAGCTAAGATCCGGAAAACTAAGACCCTTTTCAAAAAGGCGCAAAATATAATAAATAAATGAGAACGAAATCAGGAATAAATCACGCGCAAAGCAGTAAATAAGCCATAGAAAGAACGGCACAAAAAACCCTAACCCTAACCCTAAACCAACGGTATATCACAGACGCTCCTCTCCAATTTTTTTTTTTTTTTTGCGGAGAGTGGGCGGCTGTACACAGGCTAATCATCATTTGCCTTTCTTTCTTTCTAGTTCGTTTTTATTAAGTATAAACATTCGGGGAGGCGAGTTGTCTCTCCTCGGCAGGTAGGGTAACCCTGGCAAGCGAGACAACTTTTTCGCATGTAAACAGTTTGGCTCGACCACCCGAGACGAGACAGAAAAATCTTAAATGCACACGCATAAAATAAAAATCAAAGAAGCAACAATTGGGTTTAGCGTTTACTTTCGAAAGAAAAGTTTTTTCCCGCCAAAATTCTCACCGCCGTCAACGGAAACTCTCGATTCATAAACAGCCTTTTATTTAGCCTACATATTACTGCTGCGTTAAGATTGTCAGTCCATTTGCTGAATGTAAAAAATAAAAACGAACTAGAAAGAAGGAAAGGCAAATGATGATGCGCATTTTTTGAAGATGCGTCTTAAAATATATTCACAATTAAGTAGGGTCAACTTTGTCTCGGTCACGCAATTCGCTACCCTGCGAGCAGAGTCTCTTTCGATCTTCCTAGATAAGTCGCGAAGAGGAAAGTAGAATTTTAAAATTGATTTTAAATTTTTAACTTCCCGACTTATCTAGGAAGATCGAAAGAGACTCTGCTCGCAGGGTAGCAATTCTCATATAGCCTTGCATACGGCGAGAGCTACTGAAATTTAAACTGACCAATCAGAATTCAGCGAGCGGGAAAAACTGTGCTATCCGATGTCACGCCAATTGTTTACATTCGGATTGGTTAGATAAGTGGACTTGACCGTCGCTTCTTTGAACATGACGCATTGTTCTGACAATCAATTTGCCAATCCTCTTTATCCAGTTTATGGATTGGGCTAGCATGTTATTAACAACCAGGATCGCTTTTGGACTTTATTCTGTAGAAGAAGAAGACGTTGCTGAGTGAACATTTTTACGACGAAATCCCTTGGTTTGTTCAGCACTTTGATGTCCGATAACTGAGCTGAGTGTTGGGTCAATCACATTTGGTCGTCTGACCTTAGGAAGTTCTTTCACCCCTTGTTTGTGTCCACCATGATCGAACTTCAGGTGAAGCGCTATGCTGCTTTATGCCAACTTCGATGGCTTGTGATGAGCTTGCCTGCTACCGAATTCGAAAAAATTGTTGTTGTATTTGGGCAAGATTGGTGTTATTTTTCGTTCATCTGCTGTGCCAAACAACGAACAATCCTGTTGGGTGTTCCACTTGCTTGGCGAGTCTTGCACGACCAACGTCTATCAGATCTGGAGTGGAGTTTTTTTTTCAATGATTACAACTTGCGATCGTTCTGCTAAGAGCACTTTTTTAGTGACTCGAGGATCCTGTTCTGCTGTTTCAAAAGGAGTCGTGCATTCTTGAGCAGTTTGTTCCTCAGTGCTTGTATTTTTTCGTTTGTTCCTTGTGGCGCAAAGTAACTTTGATGATTTGAAAGGACTTGAATCTGTACTTGAATTAGCGATTTATGGCCAACAAGTGAATGGTACACAAGATTAGGAGAAACTGTTGGTTGAATAGACAATACTTGTAGACATAATTATCTACCCAGTTTAAGTACTAAGCTCAACAAGTTGTTTGGCTCCACAAGTTTCATTTTCAGGCCAGGTACCCGAATTCACCCAGGTACTGGTACACTACCATAGTGTTCTTTGGAAATTGAATAGCTCCTTGAACACTTGGTTGCTTGAGAAGAAACTTGATGTGTTTGTTCTCTACATTGGTGAATGCAGCCACTAACTGTCCATTGTGGATAAACTCCGGACCAACTCTCCTTTCAATTTATTCTTTGTTCTTTGCAGGGCATCAACAATGGTGTCCCTTGTAAAATGTTAGTTTAAAGGGTTTGATAGAGTTATTTCCCATTTCATAGGGCACTGTGGTTGCCAGATTGACTTTCAAACTTATCATGGAAACATAAATCAATACCAGTGAATAGACACTGAAAAGTCAGTCCCTTGACTTGTTGTTAGAAAATTAATTTAAATGCATATTGAAACATCAGTTGAGGAATTGTTTTTTTCATCCCCACTTTATGAACCTAAAATACATTGCTGCAGTTTGTTTATTGCTTGTTCATTCAATGTCTTCATCGCATCAAATTATTTAATTTTTAGGTATTGTGTCAGATCTCCATAGAGACACTATCTTTATCTAAAAACTTAACTGGTTGCTTTTTGGAGCCCTTTTGTGGCATATTTAGATAGGCAGGAAATGTTCCACATTTTATGGTAAATAGTTCTGCATAGTTTTAAGGAATATTGCAGCCAAATCTAATTGAATATGAGACATTTTTTGAATTTAAAAGACTATTAATATTGTTTGCACTTGTTTTAAAAGACTTAGGGTTGGCACTCAAAAGTGTTCCTTCAATAAATTATCTTATTCTTTAAAGATTGCCTTGGGAGAAATGGATTAAGGCTAGTTTTTTCTTCTAGCTTCTTTCCCCAGTGCCCTCTGAGAATGAAGTTGATTTGGTTTTGC
>OX421451.1:45753015-45755515 GCA_949126865.1 Montipora capitata | reverse complement strand
TAGACATTTTTTTGTGCAGTCGGGAAATTTCGCGATGCTCTCGGCCCATAAATTATCCGATTGTTGCCGAAGACGTCATCTGAAATTAAAACCTGCGTAGGCAAGGATTGTTACGTCCGCACTACTTTGGATTTTCCATCTTCCGTGTTGTTCTAAACTCTCAGTTAACCCTGGAAACTGAGACAGCCGCAACACTAAAGAAACGAAGTATGGCAGAAAGTCCGCAAGAAACTGAAAGCGTTGAGGGTACAAACAACGCCAACTCATCGACTTCGTCATCTGAGTCCGAGTTTTCCGCTGTCATTTTTAACAACGTTCCGGAATGCTATCCTCCAGACAGAGATATAGAATGTCGCTTCAAGATAAAGAGCTCGGTCAAGCCAAGCTCCAGAGATTGGATTGGGTTATTTAAAGTTGGTTGGCAGTCATCTCGCGAGCATTACACATACGAATGGTCGCCTATGCCCGATATTCAAAATGGCGAACAAGGAAGACCAGTTGCTAATAGGGTTGTTTTTCGCGAAAGGTATTTACCAAAGGCTGATGACGAATTTTACCAGTTCTGTTATGTCACTTATGTAGGAGATGTCAGAGGGGCAAGCGTTCCTTTTCAGATTAAAACGAAACCCTTCGAACAAGACGACTTGGAGTGTTGCGAAATTGAGGACGACGAAGGTTCGTCAATAATGATCGTTAAAAACAAAACCGCGATCTTAGAGGAGTCCCTTGGCCGGGCCCTGGAAGAGAATGAAACGTTAAAATCATCGAAAGAGACAGCAGAGGCTGATTTGGCGAATGCAAATGAGGAAATTATGCGACTTGGCACCCAAAAAGTTGAGTTGACCACTGCCCTAAGAGAAACCAAGAAAAAATCCGCCAAGCTGGAGGAAACTCTGGCTCAGAAAAGTCTGATCATGGAATCCGAGCAAAGCAAAATAGAAGATCTTGAAAAAAAAGTGAGTGATCTGAATGCCATTAAGGAAATTTCTGAGGGGAAAATCAAGGAATTGATGATGATTTTGGAGCAGGAGAAAGCGCAGACTACAGAGTTCGAGAAAAACAAAGAAAAGTTAGTGATTGAGAGAAATCAATATTTAGACAGCATGATTGCAGATCGCCAGATGATCGAGAAAGTGCAAAATGAGCTCAAAGCCAAGGAAGAGGAGCACAACCTACTGAAAGCTCGATTTATTGAGTTCAAAACCAAAGTGAAGACAGAATCTGTGGAATTTCAAGAGAAGCTCGAGAAGGCAAACAGTGCAAATGCGAGGTTACAAGAACAGCTGACTCAAATTACTGCCGAGAATAGCATGCTGAAAAGAAACATGGAGGAAGAATCTGATCGCCTTACAAAGAAAATCAGGGATGTTCATCAGGAACTCAAGAGCAAAGATCAAGAACTTTCTGATATCCAGAAAGAACTTGTAAACTCCAGCCACAAGGTTGCAGACCTGGAGAAATCCAAAGAAGAGATACTGAATGATGCATCGCATGAAGCAGAGTTGCTTGGCAACAAGATTGATAAGCTTCAAGCTGAATTAAAAGAAAAGCAGCAGCTTATCCATCAGTTTGAGCATGAACTGGAAGATTGCAAGATTCAGCTAGGCCATGAGAAAGGAAAGACAACTGCATTGGAAGAAGATTATGAATCAGTAATTAGGGCACTCCAGGATCAGCTGGATGGAGAAAAAGCACTGAATCAATCTCTGTGCTCCCAGTCAGATCGCAACTTAGCTGACCTTCAGGGTCAGGTACAAAAGCAGCTGGAAGCAAACATGGAACTTACAGTTCAGTTGGAAGGAAGAAATGCAGAGATAAGGGTGCTTGTTACTGAACTAGATGAGTGCAAGAGGCTGCTCCATGCTGAAGAAGAGAAAGTACAAAAAGCTTGGTTTCAAATTACAGCAGCTGATGCAGAGCTTCAATCACTGAGGGTAGATAAAGAGTCACTCCAGGCAACGCTAGAGGATGCTCAGGGTGCTAGTGCTCGGTCATCAAAGAATTCTGCAGCTTCTATGTATGCTCTACAGACAGCTCATGGCCATTTGGAAAAGAAATACCTGAAAGCCAAGAAAGAATTAGAGGAGTTGTGGAGAGAAAGGAATGATTTAAAAAAAAGTCTGGCCGTATTTCAGGCAAATGTGCCTTCAGATGACATCAGGCTTCAGATTGAAGAGCTGAGAGCCAACAATGAAGATTTACGTGTGCGTCTGAATATGGGAGCAGAGGCTTATAAGGTGAAGTTTGTTGAGTGTCGACAACTGGAAGCAAAATTAAGCAAGCTGCAGAGACGTTCGTCAGTAGAGTCACTTGAGTCTTCCTCAATTCTGGAAATGCAGTCCATGGTGCTTAAGCTGCAGAAAGCTTTGGATGGAGAAAAGAATGCATTGGACATAGAAAAACAACTAGTGCTTCGGAAAAATGAGGAAGTCAACCAGGTAATTTCACAGAGTCACACTAGAAATATTTGTGGAATACTAATGCAAGGAAAAAACCACTC
>OX421451.1:45740515-45748015 GCA_949126865.1 Montipora capitata | reverse complement strand
GTTATATGCAGTGTCAAGATTTCCTGCTTGTAGACTTTGATGCAATCCGACCTTGAACCGTCTAATGGGGGGCACTTTTCGAACTTTTACTCGGTAGCATGTAAGTGAAAAAACGCGTTACACCATTGGTGTAGCTAGCACGTTGCGTCTGTGTACTCTCTTTCTCTAAGAATTTCAAGGAAAAGAAGGACAACCTTTAAAATTGTGTAATTATTAAGTAGGGAGTTTACGTGCAGTTTTAATGCTGTTTTATTCATAGTATTATATCCGATTCACACCAACTAAACACGTTTAATTAAACCAGTTTTAACAAAATAAAAATGAGCAACGGAAGGCTCAAAGATTGAATTTTACGTAGGGTTCATGTACGTTCTAATGTGTGTCTTCATTGTGTTGAATTTGGAGTCTACATTATTTCAGGTAGTAACCTGTATCAAGAAAACAATTTTAAACCATGCTTAACTAAACAGCTTTTAAACGCGTTTAAGCTTTGGTGTGAATGCGGTATTAGTCACGGCCCCTCAACAACCAGAGCTGTTTTGGGTTGACCCAAAACAAGCTCTCAACTGGCCTGGTATAGCGTAGCTTGAAAGGCTATAAATGCCTAGCTTAGCAACTAGAAGTTGTAAGAAAAGCCATATTTAATTTTACTTTACGCTTTTCTTTAAGGTAAGTCCACAGGAAAAGTCGTCCTGGTGAATCTTCCCCTCTTATTCCTACAAATTGAAAAAAGAAATTATTTCCATCACGATGATTTCGCACTTTGTACTCCTCTTGATAGAAGACGGAACGGCACTCGAAAATGGCCTTTCGTAGCGTGTGCTATTATCCAATTCTTGTAGATAACCGGTTGTTTTGCTGTAAAACCGAAATTAATTAAAGGACCGATCATTAAAAACAGACTACAATAAAGAGTGGTTAAAACATTCAGGAAAGCGTGTTTGTCGTGTAATAGTCGGGCTTCCTTTTTTTCGTACTTTTCTGGCGTGGAAAGCTTGGAATGCAATTGCCTCGTTTTTTGAAAACTCAAATATTCCTGTTGGTTGGTCCCCTCCCCTTCTCCAAATCCTATTGTTTGCATTTGAGTCGAGTTTCCATTGTTTTATTTCTTTGTGTATTGTTTTTCAACTAGTCGTGTGAGAGCTCGACATATTCACCTTCATGATTCTCTCACTCTTCCCAGCGCAGAGGAGTCGCAATCTTGTTCCCAGATTCATCGTTCCCTTACCCAGCGGTCGGGAAAGAGAGACTGGTCAAATTCCAAAAAGGCCACCTTTGATTAGCTGTTGAAAAACGGTTTCATTTTATTTGGAATGAAAGTAGTCAAATAAGTACGACAACATTTGTTAACTTAACGACTTCCCGAAACCGGTCGGAAGGATACAGATTGTATCCTTCGAATAGCCCTTTTCACGGTTAGTTTTCCTTGCATTACAATGTACTCTAACGTGGGTGCGAGGCAATTTCGGGTAAAAACTACAAAATAGCCCGAAATTGCCTCACATACATGCTGGATTACATTGTAATGCAAATAAGAAAAACTAACCGTGAAAAGGGCTATTATACATTATTCTTAAAAGCCTCATCATCATCATCATCATCATCTTGTCCTTTTTCCTCTGGGGGAAATAGGGCCTTGCCCTCTCTCTCTCCAAGCTTCTCGGTCCTTCGCACAACTACCGGTTTCTGCCCAACCTTTGAACCCAAGTTCACCTCGTTCTCTGTCTACCGTCCTTCGGCCTACCTCTCCTACGTCTTCCGTCCATGTTAAGTCTATCCTCGTGTTCTCATTTACACTTTTCCTCAGCACATGCCCAATCAGTTTCCAGTGTCTACGTTTTATCTGCTGAGTGATCTCTTCCATATTCGTCTTGAATCTTGTCTCTTCATTTGTCACTTTCATAGGCCAGTAAATCTTCAGAATTCGTTGTAGCCTCAAAGAACACAAAGAACACTTCTCAGTCTTGTTGAAACCCAGGCACCAAACAAAGAATCCAGCAATTTACCTGAGGAGCTATCTCAAAATAAAGATACATTCGATATTAAACGAGACAAAAAACAGCCGGGAAAAGACGATGGTAAGGGACAAGCCCTGAATTGTTAACACATGAACAGCAGGTTCCAAGACAAGAAACTTCTGGCTTGCCAGACATGGACACTGCTGTTCACCCAGAAAGAGCGAGACCCTTGATTATAAGGTGGCATGAAGTTTACCCTCGGACTAAAAGGGATGACAACAGGCCTACAAAGTCAAAAGAAAGAAAAAGTCTAAAGACCCCGCAAAATCAAGCTCGCCTATCATTGTTGCAGGAATAGCAGCTGGAATACTCGTTTTGCTGTGTATCGTGACAAGTGTGTTTCAGTTATGGTAAGCAACCACTGTTCTTATAAAAGTGTCCACTCAAGTGATAAAGTATCTGTATTACAAACTTGACTGATGAAAGTGTAATGTGAAGTGCTAGTTTTCAACCCCATATGAACCATGTGAGCGTTAGCCCTATTGATGGAAATGGGCCCACACAAGGACAGAGAAAAACTCTGACCAGGGTGTACTAGTACATGTTCATTGCCGTGACATTAATCTTCAGTTCCCACGACCTGCTCCCGTCTGACCTTGTAGCTCAGTCGGTAGAGCGGCGGTGATCTAACCCGAAGGTCGTGGGTTCAATTCCCACCCTGGTCAGAGTTTTTCTCTGTCCTTCTGTGGGCCTATTTCCATCAGTAGGGCTAACGCTCACATAGTTCATATGGGGTTGAAAACTAGCAGTTCGCATTACACTCTAATCAGTTAAGTCTGTTCAAATATAAGTGCTACACGGCCAACGTTTGCAAAAACGTAATCTTTCCTTGTACTTGTATCTGTATTACAAAGTTTATTGGGCTCATCGACAACTTACGGACGTTAAACATTTTTCAGTCTTTCTTGCAAAACTAGAATTAACCATTAATGGTGAGGAGGATATTTCTTAAGATGATTATAGAAAACAATTATTCTACTTGACGCTTGCGGGATAAGGAAGGATTAAATTAACTTGAACAACTTGGCGACTAACATGCCACTTACCTTTCCCTTCTATCATACTTTCTTATTAGTGCTCATAGAATACTTGTTAAATATTAGTTTTGCCATGAGGATTGATAACACTACTTTACCTCCAAAAAGTGAAATGGTCGCCTATTTACCGGTACCATTCCCCGAAAAAAACGATTAACAAAACATCACATAAAAAACATACCTCTAAAAAATATGTATCCGTCCAGTTACGTTCATTCAAACTCGAATAGTATTTATATCAATAAGAAAAGCAAGAAAAGAAGACAGAACTTCGGAAAGAGGAATATCCTTCTTAACTTCCTCCTGTTTTTCTCTCAAGGTAAACAATGCGAAAATCCGGAGAGATTGAGGTGACACTGTTACCTATTTTCGTGTTTTATTATTTGGCATACTAAATTATGCTATTATTTTACCTTACCGTTTAGCAAAAAGTGTAGGAAGAAATCTCAAGATCATACTGACAATCCTGAACTCGGTTCTGAAGCGGCTCAAGGAGGAAATGGAAGCAACAAAAGTTCCTTTTTCAAAAGGAAAGGAGCAGTGCGCAAAAAGAAAGGAAAGGACAAATCTGCCGCAAAGTCAAAAGATTATGTTGCCGTGTCACCAGAAAAAGCCAATAACGATACCACTGAAGAACCAACCACTCATTATCAAACCCAGCAAAGTTCTCAGTTAGGAGAGGTTTGTCTTGTCAACGAAACTTTAAGATCTGAAGCAGTAAGTGATTGTAAATCTCGCATGTCTGAACAATCTTCCTGTTCACCAAATGAAACCCCCGCCTCTACCCCAAAAGGTGATTTCTCGGCGACCTCTCTGGAATCTGAGCCCCTGGGTTCATGGAACCGCTCTCAAAATGGACAAAACGACAGACCAGCATCAGATTCAGCTTTTGTGCACACTTCGGATGACAACGAGATTGTTTTACACCTCTCTGTCCCTGAGGCACCTTTTGCACCCCCCCCCCCCCCCATGCAAGCAGAATCGTCCGGTTTATCTAAGGACTCTGTAGGGTCAGTTGAATGCACCAAGGAAACAAATACAAGTAATTCCTCTACAGAATCCTGTAAAACGCCGGTAGCTCCACTCAATGAAGTGGTAATAACAATCGAAGATGAGGTAGAGACGAAGTTGGTGTTGGTTCAATCAAGTGAGTGTTCGTCAGCAGAGCTTCTCTCAAGTGGAACTGGTTCGGCAGCTTAAGTTAGCGTTGGATGTTAACGGGAATACTTTGGAAAGCAACAACGAGGAAAAATCATTGCTCGGTTCGGATTACGAATCATCATCTGGAGAGGTCATCTACTCCACTGAGTCACATTCTACGAAGATTGACTCGACAGCTGATAATGATGACAGTTTTGTGGTGTCTCCTCCATCTGCACCACCCTTGCCTCCGCCACAACCTACACCACCAAAGGCTTCTCTTTCTCTAAGAATTTCAAGGAAAAGAAGGACAACCTTTAAAATTGTGTAATTATTAAGTAGGGAGTTTACGTGCAGTTTTAATGCTGTTTTATTCATAGTATTATATCCGATTCACACCAACTAAACACGTTTAATTAAACCAGTTTTAACAAAATAAAAATGAGCAACGGAAGGCTCAAAGATTGAATTTTACGTAGGGTTCATGTACGTTCTAATGTGTGTCTTCATTGTGTTGAATTTGGAGTCTACATTATTTCAGGTAGTAACCTGTATCAAGAAAACAATTTTAAACCATGCTTAACTAAACAGCTTTTAAACGCGTTTAAGCTTTGGTGTGAATGCGGTATTAGTCACGGCCCCTCAACAACCAGAGCTGTTTTGGGTTGACCCAAAACAAGCTCTCAACTGGCCTGGTATAGCGTAGCTTGAAAGGCTATAAATGCCTAGCTTAGCAACTAGAAGTTGTAAGAAAAGCCATATTTAATTTTACTTTACGCTTTTCTTTAAGGTAAGTCCACAGGAAAAGTCGTCCTGGTGAATCTTCCCCTCTTATTCCTACAAATTGAAAAAAGAAATTATTTCCATCACGATGATTTCGCACTTTGTACTCCTCTTGATAGAAGACGGAACGGCACTCGAAAATGGCCTTTCGTAGCGTGTGCTATTATCCAATTCTTGTAGATAACCGGTTGTTTTGCTGTAAAACCGAAATTAATTAAAGGACCGATCATTAAAAACAGACTACAATAAAGAGTGGTTAAAACATTCAGGAAAGCGTGTTTGTCGTGTAATAGTCGGGCTTCCTTTTTTTCGTACTTTTCTGGCGTGGAAAGCTTGGAATGCAATTGCCTCGTTTTTTGAAAACTCAAATATTCCTGTTGGTTGGTCCCCTCCCCTTCTCCAAATCCTATTGTTTGCATTTGAGTCGAGTTTCCATTGTTTTATTTCTTTGTGTATTGTTTTTCAACTAGTCGTGTGAGAGCTCGACATATTCACCTTCATGATTCTCTCACTCTTCCCAGCGCAGAGGAGTCGCAATCTTGTTCCCAGATTCATCGTTCCCTTACCCAGCGGTCGGGAAAGAGAGACTGGTCAAATTCCAAAAAGGCCACCTTTGATTAGCTGTTGAAAAACGGTTTCATTTTATTTGGAATGAAAGTAGTCAAATAAGTACGACAACATTTGTTAACTTAACGACTTCCCGAAACCGGTCGGAAGGATACAGATTGTATCCTTCGAATAGCCCTTTTCACGGTTAGTTTTCCTTGCATTACAATGTACTCTAACGTGGGTGCGAGGCAATTTCGGGTAAAAACTACAAAATAGCCCGAAATTGCCTCACATACATGCTGGATTACATTGTAATGCAAATAAGAAAAACTAACCGTGAAAAGGGCTATTATACATTATTCTTAAAAGCCTCATCATCATCATCATCATCATCTTGTCCTTTTTCCTCTGGGGGAAATAGGGCCTTGCCCTCTCTCTCTCCAAGCTTCTCGGTCCTTCGCACAACTACCGGTTTCTGCCCAACCTTTGAACCCAAGTTCACCTCGTTCTCTGTCTACCGTCCTTCGGCCTACCTCTCCTACGTCTTCCGTCCATGTTAAGTCTATCCTCGTGTTCTCATTTACACTTTTCCTCAGCACATGCCCAATCAGTTTCCAGTGTCTACGTTTTATCTGCTGAGTGATCTCTTCCATATTCGTCTTGAATCTTGTCTCTTCATTTGTCACTTTCATAGGCCAGTAAATCTTCAGAATTCGTTGTAGCCTCAAAGAACACAAAGAACACTTCTCAGTCTTGTTGAAACCCAGGCACCAAACAAAGAATCCAGCAATTTACCTGAGGAGCTATCTCAAAATAAAGATACATTCGATATTAAACGAGACAAAAAACAGCCGGGAAAAGACGATGGTAAGGGACAAGCCCTGAATTGTTAACACATGAACAGCAGGTTCCAAGACAAGAAACTTCTGGCTTGCCAGACATGGACACTGCTGTTCACCCAGAAAGAGCGAGACCCTTGATTATAAGGTGGCATGAAGTTTACCCTCGGACTAAAAGGGATGACAACAGGCCTACAAAGTCAAAAGAAAGAAAAAGTCTAAAGACCCCGCAAAATCAAGCTCGCCTATCATTGTTGCAGGAATAGCAGCTGGAATACTCGTTTTGCTGTGTATCGTGACAAGTGTGTTTCAGTTATGGTAAGCAACCACTGTTCTTATAAAAGTGTCCACTCAAGTGATAAAGTATCTGTATTACAAACTTGACTGATGAAAGTGTAATGTGAAGTGCTAGTTTTCAACCCCATATGAACCATGTGAGCGTTAGCCCTATTGATGGAAATGGGCCCACACAAGGACAGAGAAAAACTCTGACCAGGGTGTACTAGTACATGTTCATTGCCGTGACATTAATCTTCAGTTCCCACGACCTGCTCCCGTCTGACCTTGTAGCTCAGTCGGTAGAGCGGCGGTGATCTAACCCGAAGGTCGTGGGTTCAATTCCCACCCTGGTCAGAGTTTTTCTCTGTCCTTCTGTGGGCCTATTTCCATCAGTAGGGCTAACGCTCACATAGTTCATATGGGGTTGAAAACTAGCAGTTCGCATTACACTCTAATCAGTTAAGTCTGTTCAAATATAAGTGCTACACGGCCAACGTTTGCAAAAACGTAATCTTTCCTTGTACTTGTATCTGTATTACAAAGTTTATTGGGCTCATCGACAACTTACGGACGTTAAACATTTTTCAGTCTTTCTTGCAAAACTAGAATTAACCATTAATGGTGAGGAGGATATTTCTTAAGATGATTATAGAAAACAATTATTCTACTTGACGCTTGCGGGATAAGGAAGGATTAAATTAACTTGAACAACTTGGCGACTAACATGCCACTTACCTTTCCCTTCTATCATACTTTCTTATTAGTGCTCATAGAATACTTGTTAAATATTAGTTTTGCCATGAGGATTGATAACACTACTTTACCTCCAAAAAGTGAAATGGTCGCCTATTTACC
>OX421451.1:45710515-45735515 GCA_949126865.1 Montipora capitata | reverse complement strand
GATAGACGCTTTGATCGAGTCATTGAAATGTCATACGTATCTGCACAGTTGATACCCAAAGTATTTTTATGGTGCCCCATGAGGCATAATGACGTAGCTTTTTTTGTCCTCATCTGTATAGCTCTGTATAGCCCTGTATAGGTATGTATAGCGCTGTATAGCTGTGTATAGACCTGTATAGCTGTGTATAGCTATGTATACCTGTGTATAGTTCTGTATGGCCCTGTATAGGTATGTATAGCGCTGTATAGCTGTGTATAGCTATGTATACCTGTGTATAGGTCTGTATAGCTCTGTATAGCCCTGTATAGGTATGTATAGCTGTGTATAGCGCTGTATAGCTGTGTACTGCTATGTATACCCGTGTATAGGTCTGTAAAGCCCTGTATAGGTATGTATAGCTCTGTATATCCCTGTTTTGTTGTATATAGCTCTGTATAGCTGTGTATAGCCCTGTATAACTGTGTATAGCCCTTTATAGCAGTGTATAGCCTTATATAGTTGTGTATCGGTATGTATAGCTGTGTGTAGCTGTTTATAACCCTATATTGCTGTGTATAGCTGTGTATACCTGTGTATAGGTTTTTTTGCCGTGTATGATTACGTTGTGTACCTGTAGGACATAATATGTATGTAATGACATAGTATGTATTGGGTACATAATAATTCTCCATACATAACGTACCTACCGTTAGCTCAGGCTGGGGCTGACGTTGACCATAATAACCTGGGCTCTCTTATGCAGGCACTCCCCAAGCAGCATGAAAAAACCAAAAGGCGGACTCGACTCGACCGTGCTTTTCCAACATATTTCAAAAATTTTCCGGGGGAGCAGACCCCCGCTAGAATTTTTTGGCGCCTCTGGCACAAGGAACCGGGACCTTGTGCTTTGGCGCAATCTCCAGCAAGCATCTCACTCTTTGGAAACTTTAAGACTTGAGAGCTCTGGAGAGGACGAAATTTGAGAAATTTAAGAGAAGGAAGCCGCGAGGGAAGCCGAGGAAGAGAAAATTTCAATGAAGAACACCGTTAAAGGCTGAGAGAAATAGAGCGAGAGACAAAACACTGGTTCACAACGGTTAGCTTTCAGGTAATGTTTTCCTTCTTATACATGCCTCGCTGCCTCACATATTTTGTAAAACTCGCTAAAAAAACGAAGAAGGCCTGAAAACGTCTGGCATATCTCAACAATCACACACCCCGTCGCCATTCTAGCTTACAACAGACATCATTGGCGAGTTTTCTTGTCATCATATACATGTTACAGATAACAGGAAAATTTTACATCCTAAGCGTTTTAATGTAATGACTGTTGTAGCCTCCTACGCAGACATTCTTATGCCTCGTCATGCACTCATCCCTTCCCTTCATTTAAGGAGGAAAGATTGCGTGACGAACCACAAGAATGTCTCCGTGCTGAGGAGGAAAAATTGTGTGACGAGTCACAAGAATCTCTGCGTGGGAGGCTATGACTGTTGCATTATCAGTAAAAAAAATATGTTAAATTTAAACTATTTCCGGTCCGGAATCTTTTTGTGGTCCAATTTGGGGATCATTTTCGGTCAGGGGATCATTTCCAGGCCAGGATCATTTGCGGGCCTGTACAGTACCTTATGTATGCACACAGCCGTGGCACCCACTTTCAGCTGTTATGGCCTTATATCAGGCCTCATACATAGTTGTTGAACCCTGTACAACCAGGAAGTTGACTATGCTATGCCTATGAGGCCTCATAAAGCCAAACAGTTATCATGGCTTCCACTGCCAGGGTGATATGGCTATGCTGTCCAATAAGCCATTTCCGAGTTCATGTCTGCTTCCTCTCCAAAGCGAGTTTAAGAGTTCTACTTTACATATGAATGAAAACTAATTTTTACAAGAAAGATTTCATGCTTAGACTCGCTTTGAAGAGGAGGCAGACATGAACTCGGAAATGGCCTATTGGTATTGGTTGTATACATGTACTTCATTAATTCTATGGTATCACCATCAAGTGTACACCATTAATGAGTCAATGAGTTAGTGCAGTTAACCAAACCATAAAATGGAAGCTAAACTTTCAGAGAGTGCTTAGGCCTAATCACTGAAACGAGGGCTTAGGTTTAATCAATAAATTATTGCTGACTCATGACTCATTGATTTATTGACTCATAAAACATAGAACCTCATCCCCATCAAGTTGACAAGTTGTAATTTTACTAGGTTTATTCTTATGTAATGTAATTATGCAATTCGCTTCATGCGCAACATTTTTATAATAAAATGCTATTATTATTATTATTGTAATTATTATTATTATTATTATTATTATTATTATTATTGTTGACTAAAATAGTTTGGGCTCATTCCCAAAACACAATGACAATATTTGATTGATCAATGGCACATGCAGTTTTTTCCTGATTTACGTAAACTTTGCATTAAATTTTCACATTTTATGTCTTGTACTGCAAGAATAATCGATAAGCATGACCACTGAACACTGTGTGATACGAACAACAAAAAGAATTGACCACGCAATGGTTTCTTGGATTTTTCCCACTTCCAGGGCAATTGCTATATCAAGGAGTATTCTTCTTATCGATGGAATGTTGTACTTCCCTTCCCTGAAGCAGAAATGAACTACTTGTAATTACGATGAGGACTACATCTGGAGCCAAGTCAAACGTCGCAGTGCAACAGAGCCATCCAACTTCCTCTGCACCAGGCCCAGCTTTTGAGTGAATGAAAACCAAGACATACTGATATTTTTTTAAAAACCATTTTTAATCATTTCCTTCAGTGTGTGCAGAATTTCTGCTTTATTCAGAATTTTTAAGGTTACACCAAAAAGATGATCTTGATTTTCTTTCCAGAATTAAATATTGTAAGTATTCTTATACTCTGCGTAGAACATAAAAGTTCTCTTTGTTGAAAAAAAAGTGTATATGGCACCAAAATTGTGATTATTGTACTTACCAGTATTTCCCAATAAACATTGTGCGAATTCTAACAGCATTTTCAACTATGTTTTTTCGCCTGAGGTAAAAGAATTTCTTATATCGATTTTATGTCTCTGGCATTTTACCATGAAATTCATAAAAACTTTAATGGCAATTTCATTAAAGTAACTGAACAAACAAATGACAGAAATTTATTTTGGAACCAGTTACAGTGGCAGCAAGGGTGTCACCCCAGTTACCCCCAACTTGGCTGAGGAAGTCATTCCTCTTCATTTTCCAGGAAAGGTCAAAGATTCCTTCAGTAGTTACTGAGAATGACTGCTGCCAGGTCCCAAAACATTCAGTCTTGCAGGTGGGTTACCACTTTACTAACCACTTACAAACAGTGAACAAGTGAACATCACTGGTGGACTTAAGCCATGTTGACCGAAGGATTGTCCCATCTGGGGTGACTTACATAGCTGTACATTTTGCCAGTATTGAAGCTGCAAGGAGAGGAATGGAGCTGGGGCAAGGGGTAGAATGGATACAAAAGAGGGCATTTAACATCATTTTCCTTGGGCTGCAATATGATGTAGCCCTGAGGTGTTCAGGCTTGCTGCCACTCAATCAAAGACAGGAAAAATCACGCCAAGAGTTGATGGAGAATTTCCAGGATAAAGGTTTTCTTTCAAACATAATACCCATTTCCCCCGAAACCCACCACGGGTATTCTCTTCGCTCTGGCTCTGTTGTTAATAGCAGTGTTAAAGTAGTTGCCAGGACTGAACGAATGAACAATTTTTGTACTTATAAATATCAATAATATAGTTGCTGGTGCCCTTGTAATTCAGCTGTAGCTGCAAGAGGGATAAATAAACTGATCAATCAATCAGTGGAGGGTTTTCTTGTTCTCTTCCACAGAGCTGCCTGCCCCTCTTAGCTGCTAAGGAGGCCAGGCGAATTTTCCCTGCCCTACTTCACTCGTTGCTCACTTGCTCTACAGCTTAATAACCCCTTTACCTCCAGTGACAAGGATCTGCAACTCGAAGTTCCTTCACTCAGCCAAAAATTATGTGGATGCGTAATTAAAGGGGACTTTTAAGAGGATGTAGAGCTTGTTAAGCATCTGCAGGCTGGGGATTTCCTTAATTTAATAATCACATTTTTGCAAGGGAAACTGCATAGATTATTGCATAAATAGATATAACAATCCACTTGTATTTAAGCTTGGCAGGACCAAAACCTTTCAATACTTGAGAAAATAGTACATAAGCCCCATCTCACAACATTATTTTGATCCTGGTGTTGCGTCTGGCTTGGCAATACGGAGCTTAAAACCCATTGACTCCTTGGGGTTCCCCATAGACCAATTTGGCTAACTCATTGTTGTACCCAATTCAAATCTCTAGGGATTAAGGTGCTTTATGTATTGCATTTGCATGATAATGTAGCAGTCACATTTAAATGATATGGTAATACTTGGAACAAAACGTTTTATTCCCAAAAGATTTGAATTGGGTACAACACTGAGTTAGCCGAATTGGTCTATTGATGAGTACCGTAGTTATTCCGTTATAAGGCGCATGGTTTTTTCAAGAAATATCTGTCTTTGGGTGGCAAGTTAGTGCTAAAATTGGGGTGCGTCTTATAGCCAAGTATTTTCGCGCAACAAAATCTTAAGTTCACAATTTGAGAAGAACTTGCGGTTTAAACAACACAAGAAAAGGACACTAGTTGTCAATTAAAAAAAAGAATTGTAGTGCTTTTAGAGACCTTTAGAACACTGAACGACTTCAAGAGAAAAGCAAACAAACGGAAATTTGCATACATGCTTAAAAGCACATGCTCAGTAACGTGATACCCAAGACAACAATACAATCGTCCGAACCTTGTTTTGAATTCCGAGAATCCTGTTTGTCCCTCGCATGAAAAGTTTCCTTCTTTGTTCATCCAGGCTTTCTTGTGCACTGAAATTTGCATCCTTGGTGGCGTGTTGATATTCAGCTGTCGAACACCTTTGAATATGACTTACGGTGGGAGTTTTTCGCCGTTCGCTTTCGCTTGAAGTCTCAACTCTGACTATTTATTAAGTCGAAGGTTCAAATAAAAGTGTATGCGTTGTATGTTTATCATTTCAGGTGTCAACTTTTATCTTTTGTTTTTACGTATATCATTAAATGCATGACTTTGTTTATGTTAACAAAAAGAGTTTGCATGCCAATTGTGTAAGGATAATTGTTCTCAATTTGATAACTCTCAATTTTTTGGTGCGTCTTATAACTGAGTATTTTCACATAATTTTCAGTTTGAGAACTTAGCTTGATTAAATTGCTAAGTTTGGGGTGTGTCTTATAACCGAGTGCGCCTTATAGCCGAATAACTATGGTAAAATCGTCTGGCATTAGACAAAGTAAAATACTCTGGCGTTAAAGTAAAATACTAAGTATGGCCGGTTCAGGGGTGAAAGGTTTAATAGGACGCAGGTGGCAACCAGAAGTGAGCTGTTTTCCCTTTTAACTTGTCTTACAGATGTTAGGCCCGTGTAAAACATCACATTTCACATGTGCCGAATCTAATGCAAGTGAGAAAAATATATTGTTTTCGCTCATGTGCATTAGATTTGGCACATGCAAAATGAGACTTTTAAAATGGGCAATAGGGGTACCACATTGCTAAGTACCTTTTCCCCACTGGAGATGATTAATTTAAAAATCTGGGAGACACTACTATCCTGGCATGCAAAATGTTCTCTTCCAGTTGCCCTCTATGTCTCAAAAACATGGTGTGCTTACGCTCCCTAATGCCTTGTAGGAGAACCCCAGAGTCCCTATTGTGATCTATGGTTAGGGTTAGGGTTAGGGTTAGTTGAAATAGTGCTACTGATCACACAAATGGAAACAACAGTTACCATTTTCCCTGCAGTTGAGTCCTGCTGGATAGGCTAATAATGAGATGGACAACCCTGTGCTTCACACCTTAGAGAGTAACACTAGCAAGCCATTTTCAGTGCCTCTCACCTCTGTGATTGTATGTAAAAACTGGAGTTTGTTTCAAATTCGCACAATTAGTTTCAATCTCCATCCAACTGGCCTACAATAGCTTTGAAATTTGTGAGGGATGAGTTTTTCAGGTCACTCACAGCTACAATGCTTATAAATGCAGATACCCCTACAGCATGATCACACAAAATCCCCCATATCAGAATGGTCACCCATATCCTGAATGGTCAAAGTACCTTTAATATATTAAGTAATCAAACTCCAAATTACAAATCAATTTTCTCATAAGTTTTGTATGGTTACATTTCTTCATAAATAACATATCATCAATATAATAGACCACTTTCGATATTCAGTCTAAAACAAACAGACGTCACCGAGGCTCTGAGGAATAAATAAAAGGATTAACTTTGTACGAGTTTATTCCCCCCGAGCCTCAAGATGATGCCTTTTGTTTAGGACTGAATTTTAATATATCGAAAGTGGTCTACCTACTAACATTTTTCCTTAAGTTTATGGGTTGGTAACTCCATGTTAATTGGTAGGGTCATATTCAAAGAATTTTCCGAATTGAAGTCAGGATAAAAAATTTAATGATCTCCTTTTCACTTTATGTGAAGCAGGAAAACCATCTTAAACACAGATGTAAAGGTACTGAGCCACTTCAGTGCTTTGAATGGGTATGCCAAGATTCATGATTATTTCATTAATCTTTAAATATGTCCCCATCAGTCACATCAAAATGGTTCCTTCCTCTTTTAAGCATATCTCTGGCAAATAAATTATATTATAGATCCTTCTAACAGTTCTTTTTTCACCAACATTTTTTGCTGTATATTGTTTTCCCATTCATGTCAACTTCGTCAGACGCTGACTCAGTATCGATTTCTAAATACTCTCCTAAATATAAAATAAGAATCTCTCATAAATAAATTAATCTTTTATGTTAAGCCATCCACTTTTCTAGTTTCAAGTCTTTCAAGGGCAGGGTGCGATTTTTACCCGCGCAAATTTGAAGCAACCCACCAACCCCGTACAATGCGAAATAAAAGATGTACATTCCAACCTTAATTAAAAAGCCAATATAATGTACACAATAATTTAGCTTAGAAAATTCCAAGCGATAATTTCCCAAACAAATTTTGCATCGATCGACAAACTGAATACACTGATAGGTTGAAAATATTTACAATTTTTAAGTCCGATGAATGCTTGTATCAGACACCTGTGGTTGCTATTTGAGAATGTACGGAGGGATCCGGTATTTTCTTGTACCAACCTCAAATTCCCAATGCATTTTTGGACTTTTCTACGCCTGTTTCAGTGAATGACCGGACGGCTATTCATTTTGCAGAAATATTACCAAAAGTTTTTACAGGAATCCGTTGACGAGGTTTTATACAGCTGAAGAGGCAAAAGAGATCTCACAGTTGTAGGGATGCGAAGAACAGATGACAGACGACACCAGTCCCAGTGGGAAAACCCTTCCTCGTGAAAAATTCTCTGCAATAAATAGTGTTCACACATCATGCTTAGTAGGTTTCAAGCGACATTTTCTAGTTCCTGGGACAATGAAAGCTTTGGAGTTGAAGAATGTTGCGTTACTATGTGGTGTCGAAGGCCACTTGGGCTTTTATAACTTTTCCCGCACTGGCATTTATGAGCTTTCTTAGGCGGACGGTTCGTGTCCTTTCGGTGTCCATATTTTGCATGATACTTTATACCATTGACATTCTTGTATCGCTTTCCGCATCCAGGAACCGGGCAAATATATCGTTTCCCCTCGCCATCATCGGTAGCAACAGCATTCAAGACCAAATCGTTGGCAAAACTATCCGAAGTCCACGAATCGTCGCTATTGTCGCTCAAATTGCCATCCTCGTCGCCTCCGTCAAGCGTGTCAGAGTTAGGTATTGTCTGTAGACTTATTTTAGGTGGAGTGGTACGTTTTTTCTTGACGGTACTGTGGTCAGGGTTAGGAGTGGTTGGCTCGGCAACATTTAAAAGTTGCTCCTTCTGTTTGGCGTTTCGTGCAGCATCGGTGAAGAAACAGTTGATATATGAGAGAGGCAAAGCGGCGGGTTGCGCCGCTTCCTGTTGCTCAAGAACTCTAGGGTCTTTTTCAATGTGAACCACTTCGATGTGGTCGATTAAGTCTAATAAAGATGAACATTGTTTCCCACAACCGTGCCAAAGACAAGAATAACGATAAAATGCGGCCATTTTGCTTGCCAAACATCTGTTTCGACAAGTTGCGCCATTACATCATCGTAAGCGTTCAAATTGTGACGTCACCTTATCGGCCGTTTGCGCAATCACATGCAAACCAGATGTTTCTAGCAACACGTGGATTCACTTAACCGCACGTGGTAATTAATTTTTTATTGTTTGAGCTAAAATTTGGGTGATTGGCGGGCGCAGTGAAAGATTGGCGGATCAGTACGAATGGGGATCTGACCTACATGTACAGTATGGCCACATGAATACAAAATTTTAATTTGTAATGAAAAATCCAATTGTAATGTGTTCCTCTATATACACTTTTCTCTAGATTTATTTGAGCTTAAATTGTAACGGCTTGCTCGAAGAGTGTTTTAAAGTTAATGAAATGTTGTAAATTCCAACAAAAGCAATAAGGCCCCAATAACTGATTCAGAACAATGAAAAACAAATATGGGTTATTGACCAAGCGTGAGGTCAAGATGGCTGGATATTGGCCAAGTTCTTTTTTTGCGTGTTTACGGAACGAGACGAAGTCGAGGTCCATAAACACGCAAAAAAAGAACGAGGCCAATATCCAGCCATCTTGACCGAACAAGCTTGGTCAATAAAGGATTTATTATATGACTTAAAACACCAAAAAATGATCTTTGATCTTGCGGGACCAGCGAGAAATCCCGAGCGGGCAAGATAGCTCCATCTTGCCCGCTCAGGTAGCCAATCCCAGCGCATGATTTGGTTCATCTTGCCCGCTCATGGAGCTAGTCATATAATAACAGACATTATTAGCTTGAATGACAATCAAATCAGTCATTATTATCATTCATTTAAAAGAAAAGAGAAAAAAAAAAGAACTGCTAAGCCTAACCCTAAACCCTTTGTAAAACCATCAGCATAAAATTAAATGAGACAACCACTGCAGGAAGCTAAAAATAAGCCAATAGGAATATTTCAAAGCAATTATAGTTTAGGGTTAGGGTTAGGGTTAGGGTTAGGGCTAATCCCAATTATAGTTTTGGACTGAAACAATGGAAAGGACTTCAAGTCCAGTTTAATCTGGAGGGTTTAAGATTTGATCATAGACTATAATATTTGCGTGGAGTAACTTTCTAGCCTAATACCTATCTTTTATTGTATTCTCAACATTAATAACTAAGTGTGATAATCATACTCAACAGAAATGAAAGATCCATGACAAAATATCCAAAGTTGTAGACAAATTGCCTTGTGAGGCAGTTTGCTCAGTCATTTCCTTTTCTGTCAGTGAAATTCACCTTGTAAGGCATTAACAACATGCTTCATATTGTCGGTGTCTCATGAAGTGAATTCTTCACCAAAACTTTTTAAGCCCACCTCAGATGAAATGGCTGCACAGACTACATGGCTAAAGAATTTTCTCTCATCTGTTTCTTTTGTGTGACACAGGGTTAACACTATGTACAGTATTTTAATTGTTTAACCATAAATCCGGAGTATTATTGAAATGTGCTCCCTGTTAAGTATACTCCCTTTTTTTACAGTGTAATTTCAAGGTTAAAAACTGTGGACCCAGAAAAAATGTGTATGAAAACTGGAACCAAATTCGTTTTGACACAAATTAACCATTGAGAAAGCTGAGTTCTTACTTTCTTGCAAGGCAAAAATTAGTCAATATCTCCCTAGCCTAAGCAGTCTGTACAAGACTATTGCTTTGAGGATCTAACTCATAATAAATTTTTCTAAATTTTCTGGAAGCCAAAAAGGTAAGCAGACCCCACTTGAACGTCAAAAAAATCCAAACGCACACAATGAAATATCCATCTGTCCTTACTCCTGCAGAAAAAAAAAAAAGAGTTTTAAAAAATACAATAAAATAATCTAAAAGAGAAGCTTCAAGCAATTAGTCGAAAAATTGTAAACAATACCTTTTTAATGCAACAAAGCCTAAATCCTTTATCTTTGATTTTGTACATTATACAGTAAAAAAATTTTTGTAATCAAATGTTGGGAATTCTATTATTGGATAAAGAGTGTTTATAGAGTGTTTTCACTCACGTGATCAGTAACCTTGTCTTTCCACCAAAATAAAACACTTGCAAGATAATAGAGCTCAATGCCCAGAAGATTAGTTGGGACATCAACATGGCTGCAGTTCCTTTGTTTGGGGACACCAACATGGCCACCGTGACATCACATGAAAACACTCTATTTCAGTCTCACAAATTTTGAGTACGGGGCAGTGATCAAGGCTAAAAGTGAAAGTTGTAATTTTTTTGTCCAAAAACTTCAGTGCCAAAAATAAATTTACAATAGTCCAAAGACAATGTATTTTCCACTGCCTCTATGGATGTTCATCATGTGATGTACTTCTGGCTTTTGCAAAATCCTGCAAAACCGTTTGATGAAAACGTTGGCAGGGCAGAGGACGGCTAGATTCTAGAATACCCATTCACTATTCGGGGTTTGTCGAAGTTCTACCACTGCACTCCGTAGTAACTTTAAGAGAAGAAGAGACAAAGTTCTGCTGCCATTAATGAACTCTGTGAATAACTGCTATGGTCCTCTGTTCGCTACATATAATTTAAAAACTTGAGAACAATCTCTGCAGAATATAGCGCTTGTTCTTCAAGCCATGTGCACAACGGACCACGTTCTTATTCATCCACAATGGGACTGCGGTCCATGGTGGCAGTCTATTGAAGTACTGCAACTTGGTAGTGAATGGTAATTCTAGATCCGGCAGGATTCTAAAATTGCTCGCAGAGGATTTTGAGTCAATGACCCTGTCTGCAGTCCACAGTCTAACCCTAACCCTGTATTTTCACCTCTGGCCTGAGTTATTCAAAAGGTGGATAACACACTAAGACTATCCATTATCTAAGACTATCCATTATCGGTTTCACTATTTCTTTTACACTGGATAGTGATTCACCCAACGGATAGCGCTATCCATCATTTGAACAAATGGGGCCTGGTCTGCAGTCTAGACAGGCCTGTTATCAAACTTGATTTGCATAGATGTACACTCATTAGGGCCTTTTTACACGGTACCATTTCTGTCGCATGCGACAAGCTTACGATAGGCCTACGACACCAATTGTTTTGTGTAAATCAAACCTACAACTCGCTCACAATTGTCGTTTATGTCAGAAAAATTGTCTTTGCATTTTAAAACATGTTTTAAAAAGCTGCGACAATCGTAAGTCAAGTCGTAAGCTAGTCGCATGCGACAAAAATCGTACCGTGTAAATCGGCCCTTAGGCAGCCCTAGCTCGATATACGAGTATCTGTACTGCACTATATTATGCAACAGTAGAAATATATTAAGGTATTTGTATGGGGAAAATGGTTTTTCTCAAAATTCAAAAAAAATATTTACAATTTAAAATATAAAATAGCTTACCTTGCTTCGGTCTTGTGTTCCTTTGTATCTGGTACAGTTTCTGGGTCTATTAAGAGCGATTTAGTTGGCCTTTGGTTGCTCTTCTTTTCCCTTTATATATTCTTTCCCAAGGTTGGGTACCAAGCTGCCAAACCAAATCATCGAAAGAATTTGCTCCATAGAAATTCCACGTAAATTACAGATGATACCTCTGCTACCCATTCGTCTTCTTCATTCGAGCCGTTTGTACACTGAGAAGGAATTAAGGGCCTCCAAACTCTGCAAACATTTGCTTCAAGAGCCATCAAATGCAGGTTTATTCACAACCCGTGTTACTGAAATCGTTGGAAGATCACTTACCCACCCACCATTGATTAATGGGCACAATGGTGACCAATTGTGAGTCTTATAGCGGGTTGCTAAGCCATCTTCCAATGGTTTCGGTAATGCGGGTTGTGACTAAAGCCTCATTCAATGGCTCCTGAAGCAAATGTTTGTAGAGTTTGGCAGCCCTTAATTCTTTCTCAGTGTACAAGCGGGTTGAATGAAGAAGATGAAAGGGGAGCAGCCCTTTTCCTTTGGTGATTCTGTTCGGGGGCTTCATCCCGGTGCCCAACCTTGGGAAAGAATAAATAGAGGAAAAAGAAGAGCAACCAAAAACCACCTAAATCACCCTTAATTGACCCAGAAACCGTACCAGGGACAAAAAAACCAACTGAAGCAAGGTAAACTATTTTTTATTTTAAATCCTAATTATTTTTTCAAATTTTGGGAAAAACCATTTTCCCCATACAAATCCTTATATTTCTACTCTTGCATAATACTGTATAGTTCAGTACAGATACTCATATGTTGAGCTTGGGCTACCTGTGGTAAACTTTCTCTGTTTTCTTTGCTTTCCGTCCTTATGCACTGGTCAATTGAAACCATGCCCCCAACGCTGGGACGTAGCGGGACATCACTGTGGTATAATACACTTTTGTACCTGCGCATTTCTTCTGGGGGATGGGGACAGCCTTGACAGAGTAGGTCTGGGTTCAAGCATTGAAAAATATTCCAGTGTCAACATGAGAAGAAATCAGTATGTAATAAAGATACAATGTTTGGAAAGCATTTGATATTATCACTGCATTTGGGAAACATTTCTTTCCTTTCCCTCCTTGGCTGCTTTGCTGGATTCTGCGTTCTGCAAAGGTATACACAACAATTCTACTAGAAATTGCAATGATGCGATGGCAGCTATCGCACTTGTCAACAATGCAAAACAATCAGTTTTAATATGAACTTCGGGGGGGGGGGGGGGGGCATGGTTTCAACTGACTAGTGCATGATGACTCAATCTTCTATTTAACAAATAGATTCCATTTTGCAGTGTGTCTGTTCAGTAATAGATCACAGATACGTCAAGATGTGGTGAGAACAAGAACTTTGTGATGGTGACGTCAATTGTGTGTCTGTGCTCTAATAAATCATAGGCAAGAACCAATCAAAATGCGAGAATAACTTGGGTTGTTATTATATAAATATATATACATACATAGATACATAGACTTGAACTATGGACTTGAACTATAGTTCAAGTCTACATATCTATTCAAAGCACTGGTAAAACCACTGAGCACTTTTTAGTTGACAAGGCTCGAAATTAACTTTTTTGCTCAGGAGCCAGCTGGCGACTAATGGGATAAATTTGGTTGCCAACTTATTTAATGTATGACTTACATAAGAACATGATTTTGATATGATACTTTGCATGCAAGAAAAGTCATAATTAAATGGCAAGAAAGAAACAGCATGAGAAAGACCTCTCAAGCCATTATACTATTGTTTTTGGCTTTCATGTCTTTAGTTTGGTGATGGTGTTCTTTCCAGTTATTTGAAATGGAGTGAAGCACAGAACGTTTTAAGTCCATGTTTTCCATAGCAAGGCAAACATGGGTCCTTTATCCTTGCTTTTTGCCTCTTCAAAACGTAGTTCTTTATTCTCCTACAGCTTGCGTGGCAAAAAAAACTTACCTTCACTGCTGATAAACACGTTACCACAATTGCTCTGCCTACGCCCCCCTACAACCACAATGTCCATACCAGTCTCCGATCGGGATAAAATAAAAAGAGCAGCTCATACGGTTTCAGTAGCCTCCAGTACTCCAGAAAGTTCTTTTCTATCGATATCTATCTCCATTTATTAATCCCCTTGAGTAGTCAATTTTGCATGTGTCCGCTTTCTAATCGAGGTGACAAGTTCTCCATCCTACTGTATGTTAAGGCTACAGGTTTCTTTTTGAAGGTTCCATACATCCTTCTGTAATTTGACTAAATCTATGTTTTCAGCATTCACAACTGAGGATGGATTTGAATTTTCAATTAACCTTTGTCTCCTGCCTGCAAAAACTCGTGTAATTCCTGAAACTGATTAATTGTTTTCCCCGCAAGAAAAAGATGGTGTTAAAGTGCGCCCACGATCCCATTTTTTGGAAGCCGCTGAAACAATATGGTGCCTCGTAATCGCGGTTGATCGTAGTATCGAAGTACATTTTGTGTTACTAATTAACACTGTGTGAAACAGATTTTCTTGTAGTATTTAGTCAAATATTATGGTGGAGAAAGAAAAGTGAGTTGTGTACTTACTACCAGTTCCAAATGATCTCATCATATGAAGATTAAAATACAGAAGTTGTCTTTTGTTTATCCTGGGTTATGCACCTATCGATGTTAAGCCCCAGGAGGGGGGGATGGGTCGGGCAACCCACGGGGCTTCAACTGTGAGGTCTGTCCCCAAGGTGGGGCTTTTGATCATACCACATATCCCCAGGGTGGGGAATTTGACATTGCCATCATCGTAGATAATGAAGAGGGCTTGGAAATCAACCTTGTTCCCAAGGCTTTTCCCTCCCCAATTGCAAGTTGTGAGAGAAAGGCCCTGGGAACAAGGTTACCTGAAAATAACTCTGCCATCTTGGAAAATACCCAAAAGGCGTTCGAATGAACTTCCCACGTTCGTGAGAGGTGGCTGAACGAAAGGAGAGTGGTACATACATTGCACTCTTATTGTGTGCAGCGAAGTCTAAAGGGTATTATTCTGGCCACTTTTACTCGCCCCAGGGTGGGGCTTTTGATACTTTTGGCCAATTATGATGTCGCAGGGGTGGGGAATTTGACTCATTTTTTCAGAAAATGTCAAAATCCCCAGCCCATGCTTCAGCCCCCCTCCCTGGGGCTTAACACTGTAGGTGCATTATCAGACGTGATTCGCCAGCACTGAATTTTTGGTCATAGCCCTGGCTGATGATCAATTGCAACATTTATCACGTCATTATATATATGTCATACATCTTTACCTGATTCATGACTCCTTATACCGAGGGCAATGTTTACAATAAAGCCAATAATTGCTGCTATGAATCCACTCATACCGACGAAACTTATTACAGTAAACTTCAGTCTTGGAATCACTCTTTCATGATCACGGCGAACTGCGAAATGCAAGTGAAGGAAAAGGATGGCAAAAACAGCAGACAAGGCTGCCCAGATAGCAGCATTGTAGTTTTTATAAACTTTGGCGAATGCCACACAACCAGCGATTCCAACGATAGCTCCAACAAATCCAGCAATGATTCTTGTTACTAACTTGTACTTCTTGTACGCTGCCCATGCTCGCCTGAGGCCTTCCCCCATGTTTGCAAATCAGAGTTGGGAAACTATCAGTGTGTCACAATCACAATTTGCAATACGCTTTCGGAGATTCTTTGCATAAAAACCATGCTTCAGTGAACTGGACATCCATTGTTTTAGGTCCACATCAGCCCTTGGCTGCCTACTATTGACTTTCAATATGCATGTATGCAAATAACTCTTCCCCGCCTCCCACTGGCGCGTTACGCGCGAGACGTCACTTTCAAAGCGTCACGTCACGACAACATTGTTCAAGACCATTTTTTTTTCGTTTTTGAGTTAGTTTCACGACAAAGGAGCAAAGAAGCCAAAATTTATCACTGAATCAACGAAATTAAGTAAGTTAACTCACCTTGTTTATCTTTCTTTGTCTTTTCGAGCTTTTTTAAACTGTTTTGGAACGTGACCTAATACGAAATCTCATCTACTTAACTCCATTGTACAGTTCATTATCCTTTTAAAAAAAATAAAATCAAAGAAATCAAGAGTGAATTAGAATTCACTGTTGAAGAAATATAATAATAAAATCCTAAAATCTCTCTTTGGTAAGAATGACGTCACTGGTTTTAATGCGCACTCTCTGAATTATACGAAGTATCCACAAGATGGCGGAAGAAGATGTGTTTTTGGCAGCAACATCGAATGCCCTTTGGGACCCTGTTTATTCCAAGGATTGGGACAAAGAAAAGGTTACTCCTCAATGTATATTGAGAATCAAAAGGTATCAACTCTATATGACCTGAAAACGGGTTGTTATTATCTCTAAACACTAAAAAAATATGCATTTTAGCTTAATTGCCTGTAATTTTTTTGTAGCTAAACAAAAAGAACGGTCTGAATTTTTTCCAATAGATAAGGGAGAGGTTTTGATAGGAGTTAATTTTTCCTGTAAATGCCCCTTATTTTATTAGTCGTCTTGGAAACGAATAAAAAGTATGTCTTTATATGATGAGATTTAAGCTTACAAATTATAATTTTTTTATTCGAAAAATTTTGGATCTGAATTTTGTAGACTGCCTTATAAATGTCAGGCGTTTCCTCGGCACATTTCAATGGGAGTATTTCCGTTTTCGATAAGATATCGAAAAAGATGCTCTTTTACACTTTGACAGTAAACGTACTTAAATATTATAAAAAAGTGCATGTATATAGCCGGAGATTTCCTACAAATGATGGTAACGAAATGTTAAAGTTATATTGATCTTCTTTACACCTTGTTAAAAACCCAGGTGACCTTTGGAAAATCTTCATCATCAATGGGCTAATAAGGATGAGTTGTTTTGGCTTCATTTTATAAGTGTCAGTGTCTGTGCAAAATATAGCTTTTGTTTACATGTGAACTAAAACTTATTATAATCGTGAAGAAGGATGAATTTGCCTTGCTTTGAACTGAGGGACTGAATCGACTGATCAAAAAACTGACTAACAGTGCATGTATGGGCATCTGGAAAATCCAGAATCCAGAACCAGAACTAGAATATGATCAGGAAGGGTCCATGATCACCTGTTGTTTTACTTCAGCTGATAAAGTTGAAGAGAAGCGAACAGCCGGCAATCTATCTATCTGCTCATGCTCGGCGCCAACCCAGTTCCTAGTGCTAGTGACTTCAGCTGTGACAAATGTAAAAGGTCATGTAGATCCAGAGCCAGTCTGGCAGCTCACCAATAGACTGCTGCTGATGATGATGATGACATTATATATTCTATTCAAACTGAATTTTATGGATTTGGTATATTAAGCATCTTGGTTTGACTACTAAGTTCACACCACAGGTGTCACTCCTGTTTTTGACAATACAGGAAAAATGACTCAAATTATGAGAATAATTGACATTGCAACTCCTTTGGTGGCCTGGGAATGCGGCTGTTAATGAAAGCAGAAAGGAGTATGGAAAAGAAAAGGTAAGAACAAAAGAAGTTAATCTTATAATAGATCGGCATAAAATGTTAAGGTAAATTGTAAAACAACTACAAACCTTGCTTTCTAATTTCACGGCAATGAAGATCAAGAAGAAACATCAAGTGAAGCTATGATCCTCAAAACATGGGAAAGGTGAGCAAACCTAGCAAGTGTTTCCCAATGATTTAATTGTGGTGTGGATAGCAAAGGGTTTTGCGAGGTATTTTCTCACCGGCATTGCTTTACATCAAATTTGGAACTTTAAGTGACCATTGTTGCCGTTATAATATTCATCAACGCTGTAACGGAATATAAACAGTAAAAGAATCTCAATCATATCTAACAGTCTCAAACTGCTACAGAATCATTAGTCACGTTCAGACTCTGCAAAACATTTTTAAACATGTGCATTTGTAAGTTTCAGTGCCAATAAAAACTAAATGATTGATTTGCGGTGACCTGCTCTATGCAAATACATGGAGGTTTTTGAAAAATATGAAACCCCGAACTGGAATTGAAACAATATTGCTATGTTTGCTTTCCTTTCTGGTGTTTCTTCTTGATCTTCATTGCATTGAGATCTGGAAGGCAAGGTTCATAGTTGTTTACCTTAACATTTTATTCCAATAAAAAAGGTGAATTTCTTGTGTGCTTACCTTTTCTTTCCTGGATTCCTTTCATCCATGACTTCAGTAACAACAGTTACTGTGTTCCCACACCACCATGGGGCAAGGAGGAGTCTCAATGTCAATCATTCTTGGAACCCTAGCCATTAAAAACAGGAGCGACACCAGTGGTACAAACTTTGTCGTCACAACAATGTGCTTAATACTTGAAATCCGTAAAAATCAGTTTTGCAGTTCAAAGTGTGTAACATAACATGCAACTTTTTCAGCTGAAATAAAACAACCTGATTTTCCAGACACCCACATGTACTGCCAGAGGGTTTTTTTTACATACCCACAACTGCATCCAAGGAGAGTGAGTAATTCTTAAATGTATTATGTCTATAACATTAACACCTGCCTTTAAGGCAATCAGCTCTAGCTATATATATATACATTAATTATGTTAAAATTCCAAGTGTAAATGTTCTGTCTTGACTTTTTTAGGGATATAATGAGCATCTACAATGAACCACCACCTGGAATGTGCATAGTTCCTGATAAAGATGATATAACAAAGGTTTTTCTTTGTTTAGTTTGATCTGAAAACCAATACTGCCGACTTTGTTCTAATATGAAAACTATTTTTCCTTAGATTCACGCTCTCATCACAGGCCCATTTGATACGCCCTATGAGGGGGGCTTCTATTACTTTCTTATCCGTTGTCCGCCTGACTATCCTATTAGACCCCCACGAGTCAAGCTTATGACAACAGGTGGAGGTCAGGTCAGGTTTAACCCGAACTTGTACAGAAATGGAAAAGTTTGTCTAAGTATACTTGGGTAAGTGATTTTACTTGTTTTTGTGAAATTAGCATCTCAGATATCTCCCTTTTTTTACTTGTTTGCTGGTTTGTTTGTTGGTGCTGTTCTTGTACAGTTGGTTTACCCTTGCTTCATGACATGGCTATTGTGCTGAAGTACAGAAACATACATTCTGAGTTCCTTTCCAATGGGAATTCCACTCCAGTATGATAAAAAACTGGTGTGTTCAGTTTCTGTTAATTTATACACCAATGTGCAGACCGGAAGATCACTCCACAAAAACGATGGTTGACCAAGGATGCAAACCCATTTACGGTATTACACATATATGTGGACATTGAGCCTATTTCAGCCAGTAAATAGTAAAAAACTAATCATTTGATATTTTTTGTATTTTGGAGAGTTATAATATGAACATAAGAGCGATTTAAATTGGTATCCCTTGCCTCATCGAGCATTTGTTGCAGCGTCTTAAAACAAAGCAAAGTCATCACTGCTTTGAGTTTTTGTTTGTTGTCCCTCATGATGTTACCAAACAAAGACTTGTTACCAACCCAGAAACAAAGGACTTGTTAGCAAACAAACGTAACAGTCACTGTGTCGTCTTCAATGTTCGTGAGATCTTTTCCTTCGTTTTATCAATTTGTTTGGGACACCAACAGCCAACTGATGTCACTGAGTGACTTATCACTCCACTGGATAAAGTTATCTGGTCTTTGAACAAATGAGGCCTGGTCAATAAACATTGCAAATAACATTAGTAATTTTTTTTGTTTTGTGTTGCTTCAGGACTTGGTCAGGTCCAGCTTGGAGCCCTGCTCAGTCTCTGTCCAGTGTGTTGATCTCTATACAGTCTTTATTAAATGAAAAACCATATCACAATGAACCAGGATTTGAACAGGTCAAAGGATATTCAGTCATAATTTTATTTCTACAGTTTTACATGTAGTATATATTCCAGCAGTCAACATATAATTATTGTCAGAATTTCCACATACATGTAATTTGTTGGTTTAAATTTGCAATTGTTATACTTGCTCTGGGTTTTTGTTTCCTCCTGGGAGTGAAACGTAACAGATTTCACTCTGTCTACATGTAACTGAAGACAAAATTTTTTACTCTTTAACTGGGGGCATCCTGGGGTGCCTGTGAATGAGTTAAAGCAAGAAGACAAATCACACTGCCATGTCAAATCAGGAGTACATTGATCATGGATCAAATGAAAGCTACTTTGCTAAAAAAAACTATCAATTCTTTAAAAGAGAAATTTAGAGGGGAAATTGTTAACTTTCCAATGAAAAATATATTTTTCTTTTGTGATGCTACAAATAATATTATTTTAATGTGATAACTATTTTTGTGCATCTCTAGGAGCGTCAAGCGGGTGATTCAAAGCACTACAATGAATGTATACAACATGAAAGTCTTAGGGTTGCAGTTTGTGATATGTTGGAAGGAAAACTTAAGTGCCCATCAGCATTGAGGTTGGTAATAATTTTAAGGACACCTGAAAATCCTTGTAGGGTACTTCACATGCTACAATATTTACAGCATAATTTTCAATAGTCTGTATGATTTTAGCACAGGTGAAAACATGAGCTGCGTTGCAAGGTTTCCTGCACCTTCATGAGGCATCATCAAGTGAACAGTACATTGTAGACTCAAGTAGACTCGATTCTTCTTTTTGCAACAATTTCTGCAAATTGTCTGGCAATGATTATGGCAATTACAGGGTTTTATCAGTACATTGTAAAATGTCTTTTTTTTGCAGTGTAATTATTGAAAACATAAATAATTTCATGACACTGCATGTTGTAATAGCAGCTTTGTGCAATGTACTCTTTTCAAGTATAGAATTCTGGGGTAGGTGTAGGGAATAAGGGTGGTGGTAGCAAGTATTATGAGACATTGAGCAATGTAGCCAGTGGAGGTTAATTCAATTTGAACTTTAACTTATTTAAATGTTATTTTATTTGATGGGCGAGAGCAGTTTGATATTTTAAGCAATGTTGTTCCTTGAGCTCTGGGCTGGTAAAATGAAAGTGAACATTAAAACTTTCTTCCCTTCCCTGCCAGCAGATGTATCTTTTATTTTGCGTTCACTGAGCTGACGAGTACGGGAAAAGAGACCTCTGCCATGGGTCGAAACTTAGATAGATAGATAGTTTATTGAATATCACATTGCAACCCAAGGGTTGAATTATGTCATATTTACAGAATAAAAGATTAAATATTAAATAAATGAAATATATACACATAAACAAAACGTCTGAAATGGCTACATAATAACTAAGAACCAACATTAAATAGATCTTGAAGTAATTACATGTAGTTCTTAAAAAGGATAAAAAATTTACGTTGTCGGTGAAAACCTTAAGTGCATTAAAAACTATAAAACTATTTCAAAATCTGTTTGTCTTGAAAACTGGATTGAACTAGCATGCCTTTCTGAGATTATAGTGTTAGCATTTTGTGGGGACTGCAAATTCCTGAGCTTGCTGTCTCTGTTTTCTAAGATTTTCTTGAACAGTTTGTTAGTTAGGGCTTGCCTTCAGTCTGACAGAGTGACAAGACTTGTCTTAACATGCATTGCCCTTGTTTGCACTTCCTCTAGCTTGTGAGAAAGATGCACAGGTAGACCATCATGAAAAACTGGGCATGCATATTCCGTGATTGGGCGGATGCAGGTCCGATAGAACTGTACTAAATTCATTAGGGCCTAGACCTGCGCGCTTTAATTGAGAAAGACAAAACAGGCATTTCGTAGCTTTCCTAACAACTTCTACAATATGATGGTTCCATTTTAGATCACTCGAAATTTTTACACCCAGAATCTTAGCATGTGAAACAACATCAGTTTGCTTGTCGTTAGTAACAATAGGGTTGAGATCAGGGAGTCCCTTTTGTACTAAAACAAATCCTCATTTCCTTGCACTTTGTCTCGTTCAATTGGCACGCAAGGCAAAGATGTCGACAGCGGTCTGGATGTTGCTTGCTTCACCCTTGAGTATTGTTTCAGAGATTGTAGAACCATCGGCATACTTCCATAACTCAAAACCTGGGATGTCGAGGTCATTAATCATAATAATGAAGAGCCATGGGCCCAATTTAGTACCTTGGGGAACCCCTGCCAGGACATCATGCCACTCAGAAAAACAATCTTGACCTACTTTCACTCGCTGCTTATGGCAACTCAGAAAGTCAGCAATCCAAAGGGTAATGGCCTCAGGAATGGTAAAGGGTGATCAATAAGGTCGTGAAGTGTGGCCTCCTTTCCATCAGTGGCACTATACCATGCATGCGTCAGACAGAGCAAGGATGGCACAGTCGGTTTGTGCGCGGCCTTGGTGCAAGAGGTCTTGAGTTAGATTCCCGGATCTCGCATCCTTGTTTCGACTTCTTTCCTTTCCGTGTAGCTAAGTAGCTTTAAATACCCGTAAAATGGAGCACTGATGGAGAGAGGGGAGTAAAATGAGCGTACCGTCGACCTCAGGTTTGTCAGTTGAATTACTGTTACGAGTTATCAATGTTAAATATGGTTACTTTACTTTAAGTGCCTCTGTAGTGTTTGTCCCGGGGATAGTACCAAACTTCCATGGATCCACTTTCTCAAGCACAGCACGTTTTACATTTTTTTTCTTTTGTTTTAAATTTATTTATTAACAACAACAAAACAGAAAAAACTAGTTACTTACATTGCCAGTGGCCGCCATTTAAAAGAGATAAAAGTACAAATTTGGGTCGTGTAAGAATGACACAAAGGGAGAACAATACCACACTAAAAACAATCATTAAAAAAAAGCATATTTACAATGCTGATAGTAAAGACTGTCATTTATTATTATGAATTTCAAGAGAATTGTTGCTTTCTGCAATCCATGACTCTAATTTGTATATATACTTCATTTTCTCGATCAGCAACGTTAGTGAAGGTTTTAAAGACAAGCTGCAACACAGATAATTTGTTTACCAAGGAGAATAATGTGATTGATCAGTTGAAGATCTTTTTCATAAATTCCAAAAGTTATATCTGCAGCACTCAAAACATTTGCATAAATACCAGGTTTTACATGCTGTTCAACCACAAATTCTTCAGCCACTTTCGATAGTTTAAGTGTTAGTCAAGAGAAATTGGCCACAAGTGTTTGTTTACATCATATACCAGCACTTGTTTTGGTATAGGGACGATGTCGGTGTGCTTCCAGGACTGCGACAAACGGGCCTCCGCGAATTAACAGTTGATGTCAGTAACTGCTGGGGCCAACAAGTCGGCATTTTCTTTTAGCAACCAAGATGGTATCATGGCCAGCCCTGAGGACTTAGCTGGATTCAGTACAGAGAGCTTCTTTAGAATGCAGAATTCCAAAACCCAAGCAGGATTAGAGTAGTGCGCATCAGTTGTAGTAACCAGGGGGCCAAAGGCACTCATGGGCTCAAGGAATGCCTCATTCACTGTATCAGCGAGGGCGGTAGGACCAGAATTGGGTTGTGGTTGGACATGCGTTAAGACTGACACGGGATCCGTTCGAGTGGTGGACTTCATCTCCCCAAGAGTCTTTACTTCTTTCCACCACGTACGTGGCTTACAATTCATTAGATGATCTACTTTGGATTCGTAACATTTAGCGCGACACAACTTGTGCAGAGGGTTTACACGATTACGCAAACTGCGAAAGGAATACAGGTCTCCTTGAGTGAACACAACTTGACGCTGTTTAATAAGAGATTTTATCTGCTTGTTGATCCATGGGGGGTCGTTAGTCATAACAATCTTGGGTGTTAGGGGAAGTCTCCGGCCTTGATCACTGTTTCCAAGGTGTCAGTTTTCACTTGGCACAACGCTAAGCTACCCACCAGAGAGCAGACATCGACTTCCTCCAAATCTGTTGATCCAACCACCGTCCACAACCTTGGACAGCACTCATCAAACCGCATGCTCCATAATATGTTTGCTGACTGTAAGTTTAACCCGCTGTGTCACACGAATTCCTTTGCAGTAATTCCACTGTTGAGTGAACCCACACAACGGGAAGAATCACACAAGGATTTGGTCGCAAAGTAACCGCCGTACATGCTCATCCCAGTTAGTTTTGATCCATGGCAGAGGTCTCTTCCCATGCTCTTCAGCCGCGCAAACACAAAAGAGACCTTTGCCAGCACTGAATTTCTTCCCCTTCCTGTCACTCAATTTTAAGTGAATTTCAAGTAGCAGAGTTAGGGTTATCAGAAAACATCAACACAGATATCGATTAGAATTAGTTTAGCATCCATCCAGGGACTTCTTCCTGTGACAGCTGTGCAGAAACCAACAATGCTGTGTTTTCTTCCTATGAGGAAGCAGGTGAAAAAGTGGATTGCTGATTTTGTGCTCTTGTTGTTTCAGAGATGTTATGGAGAAATCATTTCCTGAGTTTTATGATTATTATCTTTCTGTCATTAATGAAAACTGGCATCTAAATGGACAAAACATGCAGGTTGGATAGATTGTTTTTACTTATTAGTAACTCTTTTTGTATCTGTCCAGGAACTTCATTGTTCATGAGGGGGGAGGAGAGTGAGTAGAATCCAGCAAAGGAACGGGGAGAAGGCGGGTCAGGATTCATCACTCTACTTATGACTCTCTTTTTTTTTCTCTCATTCCCATTTTCCCCTATTCTAACTAAGAGCTAAAACAGGCCATACAAGACATAACATTAAGGGACACTGTAATGCGATGACATGCGCAGTATTTCTTGCACCTAGAGATCTTAACAGTTTTTGCTTTTTCTGTTTAAGTCTAGACTTAATACAGTTTCTGAAAAGCAATAAAATGCATTTTTATCTGTTATCGATGATTTGGAGTGCAAAAATAAAAACTAAGTTAACACAAAATAATATGCCATGCTTGTTTACTGTCAGCTGAATTCAGTTAGGGTTAGGGTTAGGGTTAGGTGACTGGAAACACCTAACCCTAACCCTAACCATAAATATTTTTTTCTAAGTGAGATAGTAACAAACGTATTATCAGGTTAACATGCCACTTCAAAGCTGAAAGAGAGTGGATTTATTTCCAAGAGATGACTTTGAAGTTGAAAGATGGTTAAGCAGAGAAAAAAAAAAATCAGCTGTTTTACTCACCGCTTGTGGTTTTATAACTTGTGCAACAATAAACACAACCAGTGCAGTTCCACTCATCTAAATGCAGGTTTTTCTTCAAAATATTCAAACACACTTCAGGTGGTAATTAAATATTTATCAACAAACCATGATGTGGTGGTCTCTGACATTTAAGCAAGTAGCTACAAATGAGCCACAAAGACAAACTTCGATCCCAGAGAGTGTAAACCATACAATGTAGGTTGCAGGCACTGTTTCACCATAACTGAAACCCAAGCCTTCACAAAAATGCTTTACCTTAGGCTTAAACATCTAATATTTAATCTCTAGTCCTAATGTTAGTTGAAGTAAAAATTTATCAATGATCTGCACAACCCTAACCTGCAGCTTGCAGTTTA
>OX421451.1:45688015-45695515 GCA_949126865.1 Montipora capitata | reverse complement strand
TCAGCAGTGACTTTATGATGGGGTTCCCGTGATTCTCACCTTCTTTCAGTGCTTGTAAGGTAAGCAATGTTCTCCTTAGCTCCAGGTTGCAGAATGCCAGAAGGTGAGGTCACTGCTTGGTTCATGACGTCAAGTGCTCGATTGAAGTGGACTGGTAATCACAAAAGGACAATTTAATATTTCTCCTTAGAACAGGAAAAGGCAAAAAAACGAAACAAAATGTTACATGCCCACTTGTATGACCAACCTTTGACACTGGAGTTGTTGAGTAGATCCTCACTAAACATTCCCTTCCACCCTGAATACCTGGCCAGAAATGATAACAAAATTAATAGGGGAAAGGGAAAAAATTGTATAATACGGTAAAAGGAGACACCACATACACCTGTGTTGAAATGTCTTGTTTGTTGGACACAGTTCGTGTGTCCATATAATTATTTTTCAAGTACTATCATAGGGTGGAGAAAAAATTAATACCCTTCCACTTTAGAGAGAGCACATAATTATTTAAAAAGTTACTGTCTTTAGTATCCAAAAAAAAATTTTGCCAGAGTCCTAAACGATTTTAACATTATTCTGCACACAATTTAATTATAAGTTTAATCTCTTAACTGGGGTTAATGAGCCCTAAGGGAGTACTATTTTTTCCTCACTTGTCCCTTGTGTACTCTACTCTCCTCACCCTTGCAATCAAGGCTTGTCCAGTAGTCAATAGCTCATTGTTTAGGTCAAAGTACTTTCACTTTTACAATGTTAAAGCGGTTGCCAAAGCTTCCCGTAATTTTCCACAACATCACATGATTCTTACCTGTCTCGCCTTATGAAAACCCCCATACCATTAGTCAGCCACATTTCAGCTTTGCTCTTCAAGCAAGTGCCTTGAGTCGCACTCTTTAAAATTGCATTTTTCCCACCCTCCCACCCAACTGGAATCTTTGTCTTCTTTAATTGCTACGGCTGTGCTTTGTCTTGCAAAATTTTTACATTCTCCTATTTCCATCTATTTTATTTTAGTTTGTTTTGTCTCATAGTTCGTTACGTTATATTATTCCGCATGTTACTACTGTTTAACTAAAAAAAAATTGTTAGAATTTAAAAATGATCTCTGGCTAAAATGATTAAAAACTACGAGCTTTCGACTGCCCGAACTGCAGTCTTCGACGGGTAAAATGAATGATAAGAAATCGATGAGAAAATTTAAATAAAACGTACATGCAAAATGATGAAAAAAATTAGCTCAATTTAGAAAACTCAACCCTAGGTGTGCAGGGACGTGCACCCTGGGCTGCACTTTACCCCACAGTACCGGTATGTGGGACAGCCCTCCTTGGTAATAGGTCCGGATTGCTTACTCCAAGATGGTACAACTCACCATCTGACCTATTCTCCTTCCAGAAGGGCACCCCTCTTCTGATCCACCCTATGTTACATAATAACGTAGGGTTGCCTCTAGAGACACCGCTACTCTAGGGGGTCCTCCTAGGGACACCGCTACCCTAGGGCGCATAGACTCTGCCTTCCCTGCCACCCAAATTTTGCCAAAGGATAGTGATTAACATAATAATTATAATTGAATTAAAAAATAAATAGATAAAAGGAGACTCTGTGTTCCTCCTTTTCTAGTTTCACAGGCCTTGCAGGGGTGGGGGGAGGATTAATCATCATTACCCTCAGTTGCCCATGCCCCTCTCCTGGGAATGCAAATATTCCCTGCAGTCTCCCCTTTTTATGTCAGTGACCCTTAGGGACTCATTAATGCTGTAATAACAAGCATAGAAATGGTATGAAGTTGATACAACATCAGGTTACTAACCACTGAATGACTTCATCATAATTAGGACTGACACTTAACCATCCCCTCAGAACCTGCTCAAAACAAAAACAATATTCACAGAAAGGAAAGCACACACCAAAAAAAAAATTAGCAGTAATGTCAGTCACCCCTGCCTTTGATGGCCATTACTATTAATAAAATTGCTATCTGATTTTTTTAAATACTAGGCAATAAGCTTAAAATACAGCAGCGATAAAACATAACATACACTTTTTAAAAATATTTAAACAACACTGACTTGAATCCAGCGAGGAAAGAAGTGTTTCTCTAATAAACTGATGAAATGTTGTTGTGTGATGATGTCTTTCCACTCCATGACCCAATGGAATGGCTCTGAATAAAAGAAGATACACAGTCACATTAGGTTGATTTTACTGGGGGCCTGAATGACACTTGAGGTACCTAATCAGTAGATAAACTGAAAACTGTATGAGAATAAATTGTTACTATAGTTAGGTCACACTTACCCAAGTGTTGTTGATGAGGGTTAATGATAAACTCAGACAGACACTGTGATAACTTGGGATAAATAGAACGGAGAATGAATGCATCCATTGTACCTTTAGAAAACACCTGACAATGACAAATGTTAAAAAAAGACTTCTCAAACATGCAAGAAGGGTGAAAAAAAAAAAAGACTTCTAAAATGTCAGACCAACCTAAATGATTCAGAAGATAAGCAGAGAATATTCTTTTGAGTCTTTCCCATTAATTTTAGGATATTAAAATAAAATAATTTAAACCATGAAAAACAACAATAATTAGTATTGCAGTTGTCACTGCAATAAAAGCACAATATTATTGCTGGGAATCATTGCAAAATAGCCAGAAAAGTGACAACAGACCAGTAATGCAAGAATACCTTGGTCCATGGCTCAAGAATCATTTTTGCCGATGGATCTGACGGATGCCAGTTTGTTAGTGCTGAGGCAAGCTTGAACCTGATTGGAGCATACAGGGGTTCAAGGTGATCTCCTAGAAAAAATAATTATTATATAAAAGCAATGGACCAAAATTAAACCAAAAAATGACAGTAAATGATCATTACATGTGGAATCACTGAGGGATGTGAAAACTGAATGAGCAGAAGTGTACATGTACATGGATGTAATGTCTACCATTTCTTTAAATGTCAGTGACCTTAAGGTGAACTACAGCCTCTCATATTTATCTTGAAAATATTCACAAAATTACAAAGTCAAGAAACAAAAATAAAATGCTCTCGAATAACATAAATAATACTTTCAATTGAAAGCATTGAAATCAAGCTTGAGCACATTCAAATCCCTTAGAATACTAGCATTAAAGTCAAGCCCGTATGCTTGAAATCTGTAGTCCAGATGGGGAAACTAGGGTGCAATGATGAGGGCATTGACACACCACCAATGTCATGTGGGTTCAGATGTCAGACTCCACATCATTTGTAGATTGATTTAACTTTGCTCTAAGAGGTTTTTCTCTGGGTCCTCAGTTTTTTTCCCCTCACACCAAAAACCAACCTTGAATAAATTATTATTTGATCTACTTTACGTAAATAAGCTTGTTGCCGTTATGGTCGTTGTTTCTTCCTTTGATGTGAGAGCCACGTAACACTAGTTTTGAGAATATTTCTTGGAGAACTCACCCATGAAAGGAAGCCAAGGGTGTATCCATGCATGTACAGGGACAGTGTCTGTCAGAGGATTCCATGAGTCTACCTCTGCCTATAATTATATAAAATATTTATGGCAACCATGCAGATTTCACTCAGTATTCTTCCTCTCTTCTATTTCTTTAGCATGGTATAAGCAAATTAAAATAGTAAAATATCCACACTTGCGTAAATAGTGTCCTGACCCTTAAATAACTACTGACTGCATAATTGTTTTTGTTCGATTCTTCTTTTTTCCCTATTTTCCCCTATATTGTAATGTTACATATGTATATTTTACCATTAACGACCCCAAACATGTCTGTTCATTTTGGAGAAGAAAATGAGTTTGCCTGTAATAATATCATTGTTCTTTTTGTTGTCAGAAACTTAGAAAGTCAAAACAGAAGTACCAGTCCCCTTTAAAGCAGTCTGCCTCTTCCTGTAAGAAATTGCATGCTTGCCACTTGTACTCTATTTCAATACTACATGTAAAAGGAAAATTTATTGCTACAATGCAAACTGACCTGCAAACGAGGAAGGATCAGTTGGTCTCTTATATTATCCAAAATCCACTGAGGAAGAACAGGACTCCACGCATTTATTAAGTTTAACATTGAATCACAATCCCGAGAATTCCATGAACTAGAGACAATAATATTATTTAAAACACTATCATTAGTAACCTTCAATACACAATTTCCTTTGGATGAAGTAATAATTTATTACATGTCTTATTAAAAAAGAGACACTGTTTAATCAGAATCATGGCAACTTAGCAATCACGCATCCCCTTGGTATTACCAAACAAAAATGAACCAATCATATTGATTTGAGTGTTCGTAAAAATATCAACCAATCTGAGCCCAAGGGTCAGATCCTGATCCTGGCGTCTGCACGGAAGTGAGATTCAAGTCCAAGGTAACCAGAGGTTTTTGTCTTCTCGCCCCTTCGCGACTTGTCTTCACCGCTTCATGGCTCTCTCACGGATCAAGAAAAACCTCTGGGACCATATTCACTAAATATTCACCAAATTAAATGTGATCAAATCAACATCAATATTATTATTGATTCCAGTTCCAGGTTTTTGTTGCTGTTGTTTTCCTTAAAAAATCACTAAAAGATCCCTACCATACAGCTGAACGAAGAAAAGGCATCCAAACTTCCCATACAAGACGATCATACATCTTCATCCTAAATTAAATATGTTAGACACCTTGTAAACAAGAATGTTTACTGGCAATGTTTGTACTAATTTGATCTTCAATGCATCTTTAACAATCCCATTACAGACAACTTGTTAGTGCCGAAATTATTTTCCATGTCTGAGACTTTAAACTACGCCTTCAGTTTAAAAGCTAATGAAGGGCAACACTACTGCCAACTGTCAGTTAATTGTCTCCTTCTCTGTTCAATCCAAGGGATCTGGCAAGTGAGACTCTCTTGGTTACGTCGTCCTTTGCTGGGATAGAAGACTATTGATACTTCAGAATTAACAACACACTTGACCTGCAACAGTACATGTATGTACTAGTAATTTTTTTTTACATGAACTGCGAAAGCAGAAAAAAAAACCTACTTCTCATCTCCATGGCTCAGCCCTTGTGTAAGTGTTTGGGTAAAAGCAGAATTTTCTGCTTCTTTCTTTTCAAGTATTTCTTGCCATCGTACCATCACCTTCAGCCCATGAGATGGGTCAGCAAGGGGGTTCCATCCTTCAAAATGATTCCGCAACTGCAGGAAGACAGGATCAAATAATCCACAAACAAATGGTCAGACCAATATTGACAAATCAGGGGTCCCATAACTTGAAGAAAAACCTCACTGTCTACCTGTCAGGTTCTTGTAAGGAGGCAGTGGGTGTGCAGAAAACAAAGACCTAGGAAACGAAGACCCCCAGAAAAAATAACATACCAAACAGCAAATAACAAAACACATCATTCATGTTATTTAAAATAATGGATAAGCTATCTCTTGTTAACTACGGTGGGACTTCATTTTCCACATACTGGCCTGGGTGCAGTAATTCGCCTGAAATGACTCGTCAGCCACAGGAAACGCTAGGGATGTGGTGTTTGGCTACTCTGCCTTCATCATTTTATATTTTTGTAGGGGTCTTCATTAATTGTTTGGTCTTCATTTTCCACATACCGGCCTGGGTGTGTGGAAAACAAAGACCCTACCGTAATTCACAATAAATAGCTTATCAATTGTTTTAAATAACATGAATGATATGTTTTGTTATTTGCTGTTTGGTATGTTATTTTTCTGGGGGTCTCCTTTTTCCGGGTCTTTTTTCAGATTTGTCTTCAGTGAAAATGTTTTTAACTTCACTGTACTTCGTGAATGAAAAAAAAGTTTGCTTCATTTGAGAGCAGTTTTTGGAATGCAGTTTTTTCAATTGTTACTTTTAATAAAGTAATTGTGTATGTGGCCATGTACAGACAAGCTTCAAGTGTTATAAATACCGATATATGCATAAAATGGCCTTTCTTTACTTGGCATGCATTGACTGGTATTTTGACATCTAAAGTAGCAGTAATGATCAGAGACATTATTGGATTTGGTGCCTGTCTATTGGGTTTGTACTGGGTTGATTGACTTATGCTTTGGAAATAAATAAGCACCAAAGTTGAATGTACTAGGAACAGCTTTTCAGACAGGCAACAAGCTTTACCGGTCAAAGTTCTAAATGTTTAGATGACCATTTTTTGCTTACCTCTGCTAAGTGATTGAATAAAGCAACTGAACATCATCTCTAAGTTACATTTGTAAATAATCAATTATCTATGCAGATTGCCAATTCCTTACCAACGAAAATACAAGAGGTTCAGCCAAGGATGCCAGATCATACATCTGCAAACAAACAAGTAAGTATGGTCAATAATATCCTTATCCTGCTTATATTATAATTATACCCAGCGGTATCTCACCTAATGCAACAATGAAGTGAAGTTGTACCTGGAAGAGATTATGGTCACTGGCTCAGGTTTTTGTTCAAGACAACAATTCAGCATGAGATACCTTAAATTCTTCATAATAGCTCTCTTGCAAAGTATTGAAAATTTCTTCACACTTGTCAAGCGTAAGTGCATCATCATCTGGTGAAAGAGATTGTTGACGACACCTAAACATTGAAATTCAGAAACAGACGGTTTGAATTGGAAATTCATCAGCATAATAACAGTGGAAAGAGCTTGATTGGCTTTGTAAGTCACAAATTAATACAACCTGGAAAAACATCCAGATCTAAACAGTTTACTCCACTATTAATAAAACTCTTCCAATTATTGATAGTGGTTTCGCATACAGGTTATATGCCAGGTACCACACAGAAAACACACGGAAGGTAATGGTAAAATTCTGGTGGCAGGGAAGCGCTTAAATCTAGGGGTAAGGGGGACCAGGAGAGAAGCCCTCCTGGGGGGAGACAAAATAAGTGGTACCAGGGATAGCCACCCTGGACAGGAGTCCTGATCAGTCTCTGGGGGTGAGGCCCATATCCCCCAGTCACTAGGAACTAAGGGGAACCAGGAGGGGTGGCCCTCCTGGGTGGAGTACAGATCAGGTGCGACTGGGGGTCCACACCCTGGAGTGGATATTTTTCCGGACCTGTCTCCAAGGGCTAAGCCTTACTGTGGGGTAAAGTGCAGCCAGTGGTCGCATAAAGTGCAGCCAGTGGTTGCACTTCCATGCCACTTCTTTTATTGGAAAGCAAGACAGTAGTGCCACATCCCCGGAACCTAACGGAGGAATGGGGCGTCGACCCGTATAATCCCATAAGATAAATGATTAATCTTACAGATACATATCGATGTAGAGAAATAAAGTAATGATCTGCTTGATGTACTATCTGGTCGTGCTAAATATACAGTGAGCATTAGGAATAGTTGAACGGGCTACACAACGGTTCCGATCAGAACAAAAAAGAAGGGGGGGGGGGGGGGTGGAAGGGAAAAAACAAAATGCTGTTGTGAATGAATCGAAGCCCTAAGAGAACTGACAGGGAAAGGAAGTGTACGGCATAAAGAGGAGC
>OX421451.1:45638015-45680515 GCA_949126865.1 Montipora capitata | reverse complement strand
TTTTGACAACATCCTTTGATTTACCATTGTTTTTAACAGAGCTGAATAATAAGGATTTTCCCGTTTCAAGTTTTTAGTCTGAAACATGGTTGTATTAATTTTTCAAGTAATTTCCGCAGAAATGTCTCTTTCAACGTTTCTTGTCGCTCTGAGCCACTACCCTTATTTCCATTCTTTCCTCTGCTTTGACATGGTCTCACTTCGTTTCTCGTGTGTAGATGATTCTTTCCCAAATTCGATTCCCCGAATTCTTTCCGCCATCATTCATTAAACATTTTAACCAAAAGCCTGTAATAATTGTTGACGGATTTGACGCCTCGTTTAGAACGATCAAAAGAGAATGCACAGTTCACTGAGGATCATATTCTCTAGAGATTTCTGCGTTGTTTCCAATTAAATGACCGCTCTATGACATTGCAATGGATTACAACACCTCCAGCGTGTCAAAACTTGCGCTTCTCAATAAGAAATATGTTAGGAATCCTAGTACGCCGTACTAGCATTCCTTTGAGGTACTTACAGTTAGAGCTTCGTGCGTCCCCTCATGGCGTAGCTCCTACTCTACTATAAAAACTACACGTAACCCATAATCCCTCGATTCGCTCTGACGAAGGGCTAACGCTCGAAACGTCAGCTTTTAGAATCTCTGTACGGTGGCCAATTTACATTATCAACTCTGTTGATAAAACCAAATTTTTGTATTAAGCAAACAAAACCTAATAACTAATTAAAAACTTGATCTGTATGTGAAACAGAGGAACATTTTAAATGCAGCATCTGCAAATCAACTCATTGATGAATGTACTTGGAATTTAAGAGGTGATTCATTTTTGCTTTTAACCATAAGAGAAAGTATTTTGTGGTAGTTGGCAAGATATTAAGAATATTGGATATATCAGAACCAGTCCGTGGTATTTCATGCCTTCACTATGAGTTCCAGTAGCTACTTACTGCTACTACAAAAGTGGGAAGGATGAGGAGACTTTGAAAAAGAGTGTCGCTAGGATGTTGTTTGTATTTTCATTTTTTCATGGAAAATGAGATAACCCTAACCATTTTAATGGAAGGCGCGGTGGCCTCATGGTTAGTGTGCTCGACTCCGGATTGAGTGGTCCGGGTTTGGGTCCTGGCCAGGGACATTGTGTTGTGTTCTTGGGCAAGACACTTTATACTCTCACGGTGCCTCTTTCCACCCAGGTGTATAAATGGGTACCAGCGAAATGCTGGGGGTGACCCTTTGATGGACTAGCATCCCATCCAGGGGGGAGTAGAAATACTCCTAGTCGCTTCATGCTACGGAAACCAGAGATAAGCGCTGGCCTGATGGGTTTTCCTAAGCTCATAAGCAGTGACTTTACCTTTTTTTTTAACCCTTTTAATTAATCTCACTAAAACAAGATGTATGTGTTTTAACTGGCAACAATGGCACTTTCTTTGGCTGGGTTAACAAAGGGAAGAGTGAAACATTTCCACACATTTTCCCCACTACAAACCCTTGCTTCCTTTTTTTGTTAAGCAGAACTGGTCAACTCGCAAGGGCAACCTGCCCCCCCACCCAAGAAAATGGTGTACCTGAATCCTTTAGTTATCATTCTGTATTCCTGATCCCTCATTCCCTGAAATTCAAGCTTTATTGCAGCATACTTTTACCAAAAAGGTCCATGATTTTGTTAAAATCTTGTCACTTCAAAACTTACTGCCTATCAGTTTGAATGATGTCTGTCTCAGCTATATCAATCAACAGATTCAAGTTGTATGTTAATTCAGGCATTGAAAATGCGGCTTCAGTATCTCTTACTGCAAAATAACAATTTAGGAAATGATGAGTACTTTAATGCACAAAACAACAAATTACTTTGAAGGTCAAGATGTGTAATAAGAATAATATATGTGTAATAAGAATAATATATGGTCGGAGTCATTGTGTTTGTTGAGCTCTCATTTTTACCATCATTGTCATCGTCACTTCCATTGTCAATCCTATTTTTTGTTTGTTCAAAACAATAACTGAATGATAGATGGGTACCTGATGTTGTTGGAGGAACTTCTCCAGGTTTAGCATGCTGTTGTGCAAGTGAACCATACCCAGTTAGAATTTTGGTTTCTGGTCCTGTCATATCCACTACCTAAAATTTAACACATGAACACAATTTAATAGAATAACAGTATGGGAAATGTTGGAAGAAAGTTCATCACTAATAATTCTTTACAGGCTTTAGACAGATGATTTTCTGTTTTGCAAAGACAAGTAACGAAATGTACCAAACATCATGGTTCACATAAATGTACATCTATGACAATTGCTTTAATATCAAAAAAGTCTATTTGTACAATTTGTTTTCTATTGATTTAATTGATTATAATGAGTCAACTTTAATTCATTCCCTGAACGATACCCTGAATATGATTGGCAGAACTATTCAGGATATCAAATTTTGATATGGGCACTGGAAAGCCCCTTAAGGGAAAAGGTATAAGTTAAGCATTATTTTTTTCGTAATCTTTTTCTTCAAGTTGTATTTTATTATTATATTACCTTTATCTTGCTGTGTTTAAGGGATATTGACGGCCCTTTCTTAGTCCCTCCTGAAGCCTACATTCAAAATACAACATGCCAGTTAAAATCTCCTCATTGCGAAATGAAAACTTAAAAACAATCATCTATGACAGATTTTATCAAGTGGTAATCCTCTCTTGGCTAAACCACATTCAGTAATGCCATGATAAATTCTAATTTTTGTCCTTTCGTTCATGAGAAACATTTACAGCCTGTCGCCTGTCATAGTTTGTAGCTGCTCCGGTTTGGAGTTGAAAGTAACTTCACAAAGTTACAGTGCAACTGTTTTTTTTTTAATTGAAAATAAACCATAATTATTACTAAACAATACTAACATTCCTTATGACTTATTAATAAACAATTACTAGCAACACAATACTAACATTACTAACAAAACAGACGTTAATATCACCCAATACTTACAACAATGTAACAAATTATTATATTAACAACACTAAGATTATAAACTGGAGTGAACACTACTTTTTAAGACAGAAATCCCAAAATATAAAATCCCAAATATATTAAGAAACCATACATCATTCAATTAAAGTTCAAAGTTGAAATATAATATACTAATTCTTTATCTCCATGTGACTCACATTTCAGTTTATTAGACAAACTATAATCTAGGGCATGTTACAAATACGGTAAGTACTGAATTTCTATAAAGAATATGTTATATATTGTATAGAAAACATGAATTAAATAGGACAAAATGCTGTCCATTCTTATTCAATCAATTTAAAGTGTTGTTGATTGTACACCAGGTTGTCAAGTGAACTTAAACTTGATTTACAACCTGCGATTTCAGAATGTCATTAACATTCACCTTAACTTCATCTGCTGTTTTGTAAACATACTTGGGTTTTGAGTAACCACCCTGCAAAATTCAAGGTTCAGAAATTAAAAAAATTCTTTAGTTTTCTTGGTATTTCCAGAAAAGACATCCTGGGGGAGAACAAAAGTATGTGTACTTTATAACAAAACATGGAACTCGAAATTATTATTGACATTGTTAATGATTCATGATCACTTTTAATGCAAGACTTGCTTTAAAATTTGTGTGATAATTAAATGATGGCCTAAATTTTTGATGGCAGTCTCTGCGTTTGCTCTAGCAAACACTTCTTATTAAGCATACATACTGGGGAAAAGACAGCTTTAAAAGGGGAACAATCATTATTTTTTCATGTAGTAAATAACATAGTCATTCTGTACGTCTTCTGTCTTCTTCCACTGCTGAAGTTGTTCCCTGAATTTCTCTTCCTCCTCCTCCTCTTCATCATAATGAGGTCGCAACTGAAGTCAAATTTAAAAGAATAAATTAATACAACATACAGCTTTTAAGATGACCAAGTGGGTACATACACCAAGAGTATACAAAAGGTGCATCGATCTTAATGGTAAGTATATCTGATACAACTTTCTTCTTATTTCAAGAAACTTTTAACTGTTCGCTTTTATTGGCGACAAACCCATTTAAAATGTCAAAGATTAGTTTTACCTCCTGTGCCTTCTTGCTTCTCTCAGGGCCGTAACTCCCCAAAGCACCTCGACCTTCACGTTTAAAAGCCTCCACAGGCATCACAATACCCTGACCTTCCTTCCCAAGACCTTTGCCAGGTTGATAACCCATCTGCAGTACAAAAAGGAAATACACCTAAATTACTAATGCCAAAACGACTGAAAGGTTAATATATGCACAGGGCAGCTCAGAGATAAGAAAACCAATATATACCCTAAAAATGTAGATGCGCGTCAACACATATGCATAAAGGTTCATTAGTATCTATGAGCTGTCTTATTGTCTTCCTTTTGGTGCCTTGTCTTTGTTTACTCTCAATCGTCTGTGATGCAAATGTGGTGAATGTGAAAATAATTTGCATGTTCGCTGGTCGGCTCATCATTAAAAATGCAAATTAAAATTTAAAAATATGAACATAAGCTTATTCTAATGACGTAAAGTCCCTCAGGCTTGTTATTTATTTTAAAGCCATCATCAAGTTTACTTTCAGGGAATAAGAGCTCTATCAACAAATGTTTTATTAGCTTGCTCAAAAGATCTTTAAAAATGATTAAGATTTTATTGTGCTAGCAGTCTTGGTTGAGGAGTTATTCAAGATTTTGATTTATGCAAATTAGAGGACTTGTGACGTCACATAGTGGACACAAAATTATTAAAAATCACAAAATATATCATATCTTTGCAAATACTAAGTCTGCAGGGTTGATGTGCTACGGTAACCAGAACTACACATTGTGATAGTGATTATGATGTCACCATAGCAACATACTCGTTACCACACCACTACCTTCACAAATGAAAAATGCCTTCTCTGTTGTTCCAGAGTCTAACAGACTTCCTTGTGCTTGTGCTGTGTAATGTCCATATTCACTGACTGAACATCAAGAGCAAATAACCCTTATTGGGAAGGGAAACTCTGATTTTACCCTTTGAATGGAGAGGACCTGAAGCCCATTGTGTTGCCCTGGAAACATCACAGTGGGCCATATCATGGAACTTTGTGATGAGTACAACAACTGTAAAAAGTTTCAGTTCTGTACAGAAAAAGTCTTCAGAGATATTCCATTTTTTGTGATTTTACATCACTTTGTGTCCACAACATCACAAGTCCTCTAATTTGCATAAAGCAAATCTTGAATAACTTGGTAACCAAGAGAGCTATCACAATAAAAAAACACAGTTCTTCATCATTTTCAAAGCTCTTTTGAACAAGCGAATAAAAACCTTTGTGTCATATGCACTTTAAGTAACCTTAGCTTAAAGACACAACTCATAAGCAAAGGGCTCATCCTTAGCAGTTTTCTACAGACCTTCACTATTTAAAACTGACTATTGTGCCCCTTCAGTCATTATTGTATTATTTTTTTGTATTATTCTGTATTATTACTTGAAAGACATGATGCTGAATGAGATGTTCCGGAGATAAGTAGAGAGTTATTACCATTTTGGTAGCAAAGCCACTACCTAATTTCAGTCATGATTTTGCTTTCTTTTCACAATTCTTTGCAATAAAACAGTCTACTTATTTAAATAATAGCATCATTTTTTTTTAGATCTGGCTTGCTTATTTAACCCTTTCACCCCTAAATAAACTGCACTGAACCAGCCATAGTTAGTAATATCTTACTCTGTCTAACGTCAGACTATTTCACTTGTAAATGGGGAACCCCCACGCATCAATGGGTTAATCGTTAACTTAAATGAACATACTCTATTTTACCTGTTGAAGCATTTTCATTCCAAATCCTTTTGTGTATTTCTCCCACGAACCAAATTCCCTGTTAAAATGACAAATATATAGCTAAACAAACTAATTTTGTGCAGCCCTAGTCTACCGGTAATTAACAAACAAATAAAAACAAAAAAATTATATTAAATAAATTAAAAACTTTTTTCAGCACACACCAACTTATTATCCATCACATTATTATTAAATCTGGGAAAACCATTTCCAAGATTTATTGGAAAAAACTACTTTTATATATTAAGGTTGCACAAATCAAGTCTTCAAACATGACAAAAATGTGTTACAAACTCAAGGACCTTCTTACTTTCCAGTCTTACGCATTTTATTAGCAAACACTTGTGTGCCTACAAATCAAAAAAATAAAAATAACAGAGTGAAATCAAGTAACTATGTCAACAACAATACTATGAATATTGCAGATTTCACCTGAGGTTGGTAAATGTCAGTAGGGTTAGGGTTAGGGTTAGACGTTTTATTTGTGGGAGGGGAGGTGATGAAAACTTTTAGTTAATTCTCCTGACCTTGTCTCTGAAACAGCCATTGCTATAGTAAGCAGCCTACACTCTGAAGAATGTTCTAAGACAAATGATGGATGGGGTTGAGATGATTTACTAAAACCTTTCACTTTTCAAAAGAGAACGGTAAACGTAAAACAAACCAGCAAAGACCAAGGCATTCTAAATATGCTAAACTGCACAATGAATATCAGAAAAATAATTTATTATCCTGGAAAACCCGAATCTGCCTTGCTGGGTTACAGGAAGCCCTGCAGCACAAGTGAGTAGCATCCTTATTATGACAGTGCTTGCCTAACAAGCAATGGCACAAATTTGACTTTGCCTTAATCATCACAGTTTTAGCCACATTATAAGTTTCAGGTTTATAACCTGCTGAGTATAGCAAAAATTACTTTTTTGTGGAAAAGAATTACCCAGTGTGCTTGCATCTTTCTTTATTCCAGTGTTTTTAAACAATTTCTTGTCTTTAACAACAGGCGAGCTCCTTCCTGAACCAGTTCCCTTGTCACTTGCACTACTGCCGATGCTAGCTGTATCTGATTTTAAAACAAGTTAATCACTCGTGAACTTAAAAAGGCAGCAACTTTAGGCCTGTTTCCATTTGTTGCAAGACCAAAAAATTGTTACATCTACCATCTAAGTCAATACATTGACATCAGTAAATGAATTCTCTTTGCAATAATCCTGATGTATTGGTGTACAGAATTACGTTTATGTAGAGTGACAAGAATAACATTACTGAAATTAATGTTTTAATTGCATGCAAGTAAGGAATGCGGAAGAAACTTTTCATGAGGAAAAACATGTTCTAAGATACATAAAAAACGAGAGATCAGTGTTGATATTTACTGTACAATGGTAAGCTGGCAAACCACTGTAAACCCTAAACAGATCTATCAAAAACAATTATTGCTTCACACATGACACATGTCGAGATGGAGTAGCTTATTAAAAGTGGCTCAGAAATTAAAAGGGCCTGTGTGAGCTAGGGATAAAACAATAGAATACATAGTTTGGTGGCTCACCCTGTGTTTACACTAGAGCATTTACCAAGGTTAAACAATAACAACCATAACAATAATAACCAATGTTTTTGGCCACAACTCCTACATGTATGTAGATAGAAACAACATGATTGAATGAGACTGGCACAATGTGAAATACTAAGCTAACGCAAGCAGATATATCTGTCGTTTTGACCTTCATTACCAACCTAAACCATGGCTGATCACAGCGTAAATCAAACTTTTTGGTTAACTTTCTATTGTCTTGTTGTTTACACACACAAAATATTTACCAAGATAAGTAAACTCCAATTGATACCTTGGTAAAATGCTAGAGTCTAAACACAGAAACAGAGGACTGAGGTTCAACATCAGTGCCATCAGTGCCAAGATGAATTTCTGGCTTGCGAATAAATGAAGACCTGCCAAGCCACTCAAACATTATTTGTGAAAAGAAGTACCCTGCATTATACAAGAGGAAGCTCTTGAGTGGGACAACTCTACTTTTCAAACTACTGCATTATTTCAAATTCAACACAAGTGATGAGATTAGCAGATCTTCCTTTAAGCAAAGAACTGCCTTGTGCTGGAATCTCCTCCCAGATTCTTTTAAAAACTCTTCTAGTCTTGGTTCTTTTAAGAGACTAATAATATTATTAGGGAAAATAAGGTCTTCCTAAAAACTATAAGTTTTGAGAATGCTTCTTGTACTCAGTATGTAGTATTTATTTTAAATCAATGGATTTTAAAGACTTTTAGATATATAATGTTTGATGTAAATTTATTCATTTAAACTTAGTGTTAAATTTCTATTGTTCATTCTCCAATTTATTCTTATTGGCTTTGTTGCACAGGTCCACATCAGGACTTTGGTCTTGCCAATATTTGTAACCTGCTTAAAATAAACTACGTACGTATATTTACAATGATGTTGATGATGATGATGATGACAGCTTACCATCATCATCTGTATTTTTCTTATCTTTTCCCTTTTGTACAATTCCACCACTCACGAAATTAAGTGGCTTGGAATAATCTTTCTTTCTGCGCCCAGTATATCCTACAGGACCGTCGTCATCGTCAGAGTCTTTGTCTGCCCACATGCCATAAATTGCCTCTTCCTTGGTCATTTTTCGTCTTCTGAAGCCTAGCCCAAGTCCGTGCATCAGATCCATATCAGTTATCTCAAAATCCTCTACCTCGACGTCGTCGTCCATTTTGCAAAAATGGAAACTCCCCGACCAACCGAGAAACTAGGGAGATATAGTAACGATAAAGGTCCCAAACGTTAAAACACTAATTAATAACAACTCTCAGCGAGCAATTCGCAGATCGTCCGCCATTTTTTTTAAAGGTTTTTAAGCGTGGTGATACAACAAGTACCTTCAGATATGAAAGGAGACTGCTGAGCACAACTCGGCTCGTGCGTTTTTCAGCTGCCCGCTGATGACCCCGCTGAGTCCCACGCTGATATCTAACCGAGCTGAGCATGAGTACGAGTGCTTTACCAATTGCAGAGACGACAAATCAACTGAAATCAGAACTAACCAAATCACATATTGGTTTTCGAGGAGAGGGGAAGACCGGAGTACCCGGGGGAAAAAAACTCTCGGAACAGAGTATAGACCGGGAAGGGGGGTACTCCCTTATATGGGCTATAAAGGTCTGTGCAGCCCCAAAGGGTATGGTTTTATGGCCGTTTTGGTCTGAAATTAAGGCATCGATTTTGACAGGAGCCCATGACTGGGAACGAATAACTCCCATACTAAGCCTAAGTCACGGCATTTTTACAGGCCGATCTATTTTTAGACTACCTTTTCCACAAAAACAAAGGCAGTTCCGGCTTGGTGGCGCTATGACGTCAAGTTAGGTTTCTTGTGACTGGACGTGGAGCTCCCTAGGGAGTCTCATTAGCAGGAAATTCAATTTACAAATAGATCCGTCTGTGAAAACGCCGTGACAGGAATATAGGGCTGTTGTTCGCTCCTAGTCGTGGCCTCCTGATCTTGACCATTTTTATCTGAAATAGGGTATGCTTTGTGCACTCCAAGTCTTGAATTGGGTATGTTTTTTCGAAGAAGCTACTTCTTTATCACTAGGCAAGAAGACCACCAACAAAAGCCCTTCTCATATTGTTACGCCAACCATGTAACAGCTAAAATAGGTCTGAAATAGGGTAGGAAAAATTGTAGATTTTGGTCCGAAATAGGTTTTTTCTGGGAGTACCCCCACCCCCCTTCCGGGGGTATAGAGAACCAACAAACTCATCCACATGTGGCGCCGAATCTGGAAATCAATTCCAGGCCACATTGGTGGAAGGCAAGTTCTCTCACCACTGCGCAAGCCCTGCTCCTCATTACACAGAACATGGGCGCGAATATAAACTCTGTCAAGTTAGGGTTTAGAGCTGTTCTCTGGGTACGCCTCTCCATGCCCTGCTTAAGAGTCCGAAACAGCTTGGTATCCCAAGGATTTATGTAGGAGAAAAACGGCACAAACTAGGGAAAGTAATTGTGCTGCACGTGCGAAATGCGTTTTAGTACATTAGTTTCACACATTCCGTTCACTTTAAATTGAATCTACGTAACAACCCAATTTTACAGGATGTCCATTTCGTACTCAGGGCGTAACAAATCACAAGTCAATCACAGATCACAACATGTTTTCTTGGATGGATCGCAATTTATTCCCTTTCAAATCACAAAAATACAAGAAAACTAAAATAAGGGGTATTTACAATTAATTATTACGTTTTTATTGCAAGCGTTTATTGTATAAAATACTACTTTCAATGTGTTTTAGTGTAGCTCAAAGGATGAAGCCTTCTGAGCTGAAAATCACCTAATCCATTATTGGCGACTTAAGGACATTCCTCACTGAGAGAACCTCGTGGATAGCATAAAAAAGAGAAATGTTCTACAGAACTAAAACAAACTGAAGAAAAAGAGAAAATAATCGAAAGAAAAAGTGAGGTTCCTGCAAGAAGTTGAACCATATTTCAAAGATGTATAATCAACTCCCCATGACTTTTGCTCTAATTTTTCCGGTTTGACACTTAAAACGACCAATCAAATAGATCTTTTTACTGATACGGCAGCCATTTTGATTTCTGTTGTTTCGAATAGCTATTATGGGATGCCCATATTAATTTGCCCCCAGAGCATCCCATAATGTCTTTCGAAACAATAGAAATCAAAATGGCCGCCGTATCTGCAAAAAGGTCTATTAGCCATGTTTCCTAAGAGGGCCTCTAGCTTCTCCTGGTTAGGGTTAGGGTTACGTACCGAAAAATAATTGACAACAAAAATATTAATAAATAAATTATTATTGTTTCTACTGTAGTCATCTGCACTAAAATTAAACAGTGTAAGCTTTATAACTATAAATGCCTCTTGAGTACTTCGATCATCTCAGAGGGAGGATGCTTTTCAAAACACACATTGTAGATAGCTGTAAGAAGAGGATACCTAAAAAATAACAGCAACAAAATTTGGTAGTCAAAAATTAAATGTGGCAGAGTATTTTTCCCTTGATCGAGATTTCTACATTCATTCCCACCACAAAGGTTCAAATGTTTGAGGAAATAATGTGGATTACAGGCTACGTGTATATCAATCTTGTCCTTTTGGTAGTGTAAGTTCTCAATACAGCCTGATAGCCTGCAACAGGCGGTTTGGCGAATTTTAGACGCTTCTTTCCACTGGGGTTGACTTTCAAATGATCATTTTAAATATGGCTGTGCAAAACCTGGACCAAAAGTCAAACAAGAACGCACCTCACCCCCTCCCCCTTCGCCTTCTTTTGACATGGCCATTTACATTCAAACGATCACTTGAAAGTCAACCCCAGTGGAAAGATGCTTCTAAAATTCACCAAGCTGCCTGCTATGCAGGCTATACTGCTACAAGAAGCACAAAGCAAAACTTGTGGAGGTATTACAGTGCGATGTGCCTTACCATGGCCACCTAACAAAGTTTTTTACAAATTGTACAGCAATCAGGATGTGTGAATTTTGTTTGACAGTCACTCCTCCTAGGAAAGTTTGCACAGTTGTAAGTTGAAAATCGTTACATGGGTTGTTGAGTCGGCGTATTTACAAGTAATTGTCAAATGTGAAAGTTTGTTGGGTAGCCACGTTGCACTGTCATAGCTGGAAATGATAACTAAATGGGGTAAGCATGACAACTGTTGAAATCCTGCAAAAGTGCAGCTCTTAAGAGGGAAAGGGTTAAAACAATCAATAAAAAACTCACTCATCTAGTAAGTTATTTTCTTTCAGAAGATGATAAACTTCATAAACTGTGTGAGGTCCCTGCAGCTTCTGTCCGCCAAGCACATACTGCTCAACTTCCTCAAATGTCTTGGCAAAAAAAATAACTATCAGTTTCAAATCAACAACGATGCAGACAATCTTAGTCTTTCCCTTGTACAAATAATACTACTTTTAACAAACAAACTATGAAAGCTTCCGGAACACTGGCAGAAACAGACATGATAGGTAAAAGTTCTGAATTCACAGCTGCAACAATCTAACATTATCTTTATTTATATTTTAAGGGTTGAAATGGAGTAAGTATAGATCGGAGGATAAAATGTGCAGGAATCGTTTTAGATGCAGATTATTTCCCCCCTGAATCCAATAATTTATTATCAGTGGTTGTAACATGCCTGGTCTCTTTGTCAATTTTAAATGCCCTCACCTTTCCCTTAACAAACTCTTCTCCAGCAATTCTGTTTCTTCCTCCATAACAAGTTGTGATTAGATCAGCAACACCACATGACTCAAAAAATGTCTCCAATTCAACATCTTCATAGAATTGCTTGGCAAACTGGATCATCTCTTTCAGCCCAATACGAATGACAGCAGCCTTTGAGTTGTCACCATAACTAAATAAATAATATGGAGAAAATTTAATGTAGAGTACTTAATAACTGTAGTTGCAATGTCCTTCAGGAACTCAAGAAAAATGATTAGCACCTCCCACTTGTCTGCTATTCCTTTTAGGGTAAAAAAAATAAGATTGAACCAAGATTCATTGAGTTCCTTAAGAGGATAATTTTTTCCAATTCTCGACATGCAACTTTCAATAAACAGTAGATTTAACATTAATCTTTTCAAGCAAGTTACAATTTACCCCAGTGCATCCACAACTCCAGCTCCTACAGCTACTGCATTCTAAAGAACAACACAGTTTTTGATTAGGTAACCCACTTTTTTTTTCAAACTGTGGAATGTCATTAATGCCAAAGCTGAGGAACCATTCTGGATCCAAATTCAAAATTCAAGCTTTGAACAATTTCATCAATTTTTTGTCACAAACCCCTTACAAGAAAACTTCACCTTCAGAGATCCACACAGTTCAACAGTATCTGCATCCTTCACAACATTTATTTTGAAGTAATCAGTATGGAAAAGTTCCTTCAGAATGGGACCATGTTCATTTGTACGACAACCTGTTACAAAGAACAAAACAACCTAATTACTACAAAATATAATTAGTGCTTTTAGAATCCCTGTACGGTGGTCAATTTACATTATCAACTCTGTTGATAAAACCAAATTTTTAATATTATCGCTACCTGTGGATATGAAGATTCCTGAAGAAGTGTAATAAAGATGGAAAATATGAAAGCTGAAGTGAACATTTGCCCACAGAAATGGCCATTTATAATCAAGAATGTTGTCAACCCCAGTAAGCTATATAAGATATAATATATCTTATACCAATCACAAAAACACTTTGAAATGATCGAAAAATTGACCGACTCAGAGTACCGGGTAATCAGTGTTTAAAAAGAAATAAGCTGGGGATGGTTGCTCAAAGACTGGTTAGTGCTTACCATTGGTTAAGAGGTATCAAAACCAATAGGTTTCCATGGTATTTAACACTGGTTAGTGCTAACCATGCTTTGAGCAACCTGGGCCTGACCTTATTACAAAGTCTCCATCAGTCGCGTGTTTAACCCATTGACTCCCAGGGGTTCCCCATTGACGAGTAAAAAAAGTCTGGCTGGTTCCGGCCGGTTTGGATGTCAATGGGTTAAATTAATGGGGACATAGTTTTTCAGTGTGTTATTAAATTACCGTAAATGCTTGAATTAGCACCTGGGGTGCTTATTTAAATTAATGGGGACATAGTTTTTTAGTGTGTTATTAAATTACCGTAAATGCTTGAATTAGCACCTGCGGTGCTAACCGTCTGACCTTGTAGCTCAGTCGGTAGAGCGGTGGAGATCTAACCCGAAGGTCGTGGGTTCAATTCCCACCCTGGTCAGAGTTTTTCTCTGTCCTTGTGTGGGCCCAGTTCCATCAGTAGGGCTAACGCTCACATGGTTCATAGGGGATAGAAATCTAGCACCTCACGTTACACTACACTCTCTTCAGTTAATTCTGTTAATAGATTTTACTCTGTCTAATGCCAATAGTGGGTGTCCTAGGGCATTTGAGGTGTGAATGGGTCAATCTTCTAAGGTGAGACGGGGGTGCTTACATCGTTTTTCAATTGTCAGCTTCAATATAAAAGTCTAGACTACTTCAATTGAACCCAAAATCCAACATGACGATTAAATAGAACTGTAATAAAAAAGTGTTGTGCATGCAACAAATAAAAATGTCAAAAAAGAGAAAATGTTGGCAAATTTGGCAAATATGGCAAAAATGACAATTTTGCCACAATCGCCAATGAGGCAAAGCACAGCTAAGCAGCAATGAGGGGGCCCATACAAGTTGCCGAATGTGGCGAATTTGGCAAATATCGCGAAAATGACAAAAAAAATGCTATGTGACGATTTTTGGAATTTTTAGATTTATGCTTAAATTTCCACAGATGTATTGGAAATGTAAATAAAAACAATGTTGTTGTTGTTGTTGTTTTTTTTTTGCAGTTTTGCGGTTTATATTCGAGAATTATTGTATGCAAAAAAACTCTGGCAGTGCCGTTTGCTAAACAAGAAACAAAAGATAATTAATTAATTTAGATAACTGCATTAGCGAAGCGACGCTTACCCATGTTTGTTCGAATACAAAATGTCATAGAAGTTTCATGGAAGAGTTGATTCGTTTATGGCTCAATCGATTAATGTGCACAGTGTGTATGACGGCGGGCGAGTGTTCAAACCTCTCTTCACATCCCTTTTTGTATTTGGCGCAGAGCTCTTATTTCTTTTTTTATTCTCTTTCTAGATCAGTTACGAAGAAGATTCAGCCACCATATTGAATTTTATAAAAGAGAGGAGTGTGGAAGCGAATGCTAAGTGTAGTAACGGGGGTAGCTGTATGGTTTCAATGAATAACAGTGAAAGATACGAGATGGCCTGCTTTTAAATTCCCTGCTAGCAGAGGTCTCTTTCCTTTTTGCGTTCGCTGGGCTGACGGGTACGATCTTTCTTCACTAAGTTGAGATCACACCTGTGTTTGTTCGAATACAAAATGTGATAGAAGTTTCAAGCAAGAGTGTTTTCAGCGATGGCTCAATTAATTAATTCTCTATTGGGAAGATTGGACCGACCGAGCAAAGCGAGGTCCGTACTGCCACGACCTCGGGCCAATATTCCCCAGTACCGCCCGAGCAAGCTCGGTTAGTAAGTGGTTAATCTTAGATCTGGCTATCAAAAGTCTATCCGCCCTTAAATTAGAACCAAGAAAGCAAATGATTTCATTACCTTCAGATTTTTATATTAGTTTCATATTTTGTATATTATAGTATTGTAAATTATTGTTAATTTTACCACTTGACAATTCAGTTGTATTTTACTACAAAGAGTGGAATAAACAATATTTATTTATTTATTTATTTATTCATTTATTTAAGACATGCAGTTAATATGCAAACCTTTGTGATTGCACAAGTTTACTTCCAGTGAAAGGATCCACTAAATCCAACAATATTATGACAACATTTGAAATCAATAAGAGGACAAGAGAGAAAAAAAATTACATCAGTGTGTGTTAATGAGATAAGTTACCTATGGTTGCCTCTCCAAACATTTCTCGAGCAACTTCTTTGGCCAGATTTGCTCCCATTAATACACTGACATCAGGAATCTTCAGTTCATCTTTGATGATGTTTGAAACAAGGTTTAGGCCAACACTAGAATGATCAAGACCCTTAAGAGTAAAAAAAGAACAATTTTTGTTAGACTATATACCTTTGTACCCGACACTGAATTGAATGTTAAGGCTAAAGTTTGGTTTGTGTACGGTCAAGTTCTACATGTTTTTCAGGCCTCAGTTTTCAAAAGGTAGAATGGATAGCACCGTCATCTACCACAACTTACCAATAATCCAACCAAGCAAGCCATAAACTAACCAAGTTCTCTATTGGTAGTCATTAATTTTATTCAGAGGACAGTGTTTTTCCACTCATCCTATAACTAGGCCCAGGAATAGGTGAGTTTCTCACGTCTACACTGGAACAAGCATGTAATGGAACCTAATACAGGGAAAATGATTTGCATCTGAAAAGACTAACTTGCAATTCCCTCGATTTCATTCTTGTTCCAGTCCAATTATAAGAATATGACACAAAAATTTGGTTTTATCAACAGAGTTGATAATGTAATTGACCACCGTATAGGGATTCTAAAAGCTGAGGTTTCGAGTGTTAGCCCTTTGGATTCGCTGTGATGAAGGGCTAAGGCTCGAAACGTCAGCTTTTAGAATCCCTGTACAGTGGTCAGTTTACATCATCAAGTCTGTTGATAAAACCAAATTTTTGCGTGCTACTTCCCCACCGACGCAGCATCACAGTTTCTTTAGAAACTACCCCCTTTATTCATAAGAATATGAAATTGGCATACATGTATTACAAGGGTATAAAGAATTTCATCATTATTATAGTTTGGTCTCCAATGTCAGGGCAAGTGGCTTTATGATTTATTTCTCCATTGGATCTACATAGGTAATGAAGAAGAAAAGCAGACTGTTATAGTTTGGAAAGTTGCAGACAATGTTAAAATGGAAAACAAAACCACCCAAACTATAAAAAATATTGAGAAACTGAAAAACAGTGTTTGTCTTAAAGAGTTGCACAAACATGTTTCGCATAATTATCGCAGCTTACTTTTCCAGAACTTGCATTCAAAACTGGGTGCTTCATTCTAGCATACATTTATGATGTTATAGCAGTACGTGCTTTGGAGTCCAAAAGGGTATCTCTTTGTCAGACCAGAAGTCTTATAACCAGGTTTAGATCCCACCAGAATGAATTTTAAAAACATAAAGGTCACTTGCCCTGATGCTGGCTTGTCGTTTAAGGGTTGCAGCGCGGTCTGTGCTCATTTTCCGGCATTCTCTCCAAGTCATAATATGAGTCTGATCAGCAATTGCATCGATTCTCATGAATTTGCATGGAATACCAAACTGTCAAAAAAGGAGCGACACAGGTTTAATGGCCACATAATCAATGGCACTTATTAGGACGGGTGACACTTAAAGTGTCTTGGGCTTGGTGATTGTCGACCAATGAAATGACTTAAGAGAATAAGAACCAAATAGCTCAGATACAAGACAGTGCGCATCTACGCATGCCCAAAATGTCCAAAATGAGTCACTTGGTTCCTGGATTCTTAAAATATCCTAATGCATACTGTTGCAGAAAAACTTGTACCACTATTAATGCAAAGCATATTATTTTGGTACTTAGCAAGGTTAATAAAATTATGGCTATTGTTCAAAATCAACCCCAACCCAATGATGTTTTTCAAACTTGAAAAATCCTGAAGTATACAAAGGGTGTCCACCATGGCAGTTGAGATCCTGTGTCTTGAACAAAGGTTCAAATCAATAATGAGGTCAACATGATGTAGCTTGTACAGAGTCTCCTATGATTTGGCTCAGGTTACTGCCCCATCAGTAAAAATAATTAATATAGTTAATGAAACATGACTGCACTAAAAGGGGCTATTCATGTCCGATAGTTATCTTAGTGTTCTTTGCAATCGGTTGTTCAAGGTCAATGTTGTAAATAAAATGAGGACATAAAGACCCTGTTCCTAGATCTCAGATTATAATGTACATTGCATTGGCCAAATCTGTTAAGGCCTCATTCAGTACTGCTAAAGAGCACATGTAATGCCTACCTGCTACATAGTAGTACCCACGCAACTGGCTACTCAAATAGACAGCGTCTAGCTATAAAAGCCTAAGTTAGCCATCCAAGGTTCACTTGGCAGTTTGTCTTCTATAGTAAACCAACTAGCTGTTTGCAATTTCTTAAAGTTTTTCCCGTCCCTCCCTCCCTCCCTCCCTTTGGAGATGGGTTGGATATATCACTTAACCTTTTATTAAAATTGGGTCACTCCTGAGTGAGTCTGTGCAGCGACTTCCCCCAAGCTTATTGGCTCATTTAGTTTAGTTTGTAGATTGCTCGCTAAACAATACTCTTGTCGGATCCAGCACATGCTGTTTACCACTCAGCTTGTAGTGCTGGGGAGAGGTTCTATGTCACGCAATCCAGAAGTCGCATAGGTTAACCAGCCACAAGGCAGTGTTCCCCTCAAAAAACACCAATACATCTGTTGTCTCGTTCTATTGCACCTTGCATTATGCGTTTAAAAGCTAATTATGTTGATACCAAGGAACAGTGACAGTAACTGCAAAGAGAAAGTGCTGCCTTTGTAATTTGACATCATTCTACAAATGGCTAGACTTTCAAGTCTTCTCAGTTAAGGAAAAATTATTACAAGCCCAAGGCCATTAAAGAACATGCACATTATTCATTAAGAGAAGAGCAAGCAGTTCCTGGTCTTATCTGCAGACTGATCTATAGAACCACAGGATTATAGGCACCAGCTGTTGTGGTAACCCTGCCTACATATTGAACAAAGTAAACTTAATTACAGAGCCAATCACTATGCATAATTAGGTACAAGTATCTATGAGTTTCACTACTATAAAATCAATTGGATCAAATTAATGATAGTTACTATTACTATTGTTATTACAATATTGTTGATGTTTTTTTTTCTGGCTTTCAGCCAAAACACAGTCAATACCTTGATGAGTGAAACAGCAATCACATCTGTCTTGATAGTATCTTTCAGCTTTCTGCAAACATTCTTCACAAACTAATTCAAGGAAAAGGAAAAAATAAAAGAAGTTCATGACTTTTAAGAAACCAAAAGAAAACATAACACACAGAAAACTCAATGTATTACCCAGTCAAATCTTAAAGAAAATCCATTTTTTCTAACAAAGTTGGAATATCACCTTTTTAGGGCCAAAGTATCTAAAGCACGACCAAGCACTTTTTTTTTTCCTCAAAGCGTGAGCAGGCAGAATTCTGTGAATCCTGCAATCTGACTGGCTCTGGGAGTGGCCAGAATTTTTCTATCTTGCCAGCCAACCCGGACGGAATCCTAGCCTTTGTTGTGTGATGACTTTAATTTTTTTGACACCGAATCCATTTACAAACAGAACAGTTTCAAAACCGATTTTTATTAGACAAGAGATGTGGTAAGAGAGGGCAGCATTTTTAAGACCTCGGTCACAGGTTTTCGCTATACAGACCGACCAGGTGGCAAATAAGATGTATTTATTGAACCCAGATTAGCACTGACCTTGCTTGAAAGAACTCTTTCCTGATTACTAGTTCTGATTATTAGGCTTTACAGGCCGACACGTCTGTGTGGATGTATCAAAACTTGTTCGGTCATGCCAAAATGCAGACTGCAGACTGCAGACTGTGCAGACCGTGCAGACCAGGGTAAAATATGGCGTTACCCTCACTATTATTGAGAGCTAACCGTAAACAGGCTAACCTGAATGCTATATATTTAGGCCTAATTAGGCTAACCGAATGTTATTTAGGCCTAATTCAGGCTAACCGAATTTTCATTTTACAGACGGTCTGCACAGTCTGCAGTCTGCGTTTTTCAGTGTCCCAAACCTGTTCTCCCTTTTCTCTCCAAAGACGCAACATATTGTCCAAGGCATTATGATAAGGTCCATTAGACAGAATAATACAAATCAAATGCTGTAGAATACAAAATATTTCCCACTTGTATCAAAATAAAAAAAACCAAACCAAGAACTTCATGGATTACTGACCTGATGAGGCAAAACAAAGACCAATATATCTGCATCCTTTGCTGCATCCACAACATCTGGGTTTGCTTTCTATGACATCCAAGAGAAAAATACTAATTTGATTTCCCAAAGGCACCAAGCTTTGAATTGGCTTAACCAATTCATCTTGAGATACAGTTTGTACATTAATACCCTTTGAACAGCACATTGTATTTGCATGCAGATCTGTTGCATTTTACACAAATAAATAATGTTTGAGCAAGATTGTAATTTTATTCATTCCTAACGAAATGTACTTGAAGCCTACAATTGTGGGTGCTGAAAATAAAAAAAATATAGATAAGAAAAATATTAAACACAAATCGATAATTACAAAAATCATTATGTCCATTGTTACTTTTACTATCTGACGTGTTGACAAATTTCATTTTTTTACCACGTCAATCAACCAAGCTTAATTAACCAAACTTGCACAAGTTCTTCCTTACATTAATTAATTACATGGTAGGTCTATCTTTCAGTTTATTATGTTTCGTATACATGAGGCTTCTTTTACATGGGCAGTGCAAACAACGCCAGATATGTTTACCCGCAGGCGATAAACTTACGATATTTTCCGGGAGCTTGTGTCCTTTGAGATATTTGACATTTTCATGTTCGGTGTTTATAATTTCTGTCAACTTCTTTCCATCAATTAACTCTTCATAAACGTACATTTGCACTTGATGGTGGAAGGAATCCGGATGATCTTTAACGTTAGCCCCAATAATACGAGCAATAACTGAACCCCTGAAATATTAAAGCAGCCAAACGTTCCAATCATTAGTCAACTGTACATGTTTCACTCAGTTTTTCGCAGAACTGGAACCGGCTGCAACACGCATATATGTACAAATATACATGTAGTTTTAGGCTGTGGTTCAAATGCTAAAAATCTTCGGGTACCATCTTCATGGACTGGCAGAGAAAACAGGGATCAATGTGAGTATAAACAGAGGATTAGCCAACCGGGATTAACCCGAATATATGGTCGATGTTGTAGAGGAACCCTCGAGGCATTAATGTTTTACTAAACGAAAAGTCGCTTGCTCAATCCTTCGCGGGATAACTTACCAATTCCCAGAGCCAATAATCGCGACTTTTCGAGGAGAGTCCATAATTGTTAATTTGTGCAATCCCCTGACGAAATAGCTCAAGCTCATATCATAACCCAACGTTATACATGTATTCGATGTGGTTACCTGGGCAGGTACACCACAGGTCACCCAAATTCAACAGTGACGCTCAAGACATTCACTTTTGATTTCTTGTTTTACCCATTCACCCTCAAACGCCCTAGGACGCCCTCCATTGACGTTGGACGCCCATTGGCGTTAGACGGAGTAAAATCTGTTAAGTATCACTCTGAAGGGTTAATGGGTTTTTGACTGAATACTTTTCAGACTTTTCAAACATTCCATGATCTGAAGTATGTAAAATTTTCCACATTTTGTTTCTTTCCCTAGCTGCCAGAAAAGCATCTACCACTCATAAGGTCAAGTCTGCTATGAGCCTACAAGGCCCATTAGGCTTGTGCTTATCTCCAGTTACTGTAGGAGGAAGCAAGTAGGAGTATTTCTACTCCCCACTGGATGGGATGCTAGTCCATTGCAGAGTTACCCCCAGCATTAAATTCGCTGGTACCCATTTATACATCTGGGTGGAAAGAGCCACCATGAGAGTAAAGTGTCTTGCCCAAGGACACAATGTCATCGGCCAGCAGACATTGCTAAACAACGAAACAGCGAAAAGAAGCACCAAAACACCATGTATGACCCCACCATACATTGAATCCCGGGGGGGGGGGGGGGGGGGGGGGCGGGATTACTCGACATATCCCTGGGTGGGGAGGTACGGCGCGGCCCCTCATACCCTGACCCTGTTTAAGATAAATATTGATAATTTTCCTACCCATTTTAAGACAGAATTCTGATTTTTGATACCCTGTTTAAGACATTTAACCCAGTTTAAGACAAAAATTGATAAATCGTTACCCTGATTAAGACAAAAATGATAAATTCGATACCCTGTTCTAGACAAAAATCCCGAAAAACATACCCTGGCTGGCCACACGTCCCCATTAAGCCCTTATAAGGGAGTACCCCCCCCCCCCTCCCCCCCAGGCATTGAATACTAACTGACTAAGGTTGGATTTGAGATTAAACATCGTTTTAGGCCTAATTAGGCCTAAAAGGTTACTGCTCCTAAGCTCAGTCTTAATCTGAATCCTAATCTTAATGAATTAGGAGTAATAACGTTTTAGGCCTAATTAGGCCTACAACGATATTTAATCTCAAATCCAACCTTTGTCGGTTAGTATTCAATGTATGGTGGGGTCATACATGGTGTTTTGGTGCTTCGTTTCGCTGTTTCGTTGTTTAGTAATGCCCTTGGCCAGGACCCAAACCCAGACTACTCTATCCGACGTCAAGCGCACTAGCCATAGGGCCACTGTGCCTCCCACTTTATCTACCACTCCTAATGATGTAATATTACATTGAACTTGACTTTCAGTTAATCAGAGTTGGACATGGCAGCTAACTTCAAGAGAAAAGCTTAAAATTGGACGAATCAAGCCGAATGGTTGTCATTTTGAAATGCAGTGAAAAAAGAATGGTTCTTAAAGGGTTTCTTTCCAAGAATAAAGTTTACTTTTTGAGCGTATTAATAAATTACCATTAATAAATTATTCTTTTATCCTTGTGCTAATTAACCCAACAGGCCTTGTTAGCCTAAGCAAAATACAAAAGAACATGTATATATAGTGGCCAATAAGTTATTTGAGAAGGCTTGCTACAACAGACCTACCGGTAATCAGCTAACTCAATGTTGTAGCCAATTCAAATCTCCCGGGATAAAGATTCTTTTTGCAATTGGCTACAACATTCAGAACATTGAGTTAGACAATCAGGCTATGGAAAAGATACAAAAGAATTTTTGCTCTAAAAACAAGGCAGGTTCCGTGGGGCCGGTGGGGGTCCTGGAAAGGGGGGGCTGGGGTAGGTTGCAGTAAGTAGGACAAAGACCAAACAAAAAATTACATTACTTTTATTTCTGAATGCCATTTTCTACAAGTTTTGTTGTTGACTAGAAAATCAAACAAAACAGCTTTTTTTCACTCGTGGTTTATTACACCTCAAATTAGGAAATTATTAGTTTTCATATTAAAGATAATTCTAGTGCCCACTCTCCTACCCATCAGAAACAAAAAAGATCAATAAGAAAAAGATTATGTTTGTCATGTGAAAATCGTGCAAAATCAAGTGAGAAAGTTCTATTTTAGCACAAGAATTCTACTGAAAAAAATGACAGCCACTGAAATTGAACAGATGAAAATTGAATTGATGAAAATTGAAAATTCCCTACTTTGCTAAATATAGTCCATTTTAGAGTTTCAAAAACCATGTGTACGTTGGGATAAAAACAAATTAAAATTTTGTTATGGAAAAGAATGGGCATTCAAAATGTTTTTGTTTTCATCCTGAAATGCACATGCATTTTTTGAAACTCTTAACTGGCTCAAAAATATGTTTAAAGCTAAACCTTATCTACAGGTATTTTGCTGAAAATATCTAACCTTCATGAATCTTTTACATACCTACCTTTCATTACTTCATAACCTTAACCCACTCTTTTAACTGTTGGGTGAAATTAATAGTCCACCATTTTTTCATGCAACCTTTTTTTTTAATTGGTCACGCAAAGATACTATTAGGCTGAATAACATGATCAACATGTACATTTTATTTTACTTCCCTGATCAATGGTAAAGGATATTTTAAGCTATGCTCAAATAAGTACAAAGTAAAATCAAAGTATTTCATCTTACAAAAAAAAGGAAGAATTTCTTGATTTTCAACCCTGATTTTAATTAAATTGAGCTTCTTTCTTTGACTTAGGAGACTGATAGCACAATAGTTTCAGCAGGCAACTCGACCATTTCAGCATCATCTGGGGCAGAGGCTAACTGCCCTGAAATCTCAACATCATCATGAATAGTGGTTTGACCTTTACTGCCATCAGTGTCACTGGAACCACCAGAAGGAGCAAACGCTACGTCTTGTTTACTAACTGTTGATGGAGGGTCTGTTGATGTAGCTGTACATGTCTCCTACAGTAAAAAAGTAAATATTTGAAAGAATTAATTATTGTTCAGGTTCGACAAAGACAGGCAATGTCAGCTCTGCACTGCTAGGTTCACACATGTAGCCTTGTCTACATTCTGCACACAAATCTAACACTGCCATCATCTTGGGTCACTTTCCCCAAAATTAGACAATTTTCTAACTCACCTTTCTTGGAAGTGGCTTGTCTGGATGATAGTTTCTCACATGCTTCAGTCGTGCACCTGGTTGAGTGAATGTTTTATCACAATGGTCACACTTGTAAGGACGAACGCCAGTGTGAGTACGGATGTGACAAACCAAGGTGAACTCAACTGTGAAGGCTTTGCCACAAATGTGACACTTATAAGGACGTAACCCAGTGTGAATACGACTATGACGCTTCAAGTCATTGGTCTGTGTGAATGTTTTACCACATACATCACACTTAAATGGGCGTACACCACTGTGGATGAGCTCATGCCTGGACAACGTGTTTCTGTGTGTGAATGCCTTGTTGCAAACACTGCATTTGAATGCCTTTTCTTTGCTGTGGGTTCTCATGTGGGAGAGAAGAGGCGACTGAAGTGCAAAGGCTCGTCCACATATCTTGCAGGAATATGGTTTTACTCCAGTGTGGGTGCGGCTATGAGCTTGAAGGCTGCCTTGCTGAGAGAATGCACGGCCACAGAGGTGACACTTGTAAGGCTTCTCTCCAGTGTGGACAAGCTGGTGTCGTTGTAGATGCTTCAACAGAGTGAACTCCTTCCCACATTCTGTGCACTTGTGCTCCTTCACACCGGTATGGATCAGTTTGTGGCACTGTAAGGTGTAGTTGCGAATGAATGCTTTGCCACATTCATCACACTTGAACTTCTTCAGTTTCTCATTCTGTTGGCGGGCATATTCCTCAGTGACTTTTATCTTGGGAATTGCTGCACGTGGGCCAATAGGCTGAGGCACAAAAATACTTCTTTGTTGACCTAAAGTGAAAAGGAAATAATAAAATTTAAGCAGGTTGTGTCGTACCTCATTGAACAGGCTTCAGGACTGGCCAAAAGAACAATAGAACAAACAAAGATAACAATGGATTTGGCAAAGAAAACAATAGGAAGTACGACACTATACAGCCCTAACCCTAACCAAAAAATCAACTACCACCAGCTGCTTCAGTGACAAAGTCAAATTTGCCCCTTTTTAACGTTGTTGAAAAGCCTTTAGTTAATGCATGGCTGTCATAATTATACAAAATATTTAAAGCTACCTACCTACAACACCATTTCAATTTTCTGGATACACAATCTGAAGCTCACATTTACTTATCCCCACAAAGTGAGTAACGGCTGAGGGTTAGTAGAAGTTGTTTCTCACTATTTGTTTACATGATAAAACAAACAAATCCGTCCATTTATACCTGTATTACACTTGTATTTGAGATGGCCAATCAATGATGCAGGGTTACTGTACATCTTGCCACAGTTTTTACAGGCAAAGCTGTCATCATCAGTTTCAGTCTCTACTACAAAAAGAAAATAATTTCATGCACATTTCTCTCTTGAAAAGGACCAGGGCTTAGCTATGTCTGAATAGTATGGTGGCCTTGTTTTTTCACTTCAATTTTAGGGCTCCTAGCAATGAAGCACAAGGGACATATGAATTTAAAGGTAAAGCAAGATGTGATCTTACAGAGAGGACTGAGAAAAGTGAGTGTCTGTTCGGGGTAAAATTGCATCCCTTGGTTCCGTAGAATCTGGCCACAAAATTAGCATAACCACAGTGAGCAAATTGGTCTATGAAGAATACCACTCCTTATAACATGACAATGTGAATTATTTCAGGCTCAATGATAAGTGATATAAGTTCAGCCTTAAATTGGTGACCTATAACAAGTTGACCTCATTCCCTCACAGAAACTAGCATTCTAAATGTTGCATTCTACATCATAAGAGCAAATTATTAAACTATTGGTTATTGTTGAACTTCACCATGATAACTACATCCTTTTACCATACAGTACCGCTCAAAGGTAAGTTGACAGTCTCGACTCGATCCTCGAAACTCGATTCTCGCGTCGCGAAGGTCGAGACGTTCGAGTTTCGAGACGCGAGAATCGAGGCTCGAGAATCGAGAGTCGAGAAAGATGGACTTTGGAATATGCATAAACTCGAGAAGAACTCGAGAAAGCGATTTAAGTCTCGAAGAAATGAACAATTACGCTAACGGAGCCTTTGTACGCAATATTCATGTCGACTCTAAGCAAGCTTTCAATGAAATACACGAGTTTCCGATGCGTTCCCCAGGCACAAACCCAGTCACAAACTAGCAAAATGACCACGGACATGTAATTTATCAGAGTAAAAAGGGGCCTTGTTCGAAAGTTGGCGTTGTAATTATCAACAAACTGGAATTCCGAATACTACCGCGTCTTTCCCATCGTGACAAAAGCTGAATTGAAACTTTATCATCAAAATCATCAAAAGATGAATGGTCAATTATGGTCGCAATTCTGCTTGCTCGTTTTGGATGTCAAGAGAATTGAAAGAGAAAATATAACATGCTCTAAAAACTCGCACCGGTATACGCAATTATTCAGACCGTCAGGCTTGCGCGTGTACTTCCACAATTACATTTTTGAGCACTTGTAAATATGCCTGCAGTGTCTGATTCGTTCCTGCACACTGGAAGCTATTCTTCTTACTTTAGAAATATTCTCTGATGATTTCGTAAGTAGGTAAAATAATTGAAATAAACTGTAATCGAAAGTCAAAGCATTGCGTGACATCCGCTTGAGGGTAACTTCATCCGCAAGTGCATATGTCAACGTTAGCGAAACTTGGATCATTTATACGCTCGTAATGCAACTGCCTTACCAGGCAACCTCACTTTATTTAAAACAACCAATCGTGATTTACCAATATGACCAATAATGCGATGGGAGAACCGTTGAAAAAATTCACAACTTCGTAAATTTGAGATCGCTTGCTCGAGGCATTACATTACATTCGCTTAAAATCAACGATCGATAACGTTTATTATCAGGGTAAAGAAAGCTTCAGGTTTTAACTTTAAAGTCAAGCGTAGCATGTTCAAATCGATTGTGAAGAGAGCTGTTTTGTAAATGATCGCAACACATTATTCATTGATCCTTTGAGGAAACGAGCGACGGGAACTGTGTGCATATTTCGTCAACAGAACTACTCGCACTTGATATCCGACTCGCTTTTTTGACGCATGTACAAGACACAAGTGCGCTTTGCTTGTCTAATTTATTTCTCGAGAGATCAGTCAAGCATCAAGCTCATTATTTTTCTCGACTCGAAACTCGAAAGACTCAACTCGCGAGTTGCGAAACTCGACTCGAGACTCGATTCTCGAAATTTTCGAGGATCGAGAATCGAGTCTCGAGTCGAGTTTCGCGACTCGCGAGTGACTGTCAACTTACCTTTGAGCGGTACTGTATGACATTAAATCAACATCTAAATCTATTTCTTTAAACAATCCAATGTTTAATAAGTTCTCAAACCTTCCCCCTTCTTCTTCTTAGGTAATTTAATTCCCAGGATCCGAGCAAACTTTTCTCCATGGAATGCTAACAGTTCCTGTCCAATCTCAATCTCTTTTGTTGCCATATAGTAGATGTTACCATCATATTGAACAACACGAATGTTCTGCTCAGATGTACTGCTAGAACAGTTCACATAACGAAGCCAATTAGACTGGAAAGCATCTCGTCCATCAATCAAATGCATCAGCTTGCCATAGTCATCTCGTACCTTAAAACAAAAAAAAATTCATCCCCAATGTAAAAACCTGGGAAACTCTGAGAAAATGATGACAGAAAGAACAGCAAACAAAAATGATAAATTGAAGAAAAAATTGCCAACAAAAAGCAAAGAGAAAGTTTGCTTCTGTTGTGTACATTACAGTAAATGATTGCTAGGAATAAGTGAGTGAGAAAGGTGAGCAAGCGGAACCTTTATCACTAAGAACTAGTAGTCTCAGTGTGAAAGTGAGTGCTGGTGTGGAAACTGGAAGCAGTGACTGGTACATATTTTTTTCAAAACAGCTGCAAATTTTTGAAGCAAGAGGGTACTGGAAATGTGCGTGAAAGTATTAAAAAAGCAAAGAAAGGTGTGCATATCTTCAGCTTGTGTGGCAGGCGTTACTATTTTATAAGCAAAGGGATAATTTCAAAAGATGAGATGTCAGTTCATTCTTTGAATTTCAACATCCATTTTTCTGAAATGTCTGGCTCCTTTTCAGCAAAAGAGTTACCTTTTGAGAAATTGTCAGTAGAGCAAACGAGCAGTCTCTTATTTTTCTTTGACATTGTAGAGGGTTAGGGTTAGGGTTAGGTCTAGCTCGAGAACTGGTTTTCTCTTCGCTCAACGGCTGAAGACGTTGAAGAAAAATTTGACTCAGTGGTCAAATGTAGGAGGTTCAAAGACAGAACATCTACGGTTGAATGATGATAAATGACGACCCACTGGAAAAGTACACGACTCGAAGGCTGTGAGGCTGTAAGATCCCCTTCCACGTGAACGTGACGTCATCACGGGTATCAATACCCCGGATTATAGACATAACACCACAATCGACTGCGCACGCCTCCGATCTTACATTCCACAAATTTTGAATAGGGGGCTGCCTCGCCAAGGCTCGCCAGCAATTAAAGTCAAATCTAAGCAAAATCTTGATGTTTTGACTTTTGCTGGTGGCTTTTTACCATAATGCACTATTCTTTCAACAAGAATGCACTGCCTACCAATCACAATGCATTGCTTTGAGCAGGGGACATGAAACAAATTTAATAATGAATAATTATCATCAACCTGTTAAGTGAAAAGAATTTGAAATTTGAGTCCTGTCTTTGATTATAGCCTCTGCTTTCAGTTGAAATTCATTCCTGACCAAATCAACCCAGATCCTTAACCCAAACTTATACCAAGATGCTTTGAAAGTAGTCAAAATTTGATATTAACCGTTTTAATTAGTTCAGGTAAACTCTTGCGCATCTTTATCAAAACTATTGATGTGGTTGTACGGTGTATTCTAGTTGGATTTGAAAAAAGGCCAATTAGACCTATCAAACCAACACTGTCTGTAAAAAAACTAAGTAGCAAACAGAGGATATTAAAAAGTTATGTAATATATTCACCCATCACATCAAATTGCCTCATTTTAACATGATCATCTGGAACTCACTCTACACAAATAAACAACCACATCCACAGCAAGTTCATTTCCTTGGGCTATAAAAGTTGGGATGATATTTACTGGTCTCTATGCTATGGATTAAATTAATTCTTGACCTTATTTTTAATAAGTTTCTTGTATTATTTCTGTCCCCAGTGATAAAAAACAAGAGCAATTTTAACAACTTTTAATCCAGGAAGAAATTTAAGCCACAACTCATGAATACTTGAAATATTATGTCAAAATGTACATTAAAATGCTGTACGCATCCTTACTTAGAGTTACTAGCTAAAGCAGGTATATACCCAAGGAAAGACTAAGAAAATTCTTCATTCCCTGTGGTTTTGTTAAATTGTGTTAAAGTGAAAAGGTCTCGTAATGGACAAGTCAGGGTCTGCTAAATCTGGGAGCCAGCGGGCCATGCGAATTTCGCATTCAAGTCTAAGCACCCACTTCAAATAGCGCTGATAAACAGTTATTAAGCCTAAGCACCCATTTTTTAATCCTTTGACTCCCAAGCCGGCCATACTTAAGGAAATTCCCTTGAAATTGTTCTACTATCAAACTTTTTTTGGAAACTTGGCATAATTAACATTCATGATATGAACATTAAAAAAATGCAATAAAAAAATGGGGTCACCGTGCTTGTTTACGCCTCAGCAGGCTCTTAAAATGGGGTATTTTTACTGATTGTGAGTTAAAAATTCGAATCACCTTCATACAGAATTAAGTCTTGGTTACTTGAAGTTACACAATTTTATTTTGAAAATAAAGCTTCTTTCATTCACATAAGCAGTATTGCTTCATTTATGCCATTCTTGATTTCCTGGTTAGAGGAATAGTGCACTTTTTGGGACAGTTCCGCGGTTAGCTTGAAGTCCTCGCCTTGGCCAAAATACACCCAGTACGGAACTGTTTTCCCAAAAAATGCATGTTCTACCATCAAACTTTTTCTCTTCTTCAAATATGTTCTTTGTTAGATTGTTCTTAGCAAATAACTGGAAAAAAAATCCAAGGTCACCGTGCTCGTTTGAGAGAAAAAGATTTCCCTATCGGGCTTAGTTTGAGGGAAATCTCTTACGTTTTGTACGCGCATGTGCTAATGTGCGCGCGCTAATGACACGAAAATCTTGTGCAGTAGGGATGCGCAATACTTAGGAATGACCTTAATATTTTTGCTCTGTCTAACGCCAGACGATTTTACTTGTCAATGGGGAACCCCTGGGAGTCCATGGGTTAAACCTTCTCAGTCTATCCTCACCTCCCAAACATACAAAGCATCCTTGTAGTTTTTTTCCTCTTCTGCTGGAATCTTTTTACCCACAAATGGTCCAAAAAAGTCATGTTTTGGAATAACACACTTGGCAAATACTCCTCGGCCAGCCTTTGGAGTGCTGGATTCTTTGACTTCAAGTCCAGGAGGAACAATAACCTCTGCCTGTGCAACTGTCAAGGACATTAAGAGGAAAAAACCTGTCATTTCTGTTTAAAATGGCAAGGATTGAGTAGACAAACAACTGATAGAAAATTAGAATTCTTCTGGGATGTAGCATCTCAATAAAAGCCTATGGCTGACGGTGTTTCCCACTCACTTGGGCCCGGGGGGGGGGGGGGGGGGGGGAGGGGTTCTCCCTTATAAGGGCTTAATGGGGACGTGCGGCCAGCCAGGGTATGTTTTTCGGGATTTTTGTCTTGAACAGGGTAGCGAATTTATCATTTTTTGTCTTAATCAGGGTATCGATTTATCAATTTTTGTCTTAAACTGGGTTAAATGTCTTAAACAGGGTATCAAAAATCGGAATTCTGTCTTAAAATGGGTAGGAAAATCAGCGTTATTTGTCTTAAACAGGGTCAGGGTATGAGGGGCCGCGCCGCACCTCCCCAACCAGGGATACATCGAGTACCCCCCCCCCCCCCCCGGGCACTTGGGTAACATTCAAATTTACACATGGCAGATAGACATTGCATGAGACTGAAAAATAATACATAGAAATTGTTTTTGTCCTTTCCCTGACCTTTTGTCTTGTGCCTGATATAAATGCTCACAACCCAAAACAATTTACCTGCACACCAACAAAAACAACTGTCCTAGATTTTGATACACCCTGTCAACTTGATTGACTCTTTGCAACAGCAAATATCACATACAAGTATTTTACAGGTTTTTGTGTCTTTCTCAACTTTATCAACTCTTCCCAAATAATGCAAACCATAGGCCATCATCAAAGGGTTCCACAGCCAAAATTCTTTGGAACATGTAAACAAGGCCAAGAAATGCCTGACAAAGATGGTGCTTCTTGACACAGGATGAAAAACCACCATTAGATGTTGATGTAGGACACTGGTACATTGAAAAACAACCTTCTCCAAAGCAAAATAAGTTTTATGATAATATCACAGTTCTTTACAGCAAAACACTTCACATAAACTGTGTTCAAATGTCACCACAGCAACAGAGTCAACATTCAGGATCAGTCCTATATTTACGATGCTGAATAAGCTCGAATATCTCACTGCAAAGAAAGCCAATTTTAGCACCGCCTCAATTTTCACGCTTCATTGGTTTCTTAGATTAACATGCGTGACTCAAAATTTGTGCACGGGTAAGAGATCACTTTCTTATGCGAAAACCGCGTAAAACAATTTCGAGATTGTTACAGTGTGCATGAAGTAAGCGCAACGTTTTAAAGTGCTGATACTCGTTGCATTTTCCGCCCTACCTCTGCGGTTTCATTCGCTTGGCTGTAAGTGTCGTTGTCAGCCAATACTTATTATACAAATGCTAATTCATAAACCTGAAAAGCGCGAGTATTACGTTTTTAAACTACAGTGTTCCCGAGAAAAGTCAACCACGTAAACACACTGCAGCTATGTTATCATAAGACACTCTCACGGGCATAACGAACTTTCGGTGGAAAAGAGACGACTGCTTATCATAGTCCTGCCTTGTGATGTATGCAATTATTGCGAACACGCATATAAATGAAGCTTGAATTCCAAGTCAACTGGGATCAGAGACTCCGGACATAATATCGAAAATATGCCCTGTACTTCACTGGAAGAAAAATTCCAACTCGCGTTTGCTAGAAAGGTAGCTACTGGAAATATGACAACGGTTTTGAACGGAAAAATACGACAAAAACCCTAAAATATCGACCAACTAATTTATGCAAAGCGACCATGTGCTCAGAGTACCTGAAATTATCGATATAATCTTACGTTTATTGAGCTCCGCGTCTGGCAAATCTTCTCCAAAATAATACTTGAGCTCAATGATTTTACGGCGCACTGGCTTAGAAGAAGTCCCCTTGTCGACACCTTTAGTTTGACCATCTTCTCCTGCTTCTAATTCATCATCTTCATCCTCGCTGCTATCGGAGCCCGATTCTTCGCCATCATCTTCCTCGAAATCATCGGCGTCAACTCCCGTTATTTCAGGGTCCGTTTGAGTCTCCGCGTCAATTTTTACAACCACTGCTTTGGCCTGTAACTCCTCCTGTTCTGAAACTGAACGAAAATAAATGTTATTGTTTCAGCTGCAGCGGAGATTGTGAAGGAATTTCTTTAAACTGCCCATATTCAAAACACGTTCTCTACACTGAGAGCTTGAAACCGACCTTCGGTTTTCTTAGCAGATGATCGCGTTCCGACACCCATATCAACGGCTACTGTGTTTACTGTACAGCAACGGAATCGTATCGTTCCGATTTAGTCTTTTAACCGGTGTTGACTGTCGCTAAATAATACCACTCATCTCCAAGCAGTAGTCTTTCCAGAGCATGTAGAAACGCAAGACTGAGTGAATCAATGGTCCACTCTTTGACTATTTCTGCTCTAGAGCTGTCAATCATAATAAAATTACAATGGTTTTCGTGTTTGATTGGCTTACCGCAACAATTTAAAATTTCCCGCCAATTCTTTTGTTGCGGTGAAAATATCACCAATCGAATGGCAAGTAAAGTGATGTTTTCACTTTCGGAAATTCTTAGGAAAATGTGAACAGTTAAAAGCCAAAACTCCACTAACCTATTATACTAGCCACTAAATACTAACTTCTTGCAAGGAAAATGCGTGACAAGGTCGGTGTTTTCACAACAAATTCCAGGCCAAAACAGCTGTTTTCGATGAACAAAGTAGCAAAAACGTTCATCGTAATGTAGGTAAACTGTTTCGCATGGGAATATGGTAACCAAGCGTCATGGGCTCGAAGACATGTGACGATTTCAATAGGGAGTTCAAAATCTACGACGGCGACGGTCGACCAAAACGTCACCTCAAAATATAACTTGGCTCTATCATACTTACATACATACGTTTATTTCACGTCCCCATGGGGCTTTCAGTGAAATATATATGACAAGATAAAAGTAATACAACACAGTATAAAATTAGTACTATATAACTTTATATAATAACCAAATCAATGCGCGCGCTCTGATTGGCCAATCAGCTATGTTTTATTGTGCCAGTAAACTCATGGAAAAATCGCGTGTCTTCAGAATTATTATATAAAAGCAATAGACCACAGATTTCTATGGTTTATAGGCATGATAAACCACTTGGGATGTTGGAAGAACACTCGAAGAATTCGTAAATCAGTCGCCTGCGGCTCGTGATTTATGAATTCTTCTCGTGTTCTACCAACATTCCGCGTGGTTTATCCGCCTATAAACCATAGAAACTTGTGGTCTATTGGTTAAAAAATTTAAGAATTCAGAAATTTAAATCAAATACAAACTGATATAATTAAACGAATTTCAGTATTCTTATAAATTCAGCTTCCTGTTAATTAGGATTATTTTCCTCGTCTTACTCTTAATTGAGCTAACGATCGACTTAACTTATCATAAGTCTTTCGCGATTATTCAGTCTCGTTCACGTCCTACCGTTGTCGAAGTATCCTAAAAATCAATTGCTACGAGCAGTTTCAGAGTGAAAATGGAGAACGAAGGTTTCTGAGTTGCATGCTTACGTTGTCGTCAAAACCTCAAATTTGGTGATTTCGCGTCGGACGTCGTTATGCAGAGGACCGCTAACATACTTGCTAAAATCCGTGCTACACATGCAGCACTATTATTTACACTCTTTTAACCAATGGTATTGTTGTTTTGTGGCGTTGTCGTAGTAGTCGTAGCCGTTGTCGTTTCTTAAACTCCCTAATAATACTTGTGTCAACGCTGTATTTAAAAGTAACTTTTTAAAAAAGGGCCCTTGAATCCCAACACCCAGTCCACGGGCGATATGATGGATGGGTGAATGCCACAACACCTGGAATATTGATGGCGACAAAGACAGCAGCAGTGACATTTCGTCTCTCCAAGAACCCAGAATTTGTTTGACGGGAATGAAATGTGAATGTCGGGTGTACGTCACGTGTGAATGTCACGATATGTCAATAGCCCATTTCCGATTTGCTGCATGCCTCAGTTTTAAAGCGAGTCCTGGTGCACAACCATTCAAATGGAAATGAGTTGCGTAATCTTATGCAAATCAAACGCATTTCCTTTACAATAGTTGAGCACCAAGACTCACTTCGAAACCGAGGCAAACAGCAACTAGGAAATGGCCCATTGGGCATGGATGCTTCATGTGGAAGTACAAGACATTAAATGGCTTTTAAAGAACATCTTGTCTCTCTCTGTGATACCTTGGTTTCCACGAGCCCGTCAATGACTTAAATGAAAATAAGTGCAGTCTCTTTTTCTTTTAAAAAGGGACCTTTAGATATGAAGACAAGAGCTACTACGAGTTTTCCTTACTGAGCATGCGCATGAGGTTTTGGAGGTCGACATTTTTCGAAGTACGCGTGTTCAGAACGGGAACTCGTACTTGTGGTTGTCCTCCGCTCTAAAGGTCCCTTCTGTCAGCCAGAACGGGACGAAGAAAACACGTACAAATTCGGGACTCGCGAATATTGCGCTTTTGCCAGCCTCGATTTCGTTTTCGTCCCGTCGCGACTGAGACTGCCTCTAGCTTTCAGAGTGTTGATAGGGTTAATTGTAATGTTTATTTAGAAAGCCTCAGAGGGATTAAGTGTTTACAATATATGCAGATGGTGTGTTGTATAAGTTCTCGTAAGTTGCGAATAAATTTGGAGGTTCTTATTTGGCTTTGCTTGGCGGTTGAGTTGTGAGTGAAATATGGTGTCAGGAGTGGTGTCACTTGGTTGTGATAGAAATACAGAGCATAAGTTCTAAATGTAAAAGCAAAACTTCCAGAAATAACTGTTAAATAGCGAGGGTGGTCAAGAGTAATATCACCCTCGACTTCTTGGGCGTGGTGGGGGGGGGGGGGTAATATACGGGCTGTCAGTTGGTTTCCGACTTAAATAAGTCCCTTTCTGAGTTTAAAAACTCAAACTCCATCCAAACTATATAAACGGCCGCACATTTCACTTCATTTCTTGGAAAGAGAGTCCACGCTAAGAAAAAGGCAAGCAGATTTGCATATGATAATTTAATAAATATCGAAAGACAAACGGGTAATTTATATGATAATAGGAAATGTTAAAGCTGACAATAACGACTTTTAGATCGGAGGACGAGGCCGACCACCAGTACGTGTTTTCCGTACTGAGCATGCGCATAAGGTTTGGAAGTCGGGATTTTTCCAAGTGCACATGCTCAGAACGGATAACTTGTACTGGTAGTTGTCCTCGTCCTCCGATCAAAAGGTCCGTAAGGAGACTGAATTCGAAGACAAGTTACGCTACTGCTATTCTGCACGCCGACAGCGAACCCGCAAAACAGTACACATGCCGCTTTTTTTTGCGTTTGATTACCCGGAGACCAACGACAAAGTACTAACATTTGCAGGGTCACCCGCCACGTAAACAAAAAATCTCTTGCCCCGAAGCGGCTAATGATAATTCGCTTTGATTAAAAAGGAAAAACGAAATAAAATTTCAGAATAAAGAACTGTCCCTTGAAAAGATCTATGCATTGATTACAAACAAAAAATCATTCTCGGCACTGTAACGATTTGTATGTAAATCCAGCCTTTTAAGGGGTGAGAGCGTCCTTGATGTATCTAATAGCCAGCCAAGCTTGTTTTTCTTATGGAGACGAAAAAGCCGTAAATCAAGCACCAAATATGTATGGACAGCAAAGAGCAGGACGGTAATGTCAAAGAACTTTGTATCTCCCACTTGATTGCGGTCCACGTAACGAACCCTGAGGAGAAAAACATCGAAGTTGTCAAGTTAACATCTCTAGGATGAAACAAAATTTAGAGTCTCATATTGTTTTAAGTTCGGTAAAACTATTCACCTCATTCCAAAATGGCCGCCATTTTAGTATCCCTTTTGTTTAACTGCCAATTGGCCTCGCTTTAAAACGGAAAATTCAAAAGAATATTAAACCTTAAACCAGGCCGAAAGGGCCAATTTGCAATCAAACATAAGAATACTAAAATGGCGGCCATTTTGGAATAAGGTATACAGACACCTAATCTTTGCATTGATCTGACTGTAAATTTCCTATATAGACCTTATTCATAAATGGCGGTCAATTTATAATTCTTTTGTCCAAGTGCAAATTAGCCTACAAAGTCTCGATACCATACAGTAAATTGAAAAGAATTCTTGCTCTAAAATGAGGCTTGGTAGGCTAATTTGCACTTGGACAAAAGAATAATAAATTAGCTTGTTTTGTGACGCTTAACTCGAGAGAAAAAGAGTATACACTTCAGGCAGTAGAAAGGCAACCACTGGTACGCAAACTTACCAGTCGCATCATCTCCTCCTTGACGACCCGCTTCACTTCGATTTTCGCGAGTTGGATCGAGCGTTCAGAAGGACCTGGTAACAAAAAGAAAAGTCCGAACCAGGCGTGGTCACCAAGCAACCCTCAATCACTCACTCATGACAAGGTAAGTTGTAAATGAAGAGCAAATTTCAGAATCAAATTGTAAATAATACAGTCAAACAGCTAATAGACGGGAATGGTTATGAAACCCGACAACTTTCTTTGTCGTAGGTTTTTGTTCGCTTTTTTGGCCTTGACCGTGCACAAAACACAATAGTTGTTTACTCCGTACTGAGGAACTAACCAAAAGAAACGTGTTGGTTATGTAATTCATGCATAGTGTATGATGCAAAACAAAAGATTGTGCACGGTCGTGGACTTTCCAACCTAAATCTTGGCATCTTTGTTTGCTCCTTTGATGTTTGCCGAGCTTCCAAATCAGTCCCCTACATTAACTATGAGTCAAACCACTGTTAAGCGATCACCCTCGGGAAATAGCCAGGTGACCGCTTTTTAAAATCAAACCCGTAATGTGGCAGAAGTTTGAACAGGGGCTCGTTTCTCGAAGGTCCCGAAAAGCCGTAGCAAAATCTCAAATCTTTCATATCTGTTTACTGCGCATTCATACCAGAAGTTTTAGGCGTATACACCTCTCTGTCTTTAAATACTGATCAACTAATTTACATTTTATTGTTGACAACAACAGTGACGAAAAATATGATAACAATATTTGCATGTGAGTATCAGTTTGAAGGTGACAGTTTTTCTTGTGGGTGGCTGAAACGGAAACTGATAAAAGAGGAATTCGACGTGTGCGCCGGTTGACCCACCACAGAGACGTGTATTTGTTCACAGACAATGCTTAGGATGCGTTTCATGAGCTGCGAAAGAAACTGGCCACGCTTCGCTTATCTTCCTGTCCAAAAATATGTCTTTTATTGATTATTATCTTGTAACAAGGTAACCGTTAAATAGAGGTGATTCACAATAAAATTAGTCATTTGGGAAATCCAAACGGTGACCGCGTAACTTCGTTTTTTTTTTTTGGATTGGAAAAGTCGCGCTGTTTGCGATAGCTTGATCGCTTTCAACAGGGGCGAAGCATGTGCAACGACAGCGTGTATGTGTCGACTCTCGCAAGAAAATCGAATAGTGGTCCAATTTACGGTAAATATGGGAAGCAAATTTCGGGAAATTAATAGGTGACCGATTAATAGAGGGTGACCGCTTAATAGAGGGTGACCGCTTAATAGAGGGCCGCTTACAGCGGTTTTCAAATGAGTGTCGTAAAACCAAAACCAAAGTAATTACTCGTAGCCGACACAAAGCGCAGGAAAATGTGCACGCGCGAGCTACCATTGGTTTTGGTTTCATTTCTGATTGGTTGACAAAGTGGCGCGAGAACTTTGAGCCAATCACTGATTGAAGTAATGCAAAACCAAAGTAATTATCTATTACTTAATTTTAAAAGTTAGTCCAGAAATGTGCTTTACCTTCGATATATAGATAGATTTTACGTTCGCCTTCCTTCGGTTCTTTGCCTGAAGAAAATGAAAAGTCACATGGTTTATCAGTGGGTATTGCATGAACCTAAGTTGTGGCTTAAATTAAAGAAAGGATAATGCTGACCCTATTGAGATAGTTAATCACACGAAAGATCACTGACGTTAATTTAAACCCAGCTTCAAATGCGCAGTTCCAAAAAAATCATTCAAATTTTGTTTTTCACGGAATCATGGAAGTAATAACACCAAAGTTTAGTACTTGTTTTGAACGTTCATTTGAAACAAAAGCAACTCATTTCGATCGATTTTGGTGCATATTTTGTTTATCTTCCTTCATCTTCTCATATTGGCGCAAGCTATTAACCCGGGGCTATTAAGCAGTGAATCAAACTTCGAACTAAGAACAAAGAAACAGAATATTGTTTAACTATGACAACGTAATTGCATGTATTAGAAATAGATTTAAGATGTTTCCGAAATAAAAAGTCAGCAAGAACGAAAGCTAGCCTTCCATTAAATCCACCGGGTTTCTTCTTTTACGTTGTACCTGGAGGAAAGAAGGTTCCACGAACTGTGATCGCAGCTTCAGACACCTCAGTGATATTCATTATAGTTTCCTACGGAAAAATAATCAGCGAAATGAAAATGATCAAGAACACTATTTCCTTTTATTAGTTATTATTTTAAAATAACTAGCGTAAGAAATGAAAATGATCAAGAACACTATTTCCTTTTGTTAGTATTAACCACTCAACCACTTATATTAGTTATTAACCACTCAACTCATTTTATCCTCTTAAGCAATTTTTGTATTTTAGACACGGCATTCATGAAAGCAGTTTTTATGGTTTTATTAGATGTAGGATTGGATATTGTTAGTTAGATATAGTTAGTTTAATTATGTAATTACATATGAATTAATAACTGATGAATATACCGTGTTGAAATAAAGTTCACATACATACATACATACATACATACATACATACATACATACATACATACATACATACATACATACATACATACATACATACATACATACATACATACATACATACATACATACATACATTATTTTAAAATAACTAGCGTAAACGCTCTCATAAGCCCCCCGACCCCCCCCCCCCCCCCATAGCCTCAATTTCATAATACGACTTCCTTCTCTAATAAGCCTCCCTCCTCCCCCCTCCTGAGGAAGACAGAGATCTTGAGGACAACGCCGAGTTCCAAACTGACTCTGACCATGAGGGTGATGAACTTGATTTTGAATTATAATCGCGAAGACTTGTTTAAAACCACTGCACTACGCACTGCCTCCTGCATTCTCTCAATGAAAAATATGTCACTTTGTGTTCAGTACAAGGTAACTTAGGGCGGTTTATTTTTCTTATGTGTTTCACTTCTCCCAGCGACCAAGAACCACAGTTTTTTTCCAAGTTACCAGCGCCTTGTTTATTAAAAAACGTTCGTCACAATTACAGCGTTGTCGCACCTTGGATGTGACTTTCCACCGTGCTGTCTGCGGAAAGTCGTTTATTTCCACTTCATCCTCGTATCGTTGTTCATTGTCTGTTTGTTTTTCCTCCTGTTTGGTTTCCTCGACCGGTGCCTCATAACCGATCTTCCCATGAATCTTTTCAGCCAGCTGTTTGGCTAGACCAAGACCCTGAAAAATTGAAAAGGACAGTTACGGATGATAAAGTCAAAAGCTGTCCACACTAGTAGGAAGCGAGTGCTCTCACCACTGCACCATCCCTACTCTCCTAAGGAGCGGGGTTGGCTAATTTGTCAACTACTTTGTCAACCTCTGGAAAGCAGGCTTACCGCTTTCCGTTCTTCCGTATAGTCATTCCATAACTTTTTTTTCACTTGAATATTGCTTTACTCGATTTATTGTTATGGTTCATTTTTGGTTCTCTACTCTGCTCCGAGAGGTTTTCTCCGGGTACTCCGGTCTCAAATTAGGCTACAGCGGTTTCTTTCACTTGTTTTCTCTAGGTACTCTGTCCTTGATTTTCACTGCCTTCTTCCGCACTATACAAGCCAATTGACCTGTTGCAGAATAAGCCCCCCAAGACTTTTCAAGATACACCCCAAGTATAATCACGCTACGTATTAAATTTTAACACCTTCGCAAGGCAAATTTCTGCTTCCAAACTGTAAGGTCTCTCCTTTTGAGCCTTCAGTGCCCAATACATATTCGCTGGCGTTTGGTGACGAGAAACGTCATTAGCACGATTTATTCCATGCGCGTTTAGTTCTGACAAAACGAAATGTGTAAAACTAGATTTTTTTTTTCACTTTATACATGCGCTGACTACAATGACGTATCCTCGGGATTATGCCTCTTAGAAATTACTGGTGGCAGCCCCTTCCCCCCCCCCCCCCCCCAAATCCCCCGAGAGCCTGATCATAAAGTGTTTGCAGCACCATCATAACCAACATAAGATATCAGTTCATCTTGGAGCCTTTAGCTTTATAAGTTTCCGTACTATCCAAGCTTGTAAGAATCCACAGGGATTTAGGCTTATATGAAGAAGAAAAGCAAAAGGAAAACGTACAGTAAGAGCAGTGACAGTTCCCCCTTTGATAATCTGACTTGCTGCTTGTTGTGTCGGGTCCATATTCTGAAACAGTAACAAATTCCCACACTATAACATCATGGCAAAGACGCAGAATTCTATGCTAACGAACCCGTCTTTTTGCCCAGAAACATGAAGTATCATGCCATACTGATAAGAATTTAGCATCAAGTTTTACCATCGACAGTTTGCGAAAACTCGATAGTTTGCGAGGCACCTTGTTCATTGGTTTACCTTCACCTAAGAAACATAACGTCACGTTTCACAGCAAACTGATAACGCCAAAGAAAGAAAGATTTTTACCAAGCATTTTCTTGACAAAAGAACATTACATCGTGGTAAAGCACTCACATTTGTACCAGCAATAATCTTTTGGTTTATTTTCGCTGCGATGCTAGTGGCCAAGTTTAGTTTCGCTGAAAAGAAAAAAATGTCAATAAAATGTAAGTTGAATAACGCGAATTTTTGCCTCAAAGAGCTTCTGTAAAAAAAACATTACCTACTCAAGCATAATCTATTGATTTCAATCGAGTAAAAAATGACAAGGTAAAGCGAAGCGTATTTTAGTGCTGTACGGAAACCGGACTTTTCGCACTCTTGTGAAGTGGTCTACGCCCACATTTCGGGCATGCGCGTATCGCCTCCTTGGCAATACAAATATGGTTGCGTCAAAACTATGGTCAAAGCAATCCTTAAATCACCTAACATTCGGTTACCAGCCGTCGCTCACAAACGCCATTCAGTTAAAGTACCCTTATAATCAATTGGTCTGTAACCTTGTTGTTCGCCTTTAATTTGTTCGCCGCTGACAACAGGCGCCACTTTCTTGATGTGTGGTTTGCCCTTACTAAACACAGCATCTAGTTGCTTGTCAATCTGACATAGAACAATCAATCAAACAAATGAGTAAACAACAACAAAACAGTCTCCTAGTCCAGAGTGGAAAGCACAAACTGCAATTTTACTATCCACTGCCTTACGTTGACAGGACTCGCGCTGTTTTTTTTTTTTATAACGAGAAAAATAAATCTCTTACAACTTGAGAGTCAATTTAGTATTTCCTTTGCCTTTAATTCCATGGCGACGTTTTGTACCTTCCGCTAGTGTTCACGTCCATCTTGTTGCTTTGATCAGTTAATTGCAGGCACTACGGTAGTATCTTACGCAGATAGCAAGGCAACGTGCCGCGTCGGCGATTTCATTTTACATGCATACAAATAAGACGAGAACTATATTTGGTGTAATTGAATCCGGCACAAACTCACTTCTTCCACAGCCTTTTCTTCGGCTTCGGCTTCATCGTCCGAGTCTTGGAGACCAAGAGCCTACGAAATGGGAAAAGACAGAAATAAGATTTTAATGGCACCAGAAACATAGCTTGTTATGAAAGTCCATCACCAGCAGAGAGCGCCGGATGTACTCACCCACTTCTGAATCTTTTTTGCTTCGTTAACTTTCGCTGCTTCTTCGTCGTTAAACTTAAATCCTACGGATACGTAAATCGCACACAAAAACAATATTCAAAGAATAAAACACCTTAACTCATTCGTGACAAAAAAATAGTCCCGTAAATGCTGTAAAAAAAAAAAAAAGATGCATACCTTTTCCGGTAAAACCACTGTTCTTCACAACGTTCTTTCCCTCCTAAAACATATCGAGCAAAGAACAAGGAATACGAGCGTTTCACATGTCATTATTTTTTAAAATATAAACAAAGGCAATCAGGAGACTAGGTAGAAACAAAACTGAAAGGAAATGGACTGTTTTGTAGGAAAACGATTCTTGGTCTTTTGGTCTGTAGCTCGAAGAAGTATTGATGATGATGATGATGATTTTTATTTAAGTGTCAAGTGCACTAAATATTTAGCACTAAGGCGCTAGTTGGGAACAATAGAGCGGTTTTCAATTGAGCGTCGTACAACCAAAACCAAAGTAATTACTTTGG